>JAKSZT010007815.1:23830644-23867524 GCA_026826555.1 Tolypeutes matacus
ATATATAATGGTCTGTATCAGTCATTGCAATGTCATGTAGGCCAATTCCAATAACCCAAAAATGCACCCTTATTATACCTACTCTTCCCTCTCTCTTCCCTCAGAACCTCTGGTGGCCACTGCCTTTATATCAATGATAAAAGTTCTTACATTGCTTTAATAATAATGTCTATAATAGAACAATAATAAGTCTAATTTAGTCCATTGTTCATTCCCCAAATTTAGGATTTGGGGATGATGATGTCCACTCTGTTTCTAATTGAGAGGGGGCTTAGGTCCCATGGGGCAGATGGATGGAACTATCTTGCTTGCAGTTGCAGACACTCTCTGTTCCTTAGGATGGGCATTGTCCATCCTTATCTCCTTGTTAGATGTCCTGAGTGAGTCCAATGAACTGGAGAGCAGGTTTTGCAACTTTGCTGAGATTCAGGGCTCAACTGGGACATGAATGGACCAAATATTTTAGTCTCTGAGACATATATTTAACAAGTAGAGTGCTAATTATAGGTTCAAATAAAAGTCAGAAGAGCCATGTATAGGGAAACTATAGATGAGTCTAACTCTGTTACATTGGGGAGCACACATTTCAAAGAAAGGCCCACTGACAGGGTGCTGAATTCCTGAGATTGTCTGTCCTGCCTATAATGTCCAGATATCTCTAGAGCTCACAGAAACCCTGCTGTTTGAGGCACTGTTTACTGTGGCAGTCAAAGAGAACTTGCTGAGAAGTGCATAAGCTTAACCTCTGGAATGACCTCCTGATTCACTTTGAAATCTCTTAGTCATGAAAACTAATCAGTATTTAACATTTACTCCTTTTTGACAAGGTCTCTTTTCAGATGCATTGCTTGTTGGCACTTGGTAATAATTCCTTAGTGCCAGGAGGCTCATCCCCAGGAATCATGTCCAACACCAGGGGGAAGGTACTGTGTTTATATGCTGAGTTTGGCTTAGAGAGAGGCCACATTTGAGCAACAAGGAGGCTTTCAGGAGGTAACTCTTAGGCAGTATATAATACTAGGCTAAGTTTCAATTTCACAAGAAACAGTTCATAAGTACAATCAACAATATTAAGGACCTGGCGTAATGGTCTGTCTTCCTTCACTAGGCATGGCTTTTGTACTATTAGAGAATGTAGTGGAAATTCAATATTCTTTTTTGTTATTGTGTGGGTCTCCACCAACCAAGACAATGCTCCTTGAACACTTGAACATATGTCTTAGAGGCATGCCCCAGGTGCACCCCTCCCCACACATCCGTCCATCACCAACACCCCACACCAGTGATCCTCCCCTGCCACAGTTATGACCCTTCTGTGATCCAAAACCTCTCCAAGAATGAAGCCAACAAAATAACCAAATAAATTTAATTTAAAAATGAAATAATAATAGTTTTAGAAATAATAAATAAAATACAAAAAAAATTAAATTGAAATAATATAAAAATTTTTTGGACATTGTGACTTTCATCACAGTAAGATCTTTTTTGTCTTATATGTACAGTGACAATTTCCTCCGTATGTTCCCCCAGTGTCTAATTTTTTCATTTTATCTTCAAAGAAGCTTTAGGTTACAGAGAAGTCAAAAATATAGGGGATTCCCATCTACTCCACTCCCTCCCCCTTTTCTACTCTCCCCTATTAATTTAATGTGGATGATACATTTGTTACAATTGATGTACAAATATTGAAGCATTGCTACCACCCATGGTTGGTCTTTTACATTATGGTTCACATTTTGGACCATACACTTCTATAGGTTTTGAAAAAATTTAAAATGGCCTGTATCCTTTATTGCAAAAATATGCGGAACAATTCTAATCCCTTAAAAATGCCCTATGTTCCTCCTATTCTATTCTTCCCCCTTCCTGACCTTGGAATTTATGGTAACCACTAAGTTCCAATTTTTGAAGAATAAGATTCATAGTTACTTGCAATAATATTGAGGGCTTGACTTATTGGCCTGTTTTCTTTTATGAGGCAATGCCTTTGTTCTTGAGGGATTCTTATCCCTCTAATTGAAAACATAGCAGGAGTCCCCAGGATGGGAGTTTAATATTTTCTTTTTTATTGTGTGCATCTCCACCTACTGAGACAACACACTAAGACAAGATTAACACATACATATTCCATAGAAGCATGCCCCAGATGTGCCCTATCTTGTATATCTCCCCACCACTGACACTTTGCAACAGTAACCCTCCCCTAATATATTTGTCAAAAGAACATTCCCAACATTGTCATTTTAACCACAGACCTGCACATCCCAAGAGCTCACCTGATCCTTCCTCCAACCCTCCCCCAGTTCCATGAATAGACCAACCCAACCACCCCACCCACTTCCCCTCACAAACCAGCACTGCTGAACCCAATCACATCACTGTACCACTCTCATGCCTATCCACTGCCTAATCACAACCTTCTACCTTATCATAGATTTTTGCCCATATGGGCATCAGCTCACCAAACTCTATTCCCTTTCTGTCTCCTGGAAACCTATCTTCCAGACTCTAGCTCCATGAGTCTGCTCAATATGCATATGTCATGTCAGTGAGGTCATGTAATATTTGTCCTTCAGTGCCTGGCTTACTTCACTTAACATATGGTCTTCAGGATTCATCCATGTTATCCCATGTGTTAATACTGCATTCCTTCCTACAGCTGAGTAATATTCCAATGTATGTATATACCAGAGTTTGCTTACCCATTCTTCTGTTAATGGACATTTAGGTTGCTTCTAACTTTTGGCAATAGTGAATAATGCCTCTCTGAACATTTGTACGCCTATATCTGTTTGTGTCTCTGCTTTGAATTCTTCTGGGTATATAGCCAGCAGTGGGATTGCTGGATCATATGGCAGTTCTATAGTTAGTTTCCTGAAAACTGCCCAACTGTCCTCCACAATGGCTGCACTAACCTACATTCCCATTAGCAATGGATAAATGTTCCCTTTCCTCCACATCCTCTCCAACATTTGGAGTCCTTTGTGTTTTTAATAGCCGCCAGTCTAGTGGATGTAAGATGATATCTCATTGCAGTTTTGATTTGCATTTCCCTAATAGCTGGTGATGTTGAGCATCTTTTCATGTGCTTTTTAGCCATTTGTATTTCTTCTTTGGAGGAGTGTCTATTCAAATCTCTTCCCCATTTTTTAAATGGGCTGATTGTCTTTTTATGTTTGAGATATAGGATTTCTTTATATATGCTGGATATTAGTCCCTTATTGGATAGATGGTTACCAGATATTTTCTCCAATTGAGTAGGCTGCCTTTTAACTTTCTTGACAAACTCCTTTGAAATGCAAAAGTTTAAATTTTGTGGAGGTCCCATTTATCCATTTTTTTCTTTTATTGTTTGCACTTTGTGTGTAAAGTTTATGAAACCATTTCCTACTACAAGGTCTTGTAGAAGCGTCCTTATATTATCTTCTAGGAGCTTTATGGTTTTGGCTCTTATAATCAGATCTTTGGTCGATATTGAGTTACTTTTTGATAGGGCATGAGATGGTAATTGTCTCTCATTCTTTGGATATAGATATCAAGTTCTCCAAGCACCATTTGTTGAAGAGGCCATTCTGTCCCATTTGAGTGGGCTTGGAGTCCTTGTTGAATATCAGTTGACTGTATATGTGAGGATCTATATCAGAACTCTCAATTAGGTTCCATTTGTCAGTATGTCTAATCTTGTGTCAATATCATGCTGTTTTGACCACTGTAGCTTTGCAGTACATTTTAAAGTCAGGTAATGTGATTCCTCCAACTTTGCTTTTCTTTTTCAACATGTCTTTGGCTATTCAGGGCCCCTTGACCTTCCAAATAAATTTCATAATTAGCTTTTCCAATTCATTAACAATTGCTGTGGGAATTTTTATTGGGATTGAATTAAATTTGTAGAAATCAGTTTGGGTAGGATAGACATGTTAATGATATTTAGCCTTACTATCCATGAACAGGGAATATTCTTCCATTTATTTAGGTCTTCTTTTATTTCTTTTAACAATATTGTATATTTTTCTGCACATAAGTCCTTTACATCTTATGTTTATTCCTAGGTATTTGATTCTTTTAGTTGTTATTGTAAATCAATTTTTTTTTCTTGATTTCCTCCTCAGATTGCTCATTATTGGTGTACAGAAATGCTACTGATTTTTGCATGTTGATCTTATATCCTGCCACTTTAGTGAACTCATTTATCAGCTCTAAAAGCTTTGTTGTAACTATCTCAAGGATTTCTATACGTAGGATCATGTCATCTACAAATAGTGAAATTTTTACCTCTTCTTTTCAATTTGGATGCCTTTTATATCTTTTTCTTGCCTAAGTGCTCCAGCAAGTACTTCTAACATAATGTTAAAAAGAGTGATGACATTGGCATCCTTGTGTTGTTCCAAATCTTAGAGGAAAGCTTTTAGTATTTCTTCATTAAATATGATGTTAGTTGTGGGATTTTCATATATACCCTGTATCATGTTGAAGATGTTTCCTTCTATTCCTATCTTTTGAAGTGTTTTTATCAGGAAATGGTGATGGATTTTATCTAATGCTTTTTCTGCATCAATAGAGATGACCATGTGATTTTTCCCTTTGATCTGCTACTGTGGTATATTACATTGATTGATTTTGAACCTTCTTGCATACCAGGGATGAAACCCACTTTGCCATGTTGTATAATTAGTTTGATATGTTGTTGAATAAGATTAGCAAGTATTTTGTTGAGGATTTTAGCATCCCGTTTCATTAGAGATATTGGTCTGTAATTTTCCTTTCTTGTGGTTTCTTTATGTGGATTTGGTATTAGGGTGATGCTGGCATTAAAGAATGAGTTAGGCCATGTTCACTCAATTCTATTTTTTTTTAGAAGAATTTAAGCAGAATTGATATTAGTTCCTTCTCGAATGATTGGCAGAATGCACCTGTGAAGCCATCTGGTTCTGGGCTCTTCTTAGTTGGGAGCTGTTTGATGACTAATTACATCTCATTACTTGGGATTGGTCTGTTGAGTTCATTAAATTTCTTTTTTTGTCAATGTAGGCTGCTTGTGTGTTTCTAGAAATTTGTCTGTTTCATCTAAGTTATCCATCTTGTTGGCATACAATTTTTCAAAGTACTCTCTTATGATACTCTTTATTTATGTGGGATCAGTGATGATATTGCCTTCCTTATTTGTTATTCAAGTATTTGCATCTTTTTTTCTTTTTTCTTTGTTAGTCTAGCTAAGGGCTTGTCAATTTTATTGATCTTGTCAAAAAAACAACTTTTGGTTCTGTTAATTTTTTTTAGTGCTTTCTTTTTTTCAATTTCATTTATCTCTGCTCTGATCTTTGTTATTTCCTTCTTGTGACTTGCTTTGGGATTAGTTTGTTGCTCTTTTCCTAATTCCTCTAGGTCTGCATTTAGATCTTTGATTTTAGCTCTTTCTTATTTTTTAATATCGGCATTTATGGCTATGAATTTTCCCTCTTGGTATTGCTTTTGCTGCATCCCATAGGTTTTGATATGTTGTGTTGTCATTTTCATTCATTTCAAGGTAGTTACTGATTTCTTTTGCAGTTTCTTTCTTGACCCACTGATTGTCTAAGAGTGTGTTCTTTAACTTCCATATCTTTGTGCCTAATCTGGGTCTTCTTACTGATTTCCAACATCATTCCATTGTGGTTAGAGAAACTATTTTGTATAATTTCAATCTTTCTGAACTCGTTGGGTGTTGTTCTGTGACCTAACATGTGGTCTATCTTGGAGAATGATCCATGTGTGCTCAAGAAGAATGTATATCCCTCTGAATTTTGGTGTAATGTTCTGCATATGTGACTTGCTTTGGATCTAGATTCTCTAACATATTATTCAAGGTTTCTGTTTCTTTATTGACCTTCTGCCAAGATGTTTTTTCTAATGGTGATAATGGTGTATTAAAGTCCTCCACTATAATTTTAAAGCATCTATTTCTCCACTTAGTTTTTCCAAAGTTTGCCTCATGTATTTTGAGGTGCCCTGGATAGGTGCATAAATGTTTATCATTGTTCTTTCTTCTTGATAGATTACCCTTTTTATTAATATATAGTGGCCTTCTTTGTCTCTTATAAAAGTTTTCCATTTAAAGTCTATTTTGTCCAATATTAGTATAGCTACTTTCATCTTTTTAGGTTACTGTTTGCATGTAAAATTGTTTTCCAGCCATTCATTTGCAACTTCCTTGCATCCCTGGGTCTAAGGTGAGTTTCTTGTAAACCCATATGGATGGGTCATATTTTCTTATCCATTCTACCAATCTATGTCTTTTGATTGGAGAGTTCCATTAACATTCAGTGTTATTACTGTCAAGGCATTACTTACATCAGCCATATTTTCTTTAGGTTTATATATGTCATATGTTGTTTTTATTTCTCTTTTTATCTTTTTAGTTGTTCTTACCTATAATCTTTTGTCCTTCACTCTCCTCCACCCCTCTTTCATATATTTTTTTTGTCCTTTCAACCTGAAGAAATCCCTTTATTATTTCTTGAAGGGCAGGTTTCTTGTTTACAAACTTTCTCAATTTCTGTTTATCTGAATATTTTGAACTCTCCCTCATTTTTGAATGCCAGCTTTGCTGGATTCAGAATTCCTGGCTGACAGTTTTGTGTTTTTTTTTAGCACTTTAATTATGTCATACCACTGCTTTTTTCCCTCCATGGTTTCAGATGAGAAATCAGCTCTTAATCTTATTGAGTTTTCCTTGCATGTGATCTCTTTTCTCTCACTACTTTCAGTAGTTTTGCTTTGTCTTGAGCATTGGACAATTTGATAAGTATATGTCTTGAGGTAGGCTTGTTAGGAGTTTTACTCTTTGGAGTGTGCTGCACTTCCTGGACATGTACATCCATGTCCCTCAAAAGAGTTGGGAAATTTTCAGTCATTATTGCCCCCAACCCTCCTTCTCTACTTTCCCTTCTCTTCTCCCTCTATGATGCCTATGTGTATGTTTGTGTGTTTTGTGTTGTCATTCAAACCCCTGTGCCCCAACCAGGTTTTTTCTGTCTTTTTAACTATCTGTTCTACTATCTCTCTGATTTCAGATGTACTGTCTTCAACATCACTGATTCTTTTCTCTGCCTGTTCAAATCTGCTGTTATGTGCTTCCAGCATATTTTTTATTTCTTGTATTGTGCCATTCATCACCATTGTATCATCTTTTTATGTATGCTTATGATTTCTTCAGTATTTTTCCCCAATGTCTTCTTAATATCCTTTATCTCTTCCGTCACTTCATTAAGTTGATTCATGATATTTGTTTGAACATCCTTGATTAGTTGTTCCACATTCTGCATCTCCTCTTGTTTTTATGTTTCTTCATTAGACTGGGCCGTGTCTTCCTGTTTCTTTGTATGGCTTGTAATTTTTTGTTGGTGTCTAGGCATGTGTTTATCTTGATGGGTTTACTCAGTTGGTTAGCTTCTCTTTCTACTTTAGGGTTTTATTTTGTTGTTGTTTTTTTTTTTTTTTTTGTGTGTGTGTGTGTGTGTGGTCAGCTTCCTTTTTTACACCTGGTTCCTTTTATTCTATATCCTTGCAGTTGTCTGTGTTCCCTTGAAAAAAAAATATTAGGACCAGAGAAAAGGAAAGAGATAAGAAGAGAAAAAGAATAATAGTAATAATAATAAAAAAAGGTAGAAGTGGACCCATACAAGAACTAGGAAAATAAATAAGTAATATGAGTAAAAAATCATAAAAAATACAAAGGAATAAGAATAAAAAATGTGGAATAGAAAAAATGAAACAAGAGACTAAGTTGAGAAAAATAGAATTAATTAGAATGCTAGAAATATGAGATGAGAAGAGAAGGAAAAAAAATAGGGAGACAGAAAAAGAAAAAATGAAGTCCAAACAAGAAGAGATGGAATGAAGAAAAGCAATGTAAGAAAAAAAATGGAAAAATGAAGGAAAGAAAATAAATAAAGTAGGAAGGAAAAATAAGTCAAAGAACAAAGGAAACCAAAAAGGGAAAAGACATCACACAAGAAACAAAACAATAACAAAAAAAAAAAAAAACAACCCAGGAAAAACAGGTTTCTCTCTTAAGTCCCTAAGGAGCTTCTTAGGCTGCTAGTGCTCATTAATCAATCACCCTGCATCCCGCCCTCTGCATGTGATGTTTCTGGTTTTAGCAAACAAACTAAATTTTAAAAACTGATAAAAAAAATAAAAATAACATATCAGAAAACTTAAAATCAAAGCAAAATCTCAGTCTCTATGTTCCCTCTCATAAGGTACCAACAGGGTGTCTGATAACCTGGTGGAACTTTCTCTGGATCCTTTCTCTTAGGGGGTATTAGGGACCTCATATATGCAAAGTAGAAGTTCCTACACTGAGTGAGTAAGTGAGTTCCTCAAGCTAGTTGAGCTTCTAACAGTTTACCTGAGCTGGGCTGCTTAGGAGCCTGTTTTTGCCCCCTCATTAACCTAGTTCCTCTCTATCCCAGGTCAGCTGGGTGTGATAAACTGTCTGATCAGACCCCTACTCTCCTCTCACTGAGACCATTTCAGTGCTGCCTGGGGTCTTTTTTGAGATCCAAAGGGGGCTCAGCTGGCCAAACTCACTGAAAAGAAACCACTCTCCACCCTCTTCCAGACCCTCTTCCTCCCAGGGAAAATTCTTTCCCACTCATTTGGCTATAGTTAGCCAGGGGTTTTTATCAAGGTTATTTGCCTAGAGGGTGGGATATATGTGGCATTCCCAGCCAAGGGGCAAGTAACTCACAGTTTTCCTTTGGCTTCTTTGTCTTTCTGTCCCACACCTTCTTGGATGATGTGCAGCACTTTCCTGTTCTGCAGATTTCCAAAACAGTTCCCTTGGGTAGCTTTTTGCCTGTCCTCCCTTGTTCTTTGTGAGAAATTTGAGCTCTGCCTACCTACTTCAATGCCCTCTTCCCATCCAGTAAACTTTTTAATGTTCAAAAAATATCTGGTTTAAGCCATTTATTTTGTGTTCCTTCCTATGCATGGCCAAAGCTGATCATAAATAGTACTGCTGTCCAGTGGCCTATGAAGCTACAGTGACAGCTGAGTTTATGAAGAACAAATAGGGCCAGCTAGATTCCTTCCCTCTGGACTTCAAACTGTAGGTTTGGTGAAGGGATCTTTGGTTTGCAGTAGAATGACCAAAATACTGATGGCGTAAGTCATGAGTGACAGAGTGGTTGTGTCACTATTAATGGAGAGACCTATGGTGAATAACACCATCTTTTACTGATGTGGATAACACAAGACAATCTTATGTCTAACATAGCTTTAGATCATGAATTGTGCTTGATTTCTCTCAGATTATATATATTTTTTATTGCTTTTGGTCATTATTTTCTGTTGCTTTTCTGTAATCTGTTTAACTAGTTCCCAATCTTATTATTTCTCTCTTCTCTTCTTTAGGTTTAATTTGTTTTTCTTTTTCAATTTTATTTAAGATAAAGCTTAAATTATTTATTAGCAGCCTTTCTTCTTTTCTATTATTGAAGTTTGAGCTATAAACTTTTCTCTAATTATTGCTTTACACCTGCATTACATACATTTTTATATATTACATTTTCATTTAGCTAAAAATATTCTCATTCTTTTTTATTTCATGTATTATTTAAAATTACATGTTATAATTTACATGTATTTGGGTGTTTCCCAAATTACTTTTATCTTTTATGACTTCTACTTTAAATCCATTGTGGAATATTTCTTAATTTCCCCTTTTATTTCTTCTTTGACTTGTGTTATTTAGAATTACAACTTTAATTTCCATATATTTGGATATTTTACAAATTTCTTTTTGTTTTATGATTTCTAATTTAATCAGTTTTTGTTAGAGAATATACTTTGATTTCAATTTCTTAAATTTATGGTGATTTATTTTATGGCCTAGCATATAGTCTTTCCTGGAGAACAGTACTATGTGCTTAAAAATAATATGTTTTCTGCTCTTGTTGGGTGTAGAGTTCAGTTCTACTGTGTGACAGTTTGATTTAGTTATGAACTTCAAAAATAGATATTGGATTATGCTTGTAAACTGGTCTGTTCATCTGGGCATGATTAAGTTATGATTAAGAATTTGATTAGGCAATGTCAGTAAGGTGTTGAGCTCTGCCCCTTGGTGGGTGGGGTTTCAAAGATAAAAGATATGGCAAAGGACAGAGATGGAGCTTTTGAGTTGGAGTTCTGATGCACAGTTTCAGAGAAGTAAGCCCACAGAGCAGCTTGGTCGTGAGGAAGGAGAGAAGGCTCTGGGAAAAGAGACAAGCCATTCACTTGATAGTCTACAGCTGGCCTTGTGAAGTGAAGCAAGCCCGAGCCTGGAGAGAGGCGAGCCCCAGGAAGAGATGAACCCAGGAAGCCTGAACCCTGGCAGATATCAGCAGCCATCTTGCTCCCACACATGGCAATAGATTTTGGTGAGGAAGTAACTTATGCTTTATGGCCTGGTAAGTGTGGACTTCTAACCCAAATAAATGCCCTTTATAAAAACCAACTGATTTCTGGTATTTTGCATCAGCACCCATTTGGTTGACTAATACAGAATTTGGTACCAGGAGTGGGGTAGTGCTTTTTCAATTACCAAAATGTTGGAATGGTTTTATAAATGGGTAGGGGGTATTTTTTGGAGGAATTGTGGGATGCTTTGTAGAAAAGACGTACAGTTCTTTGAAAAGACTGTTGATAGCAATATAGACACTAAAGAGACTTTTTATGATACCTTAGAAGTAAATGATGAAACTATTATTGAAAACTGGAGGAAAGGTGATCCATGTTTTAAAGTTGCAGAGAACATAGCAAGATTGACTCCTGGTGTTATATGGAAGACAGAATTTGAAAGTGGTGAACCTGAGCATTTAGCTGAAGAACGTTCCAAAGTAAACCCAGAGAATGTGGCTTGGCTTCTCCCTGCAGCTTATAGCAAAATGCTAGATAAAAGAAATATGCTAAGGACTGAATTTTTGGTCACAAAGAAAACAGAAACTGATTCCAGAAATTCCAAGCCTCTGGAAATTGAGCTCCCAGACAATAGAGCCCCATTTGAGGACTTAACTGAACTTGGAACTTGTAAATCAGGATTGAAGATGCAGTTATCTTGGAACGACTTATGGAAAGTCTTACTGTCTAATGGCTTGGACCCCTGCTTCTTGCAAGTTAAAACCAACAACATTTTTGAGAGTGCTGTATGAACAAAACCACTGTCAGCTTGGACTAAAGGGACATGGAAAGGAAAGATTGAAGGAGAAACAGCTTTAAGAAGAAAAGCATCAAAGCAGAGATCTGGAATTAAGACATCGCCTTCAGCCAAGAGAGGAGCTCCATCCATGTGTACAGAGAGGGTGAATTTGCTCCAGCAATTGAAGAGGGTGGATGTTATCACCTGATGTTCTGGGAGAGTTTTGCCACCCAAGGGTGCAGAGAGGGTGAAGCACATTCCTCAAGGATTAGGGCAGTTAAGATCACCACCCCATAAGTCTGAGGGGGGTGTGCCTGTCCCCCAAAGGTTAGGGAAGGTCAGGTAGTCAACTCTTTGCTCTGAGAGGGTTGAGCTTGTATGCTAAAGGTTAGAGAAGGCCAGGTGGTCAACTCGTTGCTCTGAAAGTGTTGAGTCTGTATGCCAAGGATGAGGGGGAATGTTGTCTTCACCTCACTGTACTAGGGGGCTAAGACTCTAACCCAAAAATTGGGTAAGGTGTGGCAATCACCCCAACACTCTTGGAAAGTGAGGTCTGGAACTTGGTCGACACCCAGATGCTTGATGAAGGTGGAACCAAGAAAATTGCCACCTGGCAAGCATGTAGAAAGGGTGGGTTCCCATGTGGCCCCAAGGAGAAGAAACCATTGCCTTAAAAGTGACTCTCAGACTTTGAAATTGAATGGAGGATGCCCTGCAGGTTTACTGAACTGTAGAGGACCCATGACTCATGTTTAACCTCCAATTTCTCCTTATGATAATGAAAATGTTTATCCTTTATCTTTCCATTTGTGTATTGAAAGCAGTTAAATGGTTTTGTATGTTTCAGAGGTCTACAGCAGATGGGATTTTTGCCTGAAGACAAACTGTATTTCTTTGAACTGATTATGATATGATTTTGTACTTGCATTGTTACTGATTTAAGGTTGTTTGAATATTGTAATGTATTTTTGGAATTCAGAGGGTGGAGTGTGGCAGTTTGATATAGTTATGAATTCCAAAAATTGATATTGGTTTATGCTTGTAAAATGGTCTGTCCATCTGGGCATGATTAAGTTATGATTAGGGATTTGATTAGGCCAAGTCAGTAGAGTGTTGAGCCCCGCCCCTTGATGGGTGGGGTCTCAAAGATAAAAGACATGGCAAAGGACAGAGTTGGAGCTTTTGAGTTGGAGTTCTGATGCAGAGTTTTGGTGCTGGAGCCGAGGGACGTAAGCCCACAGAGCAGCTTGGTCGTGAGGAAGGAGAGAAGGCTCCAGGAAAAGAGACAAGCTGTTCACTTGATAATCTACACCTGGCCTTGTGGAGTGAAGCAAGCCTGAGCCCAGAGAGAGGCAAACCCCAGGAAGAGATGAACCCAGGAAACCTGAACCCTGGCAGACGTCAGCGGCCATCTTGCTCCAACATATGGCAATAGACTTTGGTGAGGGAAGTAACTTATGCTTTATGGCCTGGTAACTGTGGGCTTCTACCCCAAATAAATGCCCTTTATGAAAACCAACCAATATTTGGTATTATTTTTTTTTAAAGATTTTATTTATTTATTCATTTATCCCCCCTTGCTGCTTGTGCTCACTGGGTCAGCTAACCACTCCGTGTGGGTGGGCTTACCTTCACCAGGAGGCCCCGGGAACCGAACCCGGGGCCTCCCATATGGTAAACAGGAGCCCTATTGATTGAGCCACAGCTGCTTCCCAATATTTGGTATTTTGTATCAGCACCCCTTTGGCTGACTAATACATATTGATATGAGTTGTCAAATTAGTTTATAGTATTATTTCAATGTTCCATACCTTGGCTGAATTTTTACTTAGTAATTCCATCAATTATTGAGAGTGGGATATTGAAATCTTCAAGTATAAGCACTGATATTTCTCTGTTTTTTCAATTGTGTCAGTTTTTCCTCATGTTTTGGGACTGTATTGGTAAAAACATATACACTTGAAATAGTTACAATTTCCTCCTGTATTGATCCTTTTATCATTTTGAAATCTCCTGCTTTGTCCCTAATACTATTTCTTATTGTAGAGTCAATTTTGTATTATTTTAATATAACTACTCTGTCTCTTACGACAACCTTTTCTATACTTTTACTTTTAACCTATTTGTGTCTTTGCATCTAAAGAGTGTTTCTTATGGAAAGCAAATAGTTAGAAGCTGCTTTTTAATACAGTCTGTCAATCTCTGCCTTTTTATTGGAGTGTTTAATCCATTATCATGCAATTTAATTACTGAGATGGTGCCAATGGGCATAAAGATCTCTGGATGCAGGAAGGACCTGGAACAAGGATCTAGTGTGCAGTAGGTTAACCAAGAAGCTATTTCTTTTTCTTTTACCCCTTTTTCTCACTGTTTACTGGATTACATCTCTATCTTTGTGAAAACACAACCCAATACTCTATGACTACATGCATGAAAATGTCTCTCTACAACTCAAAAGCTTACTTGTGTCAAATATCTACTCATGACCAGAGTTTAAGATCATTCACCAGAGACTTATATAAAATGTTCTCTCAGCTTTCATCCAAAGAGACAGATCTTAGGTTGTAGAATGATACATTCTATCTTAGATATTAGATCATGCATTTAATTTTATATAGTTTTTAAAATATCAGAAGTTGCACAATGCCTAAGAAAATGACAAGGCATATGTTATATTAAATGTAGTTCAATTTCCAAAAAGAAAAGCTACAACTGAAAACATTCCATTTAAATAACCTAATCACAAAATACGTAGAAGAAGGACAGCTGATGATATGTGGGATCTGGGTAGTACATCTATGGTGGCAATATTTCCCTGATAAAATTTTTTTTTTAATTAATTGATTCCAAAAAGGAGATGACACCTTGCTTTTCTGTCATGATTCACCAAGCTTGACCATAAAATTCCAGTACCAAGCATTACTTTTCTTCTAGAGTCTCTTCTCTTATATAATAATATCATTTACTGCTTTCAGCTAATGAGCTTCCTTATTCCTGTTTCTATTAGGCAGCCAATGGGGTGCTGATGCAAGGTACCAGAAATCTGTTGGCTTTTATAAAGGGTATTTATTTGGGATAGAAGCAAACAGTCACAAGACCATATAGTGTAAGTTACTTTCCTCTCCAAAGTCTATTGTAATGCATTGGAGTGAGATGGCTGTCAGTCTCTGTGAGGGCTCAGCCTTCCTCTTCTTATTAAGGCTCCATGATCCCAGCTTCTTCTGATCTCAGCTGTAGGATGGCATAAGACTCATCTCTTTCCCCAGGGCTCATTTATCTCCAGGTTCAGCTGTTCTGCTCTCTTCACAAGGTCAGCTATCAACTTAAGTTGAATGGCTCAACTCTCCCCAGGGGTCTAGCTGTGTCTTTTTCTGTGTGAGCGTCTATTCACCAAGGGGTTGGGGACTCAACATCCTACTGATGTGGCCAAATCAAAGCCCTAATCTTAATTTAATCAAGTAAAAGTGATACCACTGAATTTAATACATTCAAAGGGTATTGCTTACAGAGGAACAGACTAGTTTACAAAGATAATCAATATTTCTTTTTGGAATTTCATTGATAATATCAAACTGCCACAGCCTTCAAGAGAATTCTTCAATTAAGAGATGTACTCCCTATTAACTGTTTATCATGACATGTGGCCTTGAACATTTTACATTAAATACATTTCTGGGTTTTTTTTCCTTGTTGGCCTTAAAAATATAAATCTTTGTGGGTCTAATAAGATTTTGTTTTTTATGAATATCTTATGTGCCCCTGTATTAGTCAGCCAAAGGGGTGCTAATGTGAAATACCAAAAGTGGGTTGGTCCTTATAAAAGGTATTTATTTGGGGTAGAAGTCCACAGATATCAGGCCATAAAGCATAAGTTTCTTCTCACCAAAGTTCATTGCCACGTATTGGAGCAAGACAGCTGCCGACATTCACCACGGTTCAGGCTTCTTGGGTTCCTCTCTTCCCGGGGCTTAGCTCCTCTCTTTCCTCCACAAGGTCAGCTGTAGACTATTAGGCTCTCTAGGCTTTGCTTCTCTCCACAAGGCCAGCTGTGAACTCTCAGGTGACTGGCTTGTCTCTATCCCAGGGCCTTCTCTCCAACATCAAAATTTTAACATCAAAATTCCAACAGCAAAACTCCTCCCTCTGTCCTTGAAATGACTAAGATAATCATTTCATTTACATTTCCAGTAGAACATTTTTTTGAGTATGCCAGGGTCTCAACTGAAAGACGCCACAGTATACTCCAACTCCAGCACAAAGGGAAATCATTTCACATAGTAAAACTTGCCAGATGAGAGATGTGCTTGGATTATTCAGATCCACCAAGCCATAAAGCCAAGTGAAGCACCACTCTACTATTAAGTGACAGAGAATGTCCCCTTCTTCATGAGATAACAGAACAGCCTTCCTGCAGTTCCAAGATTCCATCTTTACAGTCTCATAATCATAGAAGAAAGAGAATTTTACTTTTCATCTCTAGTTAAAAATAATCCTGGGAAAGATTCTGATTGGGATAGGAAGGGGAGATCGTCCATTGTCTCAAGAAAGGAATAACTGCTGTCAAAGTAAATAATAACCATATAAACGTTCTTCATACAATGTCTGCTACATAGTAAGTGTTCAACATGTTAGAAAGTACTATTATTGGTTCTCAGTTAGAGTCAGGGAGAGCATAGCTCTGTGTGAAACTGGAAACAAAGTTTAGGTTTTAATACCAGCTCTGGTATCAGAAATGTGAACCCAGGGAAATTGCTTTTGCTCCTCAAACCTTCAAATTCTTTGTTTGTAAAGTTACCTGATTTGTGAGGATTTTCTCATGAGTGATATAAAATTTGACTTTAGTGCATAGCATGAGGATTGGCCACTCTAGTCAATGAATGCCAGTTCAATTCCTAGTCCCCTTTATGAGTTTATGGGTATCAACCCAATCCTGACCCTAGCTGTGTGACCTTGACAACTCAAACTCTCTGTCCCAGTTTCCTCGTCATCTAAAGAAACCGCTATCCCTTCTGGAAAAGACTGTTCTTTGGAAGAAATGAAGAAGTGCATGTTAATAGTACTTTGAAAAGTTAAAAGCCTTTTTCAGATGCAAAGACTTATTATAATAGATGGAAAATGTTCTGATTTCACTTTGTCATTGGGACCTTTTAAAAAACTTGCAATAATTCAGTAACTGAAAACTATAAACTAAAAGTGTGCATTGCGGATTCATAAAACTTGACACTATCCTGATGCTATCTGAGATTAATAATGGATCCCAGTACATTATGTAAATTATTTATGCTACATTAGTAGATGGTTAATGTGCTTGAGCTTATTTTGAAAGGGGTAAAATTGATTTTGAAATACCTATGATCCTAGAGAATGCCTACAGATGCTGCTTCTGCTGGAATGTGGAAAAGTTTTCTCCTAAAATGAAGAGTGTTGGAGGCTTTCAAATATCGCTGAGTTCCTCATCCATTTCATATTCTATACACATGATAAATTATTAACATCTTTCTTTTCACCATCTATATTTAAAACCATGAACTGTTTTTCAAAAATAATGCTAAAAGATCCCCATTGTTAACAAAAATATAATACAAGAAGAATAACCTAAATGATAAAACAGGGGAGATTCTAGAGATGATGTATTTAAATAGTAGCATGGGGACTGTTGCAGTTGGTCAGTTTAATGTAATTATGAATTCCAAAAATATAACTGGATCATGCTTGTAAACTGATCTGTTAATCTGGGCATGATTGAGTTAGATTGGGGCGCTTGATGGGTCATGTCAGTAGGGCATTGAGCCCCACCTCTTGGTGGGTGGGGAGTTAAATATAAAAGGCATGGCAAGAACAGAGTTGAAGCAGTTTTTGAGAAGCAGTTTTGATGTTGGAGAAAAAGCCCCAAAAGAAGAGAAGTGAGCTGTTCCCCTGATAGTCTACAGCTGACCATGTGGAAGATACATGGCAATGGACTTTGGTGAGGGAAGAAACTTATGTTTTATAGCCTGGTAACTGTGGACTTCTACCCCAAATAAATACTCATTATAAAGACCAATCAATCTCGTATTTTGCATCAGCACCTCTTTGGCTGACTAATATAGGGCAGCACATGCATTTGCTCAACATGCCATGCATCAGGTCACATCTGTGAAGACAGAAGTGAGGCAGGATAGAATAGGGACTTATAGGAGGAGGGGCAGAAGACACAAATGAGTTACACCAGCACCACCTGGGAGGAAGTACTGAGGCACAGCCTGCAGCCTTCTGATAACAAACAAGTTATCAGAAGGCAGCTTGTAACATCTACCCAGCAGCTGCATTATCATAATGCAACTTGCAACATTATCACACAGCAGAGAGAGGAAAACAGGAACAGACCCACCACCACCATCAACCACCTACATCTCACATCAGCAGGGCTCACAGACAGTGGCCAGAAGCCAGTCTCCACCAAACAACATGCAGCAAGTCTCATGGACGGTGGCCAGGAGTCAATCATCGCCAGTCAACACTCCCTGCAGAGCACATGGACAGGAACCAGAAGTCAGTTACCACCGGACAGCTTTGTCTTAGTTACACCCATCAGTGTAAACCCTAACCTCCAATGATGTCCAATAAAACCTGAAACCCCTAGAGAGGGTGAGCACGTTTCCACCCTGAGCACGCCTGCACTTACGTCTGAATGTGTAGTCTCCCTGTATTAAACTCCTTTCTTTCCCATAACTGTGGTGCGTGTCTGAATTCTTATGACTTAACCAAGAGCCTGTAAATCAGCTCCGGCAACAGGAAGATATGATGATCAGGTCTTAATTATAGAACATGGTGACCTGGGTAATAGCAGACTTTCAGATCCAAGAAACAAAATTTCCTTTAAGTCTGATCATTTACCAAAAGAAGTAAGTGACTCCCAGTCAGAGGAAGTAGATGGATGTTTGCAATCTTGGAGAGAATCCTGTGACAGCACTTTAAGGGTCTGTGTGAAAGATCATTATTCCAACGGCTTTTGTAATATTTATGCTAAAGCTATAGATGGGCAACAGACTATTATTGCATGTATTGAAAGCCACCAGTTCCAGCCTAAAAACATCTGGAGACCAGAGTGGAAGTTCACCATCACAGCACCTACAGCCCAGGTGGTTGGAGTGCTTAAGATTCAGGTTCACTATTATGAAGATAGCAATGTTCAGTTCGATAGTCATAAAGATGTTCAGGATTCAATATGTTTCAAATGAGGTCCAATCTGCCAAGGAGTTTATTAAAATAAATGAGCATGCAGAAAATGAGTATCAGACAGCAATTAGTGAAAACTATCCAACAATAGTTTGAAATGCCTGTTCAAACTATCAGACACCACATTCAAGGCCTTGCGCTGGCAGCTTCCAATTACCTACACCAAAATCGACTGGAACAAGATATTCAGTTGCAAGATTGGCAAAGAAATGCAGAATGCTTAAAGGCTGAATGTAGAATTCTTCAGTACATAGGGGAACAAAAGGTTTAATTTAACATACGGTCATGTGGTAAATAGGTAGTTTATAAACATGAGTGATATTTTGCTAAGGCTTTCAAAATTAACTGGCTTTCTAGCCTCATGGAATACGGTTGAACCTCTAGCACTGTTTTTTGATTCATTTGTTTTCTATGTCCTGTAATTTTCTGTTCTGCTATATCTACTTGTAAATCTTTTTTTTTTTTTTTTTTTTTTTTTTTTTTGTTCTGCCACATTTAATGTTGGGGAGAGAGCTCTATGCAGGAGTCATTTTACTGTTTAGAAAATTTTCCCAGACATGAAACCCTGTTACTGATGTAGACAGGTAATATGTTCAGTAGTTTTCTACCCCATCCTCAAAGCACTTCTGGTACTTCATTGGTTTTCATCATTCACCAACAGCTAAATAGGCTGTCTTACAAACTATAGCTAAATGAAAGACACATTCATCCTTCTCCTTCCAACTGCTTTGATCACTACTTATAGAATCTCATAACTGTAGTTTTCACAATTTTGGATTGGGGCTTTCAGGGTTTTTTTCAGGGGCAAAGGAAGTTTTTTGGAAATTCCATTACAGTTAGCTTCTCTGGGGAAGTTGTTTTTAAATCCAAAAACTTGAACCATATTCCTTGCATACGAACATGTTTGCTTTTTGTCCCCTTCCCTCACTGTCTTCTTCTCATTTAGTACTATTGTAGTTACATATATCTGCATTTTTAGAAGAAAGTTTTACCCATTTATTATTTTTTTAATGCTCAAGAACTGCTGACATAGTGTAGAGTAAATATAAAACTTGAAAAATGCAGATGTTGAAGAAATAATAGGTATCTTGTTCTTTAATGCTTTGTGGAAGGTTTGAACTATAAGCAAATGAATTAAAGAACTATTTAAATCACAAATAAAATCTAAAAATGAACCAAATTGAGAAGGATAACTTTCAATCAGTGTCTTTCTATTGTAACCTGTTATTTAAGGGAATACTAATGATTTGTTCTAAATAGGATGTAAAACTTTTCTCAGATTACTCTTCTTCAGTTCTACCTGCCAAGAACACAAACCCAACTGTGATATAGCAGCCCTTCCCAGGTATATTGGCAGATATGTGTGTTTGGTCTCAGAGTACACAGGTAACATAGATATGATATGACAACTGGTAATGATGGATTCATTTACATTGTTTAACTTCTATGACCAGGCCTGAAGGGAAGGTCAGTTTTTAAAAAACCAAGTAGTGTCTTCCTACTTATTTCTAAATACATGTCAAAAAGAACAGATGATTGTACTTCAGCTTAGATTTTGCTCAGTAACACAGTCAAGTAAGAGAGTATCCAAGTGAAACTTGATCTGTGTAAGCATTTTAATTTCACATAAAATATATTTGTATTTATAAAAAGAATACAATACATGTCCTTCACCCATAATAGCAAAAATGAGATCAATGTTCATATATTCTTTATATCCTGCTAATAGCATATTAAAGATTCTAGACTGTTCACATTTAAAGTTGAATGAAATAGAGAAATTAAAATTGTCTCCTGTAGGCCATCAACTTTTCTTATCCAAAATTGTTATTGTTATTTAAGAATATGTTATCTTTCTGAAAAATAAATGGCTCCAGCAAAAGTTTGTTAAGTATTTTTAAGTGGAAAACAGAAACAAATGCCCAACGAAAACTTTAAAGCACAAAATAACAAAAGGAAGGAGAATAAACAATGAATGCCAATCGCCTCAGAATTCTAAAGATACATGGTACAAACAAAGTCCAATTGTTCATTTGCTATTCCTTTCAATATGAAGCTTTATCTTATTCTAATTATCCTATTGCAAGGTGTTTCATGTATCTGAACCTCATTTTGCTTAATAGCAAATTGTGAGCAACCATAGGGTTATGGTGAGGATCCAATGAGAAAATGCCTGTAAAACAAATGTTTTACATTTGTAAGACACAAGATGTAATACAAGAAGGCTCAATGTACTGCTCAGTTGCTTTGGATTTCAGCCAAAAATATGACCGGTTCTGGACAAAGAATTAGGAGCAAAAGCAATGTGATTAATGTCTTCTGAGGTAGAAATATGTCTACAAGATTCTATAGGAAAACTCTTTTCCTGCCAAGAAGACAAGGGGGCAGGGAATTCCAGATTTTATAGTTATAAGAAAATAGAATCCACATCAGCCTGGGTCTCTTTTAGACCAGATCTCTAGCCCAAACTTCTCAAGCCAAAATGGAGAAATAAATTTTACTTGTACTAGCCTCTGGGCTTTGGAAATGTTAATTATTGCCACATTAACTAGTTGATCATAACAAAACGAAGTGCATTTAACAAGTGATGAATATATTTTTAGTAGTAGCAAGAAACTAGTTTGTTCTTCTAAAGAAGTCATTTTTAATATAAGACCTAGGTCACAAACAGGAATTAGCACGGTAAATGGGAGAAAAAAGTATGTTAGTATTCCAGGCAAAGGAGAAAGAAATGTGTAATCAGGAAGACAAGAATATGGTAGAGTCAAGATAAGGTTTGCATTTTCCAATACACACCTCCACATCACATACCCCACCTCCGAAGATCACTTGTAACCCATTCCACCTTGCCTTTTATCGGGACCTCATATTTGTCTTAAGGCAGGAGCTACCTTTCAGCTGCAGCTTGGGCAATGACATCATGTTGATCAGGCTCTCCTTATCTGCCCACATCAATGGCCAGGTATTCTCTGTGGCTCTGCCCACCACCTGTGCACCTGTGGCATCACGTGTCTCATCTCCATCTGGGGCAACACCCTGCACTCTGGCACCAACTAAACTGAGCTTCTGCAGTGCCTGGATGCTTCCTGATGAGTCAGAACCAGTGTGAACTCTCTTACTCTGGGCAGATCACCAAGAACATGGTCTTCAGTGAGTACTCAAGGGTGGCAAGGATTCCTGCCAGGGTGACTCTGGTGGCCCTGTGGTCTGCAATGAATGGCTCCAGGGAATCTTCTTCTGGGGATATGGCTGTACCCAGAAGAACATGCCTAAGGTCTACACTATGGTCTGCAACTTTGTGGACTGGTTTGAGGAGACTAAGTAATTAATTAAAAGCCCCTTGAGGCCTGCTGCCATAATGATGCTAAAAAAAAGGGACTCTGTTCTCAACAAACAAACAAAACAAAACAATAACAACAACAAATATTCTTCAAAACATAGTTTTTCTATGTGAAATATTTTCTGGGCCATCGGTTCAAATAAGCAATAACTGGTATTGTATAATACTTTGAAGTTTGTAAATGTTACATGTATACTTTCGCATACATTATTTCACTTGATTCTCATTCTGACTAAAATATATATTAGCTATTAACATGATTCACATATAACGGACAAATAAAAAGGTCACATATTAAAAAAAATAACTTGCCTAATGTAGGAATAAAATCAAGTCCCAAACAAAGAACATCCAGTTTGCTTGCACAAAATTTTATTTTTCTTTACAAATAACAGGCACTTTAGCTTATATTTCCATGACAATTTGTACATATGACAAAGAAATTATGATGCTCTTCTTTGTATTATTGCTGAGTTCTTAGTTTTAATGATCATGCTCTTCATTTACTTATAAATAGCATGAGGAAAAGCATATGTTGTTTTCATCATGGTTTTTTGAATTAAAATTGTTGACTTCTTTTCAAGACAGCACAAAATATCTTTTAATTTTTTACTAACCTATGGTTGGCATTTTTAAAAATATGTTTTTATTATAGAGGATATGAACTTACAAAACAATCATGAATATATATGAAATTCACACACAAAACCCCTCCACCTACACACTACATTGTTGAGGAACATTTGCTACAGATTATGAAATAATATCATCAGAATATTACCACTAACTATGGTCTATAGTGTACATTTAGTATATTTTTCCCATACCCCCTATTATTAACAGAGTACATCTTTGGCATGGATGTAAGAATATTACAGTATTCCTGTTAACTACACTCCATAGATTACATTAATTTTATTTTTCCCATGATTCTCCACATTCCCACCACTCTGAAATAGTGACATACATCTGTTCTAGTTCACAAAAGGACATTCTAGTATTTGTACTATTAACCACAATTCTCATCCAACTCTGGGATCTCTGTGTTATTCAGTCCCTAGATTATTCTTTAGCTTTCTTTCAATTGACATTTACATCCCTAGACTACCTTTTTCAGCCACAATCCCATTTACAGACCAGCTGGTTAGTTCTACTCACTATAATATGTTACCATCAACTCTATCCATTTCCACAGTTACAGTCAAGTTAATTAAATTTTCCACATACATTAAGCATCAGTACAGCTTCTCAGCCCTCCTCTTATCTCGTAATAACCTTTACTATAGGTTTTAACTCCATGCATTTATTCTTTGTATTTAGCTCATATTATTGAGACCATGCAATATTTGTACCTTTGTGTCTGGTTTATTTCATTTAACATAATGTCTTCAAGGCTCATCCATGTTATCATATGTGTCTCAACTTCATTTCTTCTTATAGCAGCATAGTATTCCAACATATGCATATACCACATTTCGCTTATCCATTCATCAGTTGATGGACGCTTGTGTTGTTACCATCTTTTGGCAACTGTGATTAATACCACTGTGAAAATTAGTGCGCAGATGCCTGTTCATGTAACAGTTTTCAGTTCTTCTGTATATATTCCTAGCAGAGGAATTCCTGGATCATACAGCAGTTCTTTATTTAGCTTCCTGAGGAACCACCAAACTGTCTTCCACAGAGGCTGCAACATTTTACATTCCCACCAACAGTGAAGGAGTGTTCCTATTTATCCAAATCTTCTTCAGCACTTACTGTTTTCTGTTTTATTTTTTTTTTAATAATGGCCATTCTATGTGGTGCGAGATGAAATCTCATTGTCATTTTGACTTGTATTTCCCAAAAAGCTAGTGATATGGAACATTTTTTTCATGTGCTTTTTGGCCATTTGTATTTCCCCTTTGGGGAAATGTCTATTTAAGTCTTTGCATTGCTTGTCCTCTTATTGTTGAGTTGTATGATCTCTTTATATGACTGGAAATCAAGCCCTTATCAGATATGTAGCTTCCAAATATTTTCTCCCATTGAGTGGGCTGCCTTTTCACCTTCTTGGTGAAATCCGTTGAGTCACCAAAGTGTTTAAGGTAGAGGAGATCCTATTTGTCCATGTTTTCTTTCATTGCTCATGCTTTTGGTGTAAGGTTTCAGAATCTACCACTTACCACCAGGTCCTGAAGATGCTTACGTACATTTTCCTCTAGGAGCTGTATGGTTGTAGATTCTATAGTTAGGTCTTTGATCCATTTTGAGTTAATTCTTGAATGAGGTATGAAATAGGGGTCCTCTTTCTTTCTTTTGGCTATGGATATCCAGTTCTTCCAGCACCATCTGTTGAATAGACTGTTTTGTCACAGCTGGTTTAAAATGCTTGTAAAAAATCACTTGACCATAGATGTGAGCATCTGTTTCTGAACCATCAATTTGTTTCCTTTGGTCTATACGTCTATCTTTATGCCAGTACCATGCTGTTTTTGTCACTGTAGCTAGGGAATATGATTTAAAGTCAGGAAGTGAGAGTCCTTCAACACTGCTCTTCCTTTTTTAAGATGTTTCTGGCTATTCGGGTACCTTTACTCTTCCAAATAAATGTGATAATTCTATTTTCCATTTCTTTAAAAAATGCTGGTGGAATTTTTATCAGGATTGCATTGACTCTGTATATCAATTTGGGTAGAATTGACATCTTAATGATATTTAGTCTTCCAATTCATGAGCATGGAATGCTCTTCAATTTATTTAGTTCTTTTTATATTTCTTTCAACAATGCATTGTAATTTTCTGAATACCAGTGCTTTACTTGCCTGGTTAAGTTTATTCCTAAATATTTGATTCTTTTAGTCTCTATTGTAAATGGAATTTTTTTTCTTGACTTTCTACTCAGATTGTGCATTACTAGTGTATATAAATGCTACTGATTTTTGCATATTAGTCTTATATGCTGCCACTCTGCCGAAATAATTTATTAACACTAGCAGCTTTGTTGTAGATTTTTGGGGACTTTCTAGAAATAGGATCATATCATCTGCGAATAGTGAAAGTTTTATATCTTCCTTTCCAAACTGGATGCCTTGTTCTCTTTATCTTGCCTGATTGCCCTAACTAGAACCTCTAGCACTATATTAACAACAATGGTGACAGTGGGCATTCTTGTCTTTTTCCCAATCTCAATGGGAAAGCTTTAGTCTTTCACCACTGAGTACAATGTTAGCTATGGGATTTTCATATATGGCTTTTATCATGCTGAGAAAGTTTCCTTCAATTGCTATCCTTTGTAGTATTTTTATCAAGAAGGGATTTTGTCAAATGCCTTTTCTGCATCAATCAATAGTATCATGTGATTTTTCTTCTTTGATTTATTAATGTGGTATATTATGCTGATTGATTTTCTTGTGTTGAGCCATCCTTACATGCCTGGAATAAAATGCACTTGATGATGATGAATAATTCTTTTAATGTGTTGTTAGATTCAATTAGCAAATATTTTTTTGAGGATTTTTGCAGCCATATTCATTAAGGAAATGGGTCAGTAATTTTCTTTTTTCATAATTTTCTCTATCTGATTTTGGTATTAGGGTGATATTGTCGTCATAGGATGAGTTTGGTAGCATTTCTACTTGTTCAATCTTTTTGGAAGAGTTTGAGTAAGATAAGTATTAAATCTTCTTTGAATGCTTGGTAGAACTCACTTGTTAAACCAGCTGGTCCTGGGCTTTTCATTTTGGGGAGTTGTTTGATGACTGCTTCAATCTCTTTATTTGTGGTTGGTTTGTTGAGGTCTTCCATTTCTTCTACGCTCAGTGTTGGTTATTCATACATTCCTAGGAATTTTTCCATTTCACCTACATTTTCTAGTTTGTGGGCATATAGTTGTTCATAATATCCTCTTATGATCTCTTTTATTTCTGCTGAATCCTTTTATGATCTCTTTTATTTCACTTCAATGAAATATCATAGAAGATATTTCTAAGATCTTTTGAAGAACCATTTTTGGTTTTATCAATTCTCTTTATTTTATTTTATTTTATTTTGGTTCTCAATTTCATTTATTTATGCTCTGATCTTTGTTTTTTCATTCCTTCTACTTGCTTCCGGATACTTTTGCTGTTCTTTTTTTATTTCCTCCAGCTATGTAGTTAGTCATTGATTTTAGCTCTTTCTTCTTTTGTAATGTCAGCATTGAGGGCTATAAATTTCACTCTAAGCATTGCCTTCATTGCATCTCTTAGGTTCTACAATGTTGTGTTTTCATTTTCATTCATCTCGAGATTTTTAAAATTTCTCTTGAAATTACTTCTTTGACCTACTGATTATTTAAAAGTGTGTGGTTTAATTTCGATATATTAGTGACTTTTCCCTTTTTCTGCCTATTGTTGATTTCCAGCGTGATCCCATTATGATCAGTGAAAGTGTACTGTATAATTTTGAACTTTTTGAATTTATTGAGATCTGCTTCATGACCCATCATATGGTCTATCCTGGTGAAAGGTCCATAGGCCTTTTAGAAGAATGTATATCTTGCTGTTTTGGGGTACAATGTTCTGTATATGTCTATTAGGTTTAGTACATTTATTACATTATTCAAGCTTTCAGTTTCTTTATTGATCCTCTGCCCAGATGTTCTATCCAATTATGACAGAGTTGTATTGAATCCTTCAACTATTGTTGTAGAGACATCTATTCCTCCCTTCAGTTTGCCAGTGTTTGCCCCATGTTTTGGGGAATCCTGTTTAGGTGCTGTGGCAGTTTGGCATTGTTTATGAATTGCAGAAATATGTAATGGATTATGTTTGTAAACTAGTCTGTACCTGGGCATGATTAAATATGATTAGGGATTTGATTAGGCCACTTAAGTAGGATGTTGAGTGCCTACCCCTTGGTGGGCAGGAACTCACAGATAAAACTACATGGCAGAGCAGAGGAGTGAGTTGGAGTTTTGATGCTGAGTTTTGAGCTGGAGCCCAGGAAGTAAGTGCAGAGAGGAGCAGAACAGTTGAGCTGGGAGAGAATTGAGCCCCAGGGAGAGACTGAGCCAGTTGCCTGATAGTCTACAGGTGGCCTTGTGAAAAGAGCACAACAGCTGAGCCCAGAGAGAAATGGAGGCCTGGGAAGAGAGGAACACAAGAAGCCTGAACTCTTGGCTGATGTCAGCAGGATAGTTTTGTCTCCCCAGAGAGGGTGGAACACATCCTCAAGTATTAGGGAGGTTGAGGTCAATGTCCCATAGGTCTGAGAGGGGTGGACCTGTCCCCCATGGATTAGGGAAGGCCAGGTGGTCAACTCGTTGCTCTGAGAAGGTTGAGCCTGTATGCCAGAGGTTAGGGAGGATGTTATCTTCACTTCACTTTTCTAGGGGGGGCTAAGATTCTAACCCAAAGATTGGGTAAAGTGTGGCAATCACCCCAACACTCCTGGAGGGTGAGGTCTGGAGCTTGGTCGATAGCCAGATGCTTGATGAGGGTGGAACCAAGAAAATGGCTGTTGGGCAAGCCTGTGGAAAGAGTGGGTCCCCATAAGGCCCCAGGGAATAGAAACCATTGTCTTAAGAATGACTCTCAGACTTTGATATCTAATGAAGTATGTCCTGAAGGATAACTGAATTGTAGAGGACACATGACTCATGTTTCCTTCCCAATTTCTCCTTATAATAATGGAAATGTTTATCCTTTGTCCGTCCATTTGTGTATTGGAAGCAGATAAATGATTTTGTAAATTTCAGAGATCTATGGCCAGAAGGCACTTGGCCTCAAGACCAATTGTATTTGTTTAAACAGATTGTGATAAGATTCTGTGTTTAGCATTGTACTGATTTAAAGTTTTTTGTTTTATTTTTTTAATATTGTAATGTCTTTTTGGAATTCAGAGGGTGGAGTTGGCAGTTTGTCATTGTTAATGATTTCTAAAAGTAGATATTGGATTATGTTTGTAAACTGGTCTGTACCTCATTGTGATTAAATTATGATTAGGGCTTTGATTGGGCCATGCCAGTAGGACATGGGTGGGGACTCACAGATAAAACTACACTGCAGAGCAGAGGAGTGAGTTGGAGTTTTGATGCTGAGTTTTGATCTGGAGCCCGAGAAGCAGGCACACAGAGGAGCAGAACAGCTGAGCCCGGAGAGAAATGGAGACCCACGAAGAGAGGAACCCAAGAAGCCTGAATTCTTGGCAGATGTCAGCAGCCATTTTGTCCCAACATGTAGCAATAGACTTTGGTGAGGGAAGGAACTTATGCTTTATGGCCTTGTACCTGTAAGCTTCAACCCCAAATAAATACCCTTTATAAAAGTGAACAGATTTCTTGTATTTTGCATCAGCACTCATTTGGCTGACAAATACAGGTACATATACATCTATGATTGTTATTTCTTCCTGGTGAACGCCTGTTTTATTAAAATATAATGTCCTTCCTTGTCTCTAATAACAGTTTTGCTTTTAAAGTCTATATTATCTGATATAAGTATAGCTACCCAAGCTTTTTTTTTTTTTTTTTTGGTTACTGCATGCATGGAATATCTTTTTCCAACCTTTTACTTTCAATCTATTGGTATCTATGTGTCTAAGGTGTGTCTCTTGGAGACAACATATAGTTGGCTCATTGGCTCATATTTCCTTATCCATTTCATCAGTCTTTATCTTTTGATTGGGGAGTTTAATCTATTAACATTCAATGTTATTACTGCAAAGGCAGTTCTTACTTCACCCATTTGACCTTTTTGTTTTATCTGTCATATTTTATTTTCACCACTCTTTTTCACAATTTTATTTACTTTTCTGATAGTCCAAGCCTCTCTCTCCTGTCATTTCTTTCTAGGATATAGCACTCCCTTTAGTATTTCCTGCAAAGCCACTGTATTAGTCAGCCAAAGGGGTGCTAATGTGAAACTGGGTTGGTCTTTATAAAGGGTATTTATTTGAGGTAGAAGTCCACAGATACCAGGCCATAAAGCGTTAAGTTTCTTCTCTCACCAATGTTCATTGCCACGTGTTGGAGCAAGACAGCTGCTGGCGTTTGCCAGGGTTCAGGCTTCTGGGGTGCCTCTCTTCCCGGGGCTGCGTTTCTCTCCGGGCTTAGCTCCTGTTTCCTCCACAAGGTCAGCTGTAGACGATCAGGCAAACGGCTTCCTTCTCTTCTCCTGGGGCCTTCTTTCCAACAACAAAACTGCTTCTCAGAAGACTGCTTCAACTGTCCTTTGCCTTGCCTTTTATATTCAATTCCCCACCCACCAAGGGGTGGGGCTCAATGTCCTAATCCTAACCTAATCATGCCCAGATTAACAGATCAGTTTACAAGCATGATTCAATTATATTTTTGGAATTCATAATTACATCAAACTGCCACATTCCACCTTCTGAATTCCAAAACTACATTACAATATTAAAAAAAAAACTTAAATCAGTAACAATCCAAGTACAAAATCATATCAAAATCATTTTAAAGAAATACAGTTTGTCTTCAGGCAAAGTCCCATCTACTATAGACCTCTGAATCTTACAAAACCATTTAACTGCTTCCAATACACAAATGGAAAGACAAAAGGTAAACATTTTCAATATTATAAGGAGAAATTGGGATGTTAAACATGAGTCATGGATCCTCTACAGTTCAGTAAACTTGCAGGGCATCCTCCATTTGATTTCAAAGTCTGAGAGTCATTTTTAAGAAGATGTTTTCTTTTCCTTGGGGCCACATGGGAAGCCACCCTTTCCACAGGCTTTCCCAATGGCCATTTTCTTGGTTCCACCCTCATCAAGCATCTGGGTGTCAACCAAGCTCCAGACCTCACCCTCCAAGAGTGTTGGGGTGATTGCCACACCTTACCCAATCTTCCAGTTAGAGTCTTAGCCCCCCTAGCACAGTGAGGTGAAGAAAACATTCCCCCTAACCTTTGGCATACAGGCTCAACCTTCTCAGAGCGACGAGTTGACCACCTGGCCTTCCCTAACCTTTAGCATACAGGCTCAACCCTCTCCGAGCAATGGGTTGACCACCTGGCCTTCTCTAATCTATGGGGGACAGGTACACCCCTCTCAGACCAATGGGGTGTGGACCTTAACCACCCTAAACTTTGAGGAATGTGCTCCAACCTCTCTGCACCCTGGGGGGCAAAGCTCTTCCCGAACATTGGGTGGGGACATCCACCCTCTTCAACTGCTGGGGAAAACTCACCCTCTCTCTATATATGGGTGGGGCTCCTCTCTCGGCCCAAGAAGATGTCTTAATCCCAGATCTCTGCTTACACGGTTTTCTTCTTAAAGCTGATTCTCCTTCAATCTCTCCTTTCCATGTCCTCTTTTGTCCAAGCTGACAGTGGTTTTGTTCATACAGCATTCTCAAAAACTTTGTTGGTTTAGCATGCAGGAAGCAGGAGTCCAAGCCATCAGATAGTAAGACTTTCCACAAGTCTTGCCGAGATAACTGCATCTTCAATTCTGAGTTATGAGTTCCAAGTTTAGTAAAGTCTTCAAATAGGGCATTTTCATCTGGGAATTTGATTTCCAGAAACTTGGAAGTTCCAGAATTAGTTTCTGTTTTCTTTTTGCCCAAAAGTTCAGTCCTTAGTATATTTCTCTCGTCTAGTATTTTGCTATAAGCTGCAAGGAGAAGCCAAGCCACATTTTCCAAGTTTACCTTGGAAAGTTCTTTAGCTAAGTGCTCTGGTTCGCCTTTTTAAAATTCTGTCTTCCATATAACACTAGGAGTTAATCTTGTTAAGTTCTCTGCAACTTTAAAACATGGATTGCCTTTCCTCCAGTTTCCAATAAAAGTTTCATAATTTACTTCTAAAGCATCATAGAAAGTCTCTTTAGCGTCCATATTGCTATCAACAGTTTCTTCAAAGTGATCTTGGCCTTTTCCATCAAGCATTTCACAATTCCTCCAAAAAATACCCCTTACCTATTTTTAAAACTGTCGCAACATTTTGGTAATTACAAAAGCACTTCCCCACTCCTCGGTACCAAATTCTGTATTAGTCAGCCAAAGGGGTGCTAATGTGAAATACCGAAACTGGGTTGGTCTTTTAAAGGGTATTTATTTGGGGTAGAAGTCCACAGATACCAGGCCATAAAGCGTTAAGTTTCTTCTCTCACCAATGTTCATTGCCACGTGTTGGAGCAAGACAGCTGCTGGCGTTTGCCAGGGTTCAGGCTTCTGGGGTTCCTCTCTTCCTGGGGCTGCGTTTCTCTCCGGGCTTAGCTCCTGTTTCCTCCACAAGGTCAGCTGTAGACGATCAGGCAAACGGCTTCCTTCTCTTCTCCTGGGGCCTTCTTTCCAACAACAAAACTGCTTCTCAGAAGACTGCTTCAACTGTCCTTTGCCTTGCCTTTTATATTCAATTCCCCACCCACCAAGGGGTGGGGCTCAATGTCCTAATCCTAACCTAATCATGCCCAGATTAACAGATCAGTTTACAAGCATGATTCAAATATATTTTTGGAATTCATAATTACATCAAACTGCCACAGCCACTCTCTTGGTTAAAACTCTTTCAGTTTCTCTTTATCTGTGAATATTCTAAACTTGCCCTTATTTTTGAAAGACAATATTGTCAGACATAAAATTCTTGGCTGACAGTTTTTCTCTTGCAGTATCTTAAATATATCATACCACTGTCTTCTTGATTTCATGGTTTTTGATGAGAAATCAGAACTGAATCTTATTGGTTATCCCTTGTATATGATGCATAATTTTTCTCTCACTGCTCTCAGAATTCTCCTTTGTCTTTGGCATTTGACATTCTAATTAATAAGTGTCTCAGTGTAGGTCTATTTTGATTTTTTTGGATGGGAGTACATTGTGTTTCTTGGACACATATATCTATGTCCTTCAATAGGAATGGGAAATTTTCAGCCATTATTTTTTCAAATATGCCTTTTGCCCCTTTTCCCTTCTCTTCTCCTACTGAGACACTCATGATATGTATGTTTGTACATCTCTTACCATCATTTTGTTCACTGTGACTTTGTTCAATTTTTTCCATTCTTTTCTTTATCAGTTCATTTGTATGTTCACTTTTGAGGCCATGTCTTCAAACATACTGATCCTTTATTCTGCCTCTTCAATTCTGTTGTTAAATGCTTCCAGTGTATTTTAAATTTCATTTGTCATGCATTTTATCCTCATAAGATTTGCTATTTTTCTATATATTCTTTCAAATTATTATTTGTGCTCACCCAGTGTCTTCTTTTATCCTTAATCTCTGTAGCCATCTCATTGAATTTATTAAGGAGATATTTTTGATCATCTATGATCTGTTGTCTCAACTCCTTTATGTCATCTGAAGCCTTATCTTATTCCTTTGACTGGGCCATATCTTCCTGTTTCTTAGTATGGATTGTAATTTCTTGTTGGTATCTTGACATCTGGCTTACTAGATGTATTTATTCTGGGTTCAGTTTATCTTCTTATTTCAGGGCTTTCTTGCCCTTTCTCCTTTGCTGTTTGTGTAGTAGGATGTCATTGGTATCACAAGCTCTGGAGGCTGATGTTGTCCATGTTGCCTCAGGAAGCAATGAGGCTTCTCTAACATTTCTCCTCTGCCAGGGTTAGGGATGGAGCTGCAGCCATGTATAGTAATCCAAGTTGTGCAGGCCAAGACTGTTTATAGTTGTCCAGAGAAACTGATGAAGCTTCAAGCTCCTTACTCCCATACCTGGCGCAGGGATGGAGCTGCAGTTGTGGGCAGAAAACTAAGCCATGCGAGTCAAAATAAACCAGATTACCCAGGTAAATTGATGTAATACCAGCCCCTCTCCTCCTCTGCCAGGAGTGGGGATGGACACTCCAGAGTGCTCAACAGTCTAATCTGTGTGGAATGAAAGCACCTGTAGTTGCCCAGAAAGGTTGAAGAAATACAGCTCTGCTCCTATCCTTTTGGGTGGTAGAGGTGGAGCCACAGGCACCCAGCAATCCAGTCCATGAAGGTTGAAAGTGTGTGCCATGGCCAGAAGAGTCCAAGGAAACACAGATACCCTCTAATCCTATTGGGGGTTAGGGATGGAGCCACAGGTGTCTACCTATTCAGTCTGTGTGGGCCAAAAGCACTTGCAATTGGCCAGAGAGACTCGGGAGATACCTCCTCCCTCTTGTCCTTTCAGGGCTGGGGATGGAGCTACAAGTGTCCAACAGTCCAATTTTATAGGCCAAAAGTGCCTGCAGTTTTCCAGATAGGCTGATGAAACACCAGCCTCCTCCTACACTATGGGGGCAGGGAGGGATGGAATAGAAAATGGAGGCATGTATATGAGTTTTCGGAAACAAAATATGATTTTTTCCCTGAAGATTAATGTCAAAAGAAGATACTTAATGTTTGAATTTTCCTGATAAGTAATTACAGAGGAACCTGATTGTTAAGATGGCTCATGACCCACCAGAGAGGTTTGAAAATGTAGCAAGCTTTGAGCTATACATTTCCCATTCCCAAGATCAGTAAAATTAAATTTTTTTTTGGTCTAATTACTACATCTCTTCTGTTCCTCAAAGAAATTTTCACATCCGCATTGGATTATTAATACTCAAGTTTCTCCCTTCTTAAAAAGCAAAGCAGGTTTCTGAGACATATTTAATGAGTATAGTGCTAATCATAAACTTGGATAAAATGAGTAGAAGAATCATGTGTAAGAAATATATAAATGAGTCTAACTCTGTTACCTTGGGGGCTTAGGTTGTCATATATTCCAAGGTAAGGCCCACAAACAGGGTGCTGATTTCAAGGGATTGTGTGCCTTGTCTATATTGTGTGCATGGTTCTAGAGCCCTCAGAAGCACCCCTATTTGAGGCTCTGTTCACAGTGGCAGTTAGTGAGATCTGCCTCAGATATGCATAAGTGTATCCTCTGGAATGACCGGAGAACTCATTTTGAAATCTCTTAGCTGTAATATCTCTTTTGTATTTGATGTTACCCCTTTTTGGTCAAGGTCTTTTTCCAAATGAATAGCTTGTTGGTGCTTGGCATTCAAGTCTCAGTGCCAGGAATGCTCATCCCTGGGAGTCATATCCCATGCTGGGGCAGCAAGGAGGTAGTATGTTTATTTGCTGAGTTTGGTTTAGAAAGAGGCTACATTTGAGGAACAAGGAAGTTTTCAGGAGGTAACTCTTAGGCAAGAATTATTATTAGGCTAAGTTTCAATTTTACAAGAATAAGGTTCATAGTTACATGCATTAACAATGAAGGCTTGAAATATTGATGATGATGGACAACCTCCATTCCCAAAACAGAGAGTATCTACAACTGCAAACAAAATAGTTCCTTCCATCTGCCCCATAAGATCTAAGCCCCCTCTCAATCTGAGGCAGAGTGGGCATCACCATCCTAAAATCCTCAAGGTTAAGTAATAAACAAACATAAGGAAAGAATGTAACCATGGACAAAGTAGACATTAATATTGTAGTAATGGAAGAACATGTAATGTTGATATAAAGATAGTGGTTACTGTAGGTTCTGAGGGAAGGCCGGAATAATAGGTGGAACATAGAGCAATTTTAAGGAATTAGAATTAAGTGTAAACTATAGACCTTTGTTAGTAGCAATGTTTCAATATTTATTCATCAATTGTAAAAAATGTATCACAAAATTTTAAGATGTTATTAATAGGGGAAGATGTGGGAGGGCGAGAGGTGAGGTATATGGGAATCTCTTATACTTCCTTGAAATGTTTATGTAATCTAAAGCCTCATTAAAAATAAAGTTTATTATATTAAAAAAAAAAAACAAAGCAAAACAAAACACAAATACTTGTCATCTCTGCTTGAATGCTATAAACATTCAGTGAGCCCAAATAAGAGCTAATTTCTTTATCTTCCCTATCCAAACCTCTTTTCCTACAGTGTACGTAATTTCAGGAAAGAAGATTATCAAATGAAAAGAAAACAAAGCAAAGAAAAAAATAAAAATTTGAATAACACCTTGGGTTACTCCATCTCCTTCAACAAATATTTCTTCATCTTACAAATAACAAAATCCTTTTCCTTCCATCTAATAAATAGTATCAAATCTGTCCAATTTTCCCTATATCCACTGCAGCACATTTGTACTAGTCGCATAATTTCTTACTTGTACTCTTGATACAATCTCTGAATTGATATATTTCATCCATTTTTGTTCTCTTCAAACCATATATAACATTGCTAATAGAATGATATTTTAAAATGCAAACCTTATCTTGACTGTACCCTATTCTTGTCTCCATGATTACAAAATTATTTTTCCTTTGCCTGGAACACTAAGTTATACTTCCATTTACCTTGCTAATTCCTGTTTGTGTCCCAGATCTCATAGTAAACAAGACTTCTCAGAAGAACAAACCATAGCATCTTGACCCTATTAAAAATATATTCATCACTTATTAAATGCATGTTGCTTTGTCATGATTGACAAGGTAATGTGGAAATAATTAGCATCCCCAAATCCCAGAGGTCTATTTTTTACTCACATTACACAGCCATTGCATCTTGAGGGATTTGGAGAAGAGGACTGGTCCAAATGATAGCCAGTTTGATGTGGATTCTAATATCTAATAACTATAAAATCTGGAACAACCCCTTACCCTACCCCACGTCTCCTTGGCAGGAAAAAACTTATCCTGTAAAATCGTGTAGGTTTCTTTCTACCTCACAAGACACATTCTTTTTTTTCCTATTTTCGTAGCCAGAGCCAGTCACATTTTTGCTTGAAAGGGGGAAGAACTGAATGTTTTTGAGCATTCTAATGTCTACCTTGCCTGCCTTCTCTGTTAGATTGAAAGCTAATAAGGGAAGGGACAGGATCTATTTATATCACTGGTATAGTGTTTTGTATCATGATAAATGAAACCATAAACCTGTTTTAAAGGAATAGAACAGTGTAATGTTGCTGGTAACAGCATTCACTCTAGCTTCCAAATACCAAGCCTGTCACTTAAAAGCTGGTTGATCTTGACCAAATTACTTAATCTTTGCCTCGGTTTTCATCAATAAAATAGATAATGAAGTGCTTACCTTTCAGTGTTTTTACAAAGATATTGTGCTTAAAAGAATATTTGTAGCATTATAGGCATATACGTGACTGTCATTTTTATTATTTCTATTTTTTATCGAAACACAAATCATATGTGTACATATCAATAAATTTTCAAAAAGTCAACATATCAAAGTTACCACTACCCACATTATCATTGATATTTGCTACTTTGAAAACAATAATTTATATAGAATATTAGAACTGGCACAATCTTAATGTCCTTATATTAGAGATTAGGAGACTAAGCCAAAATAATTGCACTGATATTCTAGTACTCACCTTGTTAGTGACTATTCCCAAACTAATACATATATCTCTTTTTTTCTCTTTTCCTCAGACTTCATTTTTGATGAGTCAAAAGTTTAAAGAACTCGTCTTCATCTCATCCTTTATGTTCATTTGTGGATTGAATGACATAGTCTATGTAAAAATCTAAAAATATATTTAATATTTTAGCTAGAGGAAATATTAATATAGTAAAGAAAGGCACCAAGAAATATGATAAGCAATTGTAAATGCAATAACTTAGTCAATGACAGTATGTACTGAAATTTAAATTTATGTCTACTTGCAATTCAGGTATTCATCATACTTATATCTTCACTCAAGAGGATGAAGACACATTCAATTATTTTGGAAATCAATTATTGTCTACCATGGTTTAAAGAACCTTGCAAACTACAAAATCTTTCAAATTAGTTTTATTATATTTTTTGTTTTCTTTATGAAAATAGCTTTGTTATAGTTGATACAGCAGAATAGGTACGCGGTACCCCATTTCAAACATGCCCTGGTTCTAAACTAAACCAAACAAAAATGTTATCATCAAATATTGTTTGCCATTAAGAGCTTTTATTTGTACATACTATAAAGGCATTCTTAATTTTCAAAATTTAAAATGGGGGAAGTGGATGTGGCTCAAGCAGTTGAGCCTCTCCTTCCCAAATGGGCAGTCCCAGGTTCTGTCCCCAGTGCCTACTAAAAACAAAACAAACAACAAGCAAACGAATGAGTTGGTAACTCAGGGGAGCTGATGTGATTCAGTGACTGAGCATCAGCTTCCAGCATACAAGGTCCCGGGTTCAATCCCCAGTCCTGGTACCTCAAAAATAAATAAATAAATAAATAAATAAATAAATAAATAAATAAATAAATAAATA
>JAKSZT010007815.1:23867534-23880889 GCA_026826555.1 Tolypeutes matacus
ATAAATAAATAAATAAATAAATAAATAAATAAATAAATAAATAAATACAAGATTTTAAATGCACAAAGCTCAGTATTAATTGTATTATTTTGTTGAAAAGATACTTCCACATCTAATTTACAAATCATGGTCTTTCAAGAAACCTAGAATTGGAGGTGTTTATTAAGAATGATTATATGAAAAGGAAGAATAGGTAGCACATTTTTTATTATCAAGTTTCTTTTACATCTATGTTATACCACATGGACAAGACAGGAACAAACATTAGTCAGTTAATATAGTCCAAAAGCTGAAGTTAATACTTCAGAAATACACAAAGTATTAGAGATGTTGTTTTTCACTATATTTTAATATCAAAAAATAAATGATTAAACCTAATTTTCCGTTATGACATCATATCTAATTTGTTATTTATTCACTACAATCAGAAATAGACTAAGATAAATTTGCAGGGTTTATATTTAAAAATTGTGACTTTGACTACACAATAATTTGGTGATATAGTTTTGTAGGTTTTAGTATTGTATCTGAGATTTTTAAAAACTGAAATAAATGGTTAGATATGTTAAAGAAAATAAAGCCCAAGATAAATTTTGCTTACTGGTAATAAATAAGTGTATTAGTCTGCCAAAGGGGTGCCGATGCAAAGTACCAGAAAACTGTTGGCTTTTAAAAAGTGTATTTATTTAGGGTAAAAACTTATAGTTCCAAGACCGTGAAAAGTCCAACTCAAAGCAATATAAGAGGTGACCTCTCACCAAAGTCAGCTGCCACATATTGAAGCAAGATGGGAGGCCATCTCTGCCTGGTCTCTCCTCCCCCAAGCCCCCAAGGCTTCCTCTTCTTCCTGTTATCACGGGCCCAGCCTCTTGAGGCTTTGTGCTCAAGCGATCCTGCAGTCCTCTCTCTCCTGGCACAGGGCTTGTTCCTTTCCAGGCCTTCTATATCAGTTTCAACTGTTCTGCTCTCTTTGCTCAAGCAATCTCCTTTCTGTTACATGGCAGGATCAAAAATGACAGCACTTTCTCTTCCTGTCTGTCTGTCTGTCTGAGTGTCTGTTTATATAAGACCCACCATGGAGATGGGGACTCAACCTTAGTCAAGTTTTTTGATTTGAAGTAGTCAAATCAAAAAGCCCTCAAAACAATCTCAATAGGCACTCTAATCAAAGGCACCTTAGCTGAATTCAATGCAATCAAAAGATATCATACTAAGAGGAATAGTTTACAAACATTACCTTTCTCTTTTTAGGATTCATAAAATAATCTCAAACTGCCACAATATGGAAGCCAGGAAAGGATCCTGAACATTCCTAAACAATGAGAATCCATGTAAAATATTAAGGGAAGAGATTTTCTTGCAGAAGAAATAGTGAGTGCCAGGGTCTAAGGTGTGGCCAAGCTGATACATGCATTAGGAGGGACAAAAAGGGCTGTGGAGCTATACTAAGAAACAAGTAGAAAGTATCATTGCAGGAGAGTCGACAGATAGCCAGGTGTCTTATCATTTAGAGTATTGTAAAACAAAGTAAGGAACAGGGTGCATTCTGAGTACAAATGAAAAACATTCCTTTGTAAGGTTTTAAGAATGCACACGACATGAACAATTTCTATCACTCAGGTTGCTGTGTGGAAAAACAGCCAATTCTAAAAACTTGAGTTGTGTCCTCATGAACATTATAAATTATAAATAAAGTAAATAATTTCACATCCCCATTAAAAAACACAGTCACATATCAGGCATTTTTAGGTTAAAAGGCTAGAGAGACTTTACTTAAATTACTTTTGTTGGCTCTATTAAGAGCCAAGTAGAATGTCTGTTACAGAATGATGTCAAATGTCAGCTCCTCAAACTACCAGCAACTCAACCTGCAGATAAAACAAAGCTTTGCTTTTAGCTTACAGGAAGAACACTACTTTGAGAGAGCTTTGGTAGTTGAATCTGGAATTAGACATTTGGTTTAAGGTGCATCTTTCAAAACAGGAGGTGAGGGTGGGTTGTGAGTGGTAAGATAGGTAGGTCTAGATTAAAGTTAGATAAGGATCATGATTTAATAGTGAAAAAAAAACCCAGCAGGAACAACTGATAATTGCACAAGTTGGGGTCATTCCTCCTTGGAGAGAGGCAAAGCACCCATCATGGAGAACCATGGAACCTGTTAGTAAGAAGGTTTTAGGAATGACTATCACAGTATTTGGGTTTGTGTTAAGTGATGCTGGGGAGACTCCAATGAAGTGGGGCTTTGCTCTGGGTTGGATACATTCAATGTGTTATGATTATCTCAGTAAACATATCAGATTAGAGTAAGATTAAAATTGTAACTTATAAAGAAAGGCATATATTCAATTAATCAAGAGATGTGAATATATGGTATTTTGTAGTTGGACAATGTCCATGTCTATGTCTATTTCAAGGAATGAGACAAATTAGTCTTCTTTTGCCTTGATCCATAATGATCACAGAGTGGCCTTATCTGAAATTGATGTTCTGCAAAATTGCTTTTTTTCAATAAGGGAACTCCAATATCTAGCTGATAATACCAGGCCATGTCGTATATGGGAGGGGTTGCATTTAAGTTACTTAATGGATTAGGATTGTTAGAAACATCAAGGTGAGGATTTTGAGGTGTGGGTTCGGAAGAGTGTAGGACAGGAACTCTTGATGCTCTTCTACTGAAATGTCTACTGGTCTTTTGTGAAAATACTATAATGAAACATCAAGCCATTTGCCCAAGAGTCTCCTGGAGTAAAGTTATGGTAATAAAAATAACACAAAATTAAAAGCATGCTAATTTAAACAGTAAATTGCATGTGTTCAGGGTGGTTGTGGTAGGCAGTTTCTATGTTCTGTATCCCATAATAGATAATTTCATTCTCAATGGGCAGCCAATAAATATTAAAAGGTAGAATAAACACCTGTGCAAATACCTTCCAAAATATTCTACAAATGAGAAAAGCAGGTGGTAGAGAGGTTAGGTAAATGATAATATACACAGTGGAAGAGGTGGGTTGGCGTGGTAGATAAGGTCCAGAGCATCTGCAAAACCCTTTATGCCTGTGATGTCTGGGAATGCCATAGTTCCCGGCAGCCTTTTTTATTTCAGGTTTTGTTTTTTTTAAATGACATTTGGTGTTAATCAAAATCAATCCTTAATTACTTCATCTGAATAGAAAAGAAACTAATGTAAGACATAACAGAAAATATTTAGCTTGTCATTTGCTCCTTAGTACACTTCCCCAGGCTCAGCCTGTTAAGAATTTTCATCTAAGGATGCATAACCTAAGTTTCTCACTTAGACAAAAACAATGCAAATTTTCACAAGATTAAAGCACATACACACATACATACACACCAAAACAAAACCCATGTTGGATTTCACATTCAATTGTCCATATCTAGCCAAGTCAACTTTTAGCTTAAATTACAGATGTTAGAAATTATTAAATCCTGTACTTAATCTAGACCACACATAATAAACAGTTAGTTAGTCAAGCAACTAAATTCTCTGTGTTTCTGAGGAAGGTACTGAAATGCAGAACTTTCTTTTGAGAGTACTGATGTGGACAATTGGTGCAGGGAATACAATCATATGCTTTCAAGTCAGATACATCTAGGTTTATCTTTCAATTCTACCACCATTTTCTACCTGTGGGAAATCAGGCTGATTATATGGTCCCTCTGATCATAAATTTCCACATCTGGAAAAGGGAGATAATAATACCTCCTTTATAAAGCAATGTGAGTATTAAATGAGATATCAAATGTCTGATAGTATGAAAAATGAGACTTTCTTTGTTTCCTGGTTTAAGATGAAGCCCAAAGATGAGGAAATATTGAAAATTTTAACTAGAGAACCTATATCCATTTGTAGGATATTAAAATTAGTGGCTTGTGCTTTTCAGAAAACCATTTAAATGTAAGGTAAGAGAAATAAGGAATAGGCAGTGAGGGTTCCTCAAAAGAAAATAGTTGGCTTTCTGTACATTTCCCACACCTGCCTCAGGGATTTCACCTCTTCTTTAAACCAAGTGAAAGGCAATAACAAGAAAACTACTCCAGAGAAAGGGCATCTATAGGTAGTGGGATAGATGGCTTGATATCTCCCATTCATGCTTGTTGAGCTTAAGAATTTAAAGTATGGTGGTGCTACCATGGTAGCAGAAAAGTGATAAGAATCTCCTCAGGAAAACTTAACCTGTTCCATGGGAGTCTGGGTGGCACAAATTGGTGTCTAACTCTTCCTTGAAAAGGTCTAAATGAAAGCCTAGGAGATACCCCTGATGGCAAAACAAAGAGAACGGAAGAAAGAGAATTTCAGTAGAAACAGCCACTTGTTCTTCCGAGGTTTGGAGGGGCAACAATGTTATTTTTTCCTGTCAGTTAGATAGAAATTTAAAAAGATCATGATCAAGTGGAGTACCTATCCTAAAACAGAAAACAATAGGAAAAAATTTCACATGTAAATTTTTGTTCCCCAACTATATCATGTTTCCTCATGACTCTATGAAGTTGCTGAGGCTGCTGCCTTGTACTGGAATGTCCTCCCTCCTTTCTGCTTTTCCATTAGAATTCAGTTCAAATATATATTCCTCTGTGAAACATTCTATGCTATTTCCCTCTTCTTGGACAGAATTTATGATTCCCTCCAATGTACCCTTAAATCATGTTAAATCTACTCTCACTAATCATATTCATCCCTTAGTCTCTATGCAAAGTTGTCTCCACAAGTATGTTGTGTACCCTTTAATGTCTAGAATAATGTGTAATATATAAAATATTATTCAAGGATTCTAAAAATCTAAAACAGACATTTTCTTGAAATTTTAGTTTCTGAGAGTTCTAATTTATATCCAATCAGTTTCATGAGTAGGGTAAAAAATAGTATTAAGTCCATCTTCAGAGGATTACCTGTTGCATGTGTGCAGTCTATATGTCAAATACTACCTGATCTTTCCCCATAGGAACACCAAAGGTAAGAGAACACAAGAGAGAAACAAGTGGGAATAGTCTGCCCAAATTTTTTTCCAAACTCCAACTTCTGTTCTACTGATGGTTATTCTTTCTTTAATAAATTTGTGTTAAACACTGACAAGGACTGAAAATCAGTAATAAAATCAAAAATCATTTTGTTCATTTCATACAGGAGGAACCTGAGCTCTAGAGAAATTAAGTAGCTTCTTTACCTAAATTATAAGTGTCATGTTATGAAATGGAGTTTACCCTTTAACTGTTTTCCAGTTCTTTGTTATTTCTACAATAGCATATTATTTCTATGGTTATGTCTGAATATTTAAATCACTACTCCTATAAATGCAGATGTAAAGAAAGCATATTACCACTGTAATTTTTAGAATTCACAAATTTTATAAATTATTATTAGTTATATTGGACTATCCTGAAAATTCACTGTTGTTTTTGTTTGTTTGTTTGTTTGTTATGATTATTGGCAATTGATGGAGGCTCAAATGAATTGCATGAGTCAACTGGTGGTCAAAGTCAGCTTCTAAACTCAATGGGATAATATTTTCTATTCTTCTTTGCTACATTTATCATTAAATTCATAGTAAGAAAGAAATTTTCTTTGCAACAAATGGCTATGGGAAAGGAGAAATTGTGAACTTTTTCACTGAGTGCACCAGCAATAGAGAGGTTGCTTAGAGAATAAGAGAGGAAAATGAGGCAGGAAGTTGAAGAGAGAAGAATGTTGTGGTTTTAGTCTATGGCATCAGATGTGAGATTTTTGGTATAATGATTGATAATTCAGAACAATTTATAAGACTTTGCCAAAAATTTTGTATTTGTAATTATGGAGGTTTCCAAAGATCTCAGATATATGTTTTACTAATGGCCAGGTAGTTTTTTTTTCTATTAAAAATAAAAATAAATAAATGAAAGGCAAAAGCTAAGGATATTCAAAATAGATTTTGCTTCAGAAATTTATATGAGGATATATATTTATAGAGATATGCTATTCAATAAAGATTCAGAAGAAGCTTTTGAATTTTTCATCCATTCAGTAAAATGTTATGATTGTATCTCATATAAAACATGAATAAAAACATGAATATGAGATCCATCTTGTCTTCCTGAGAGTACAAAACTTTCTTATCATTGTGCACTTCCCTTTTGAAAACACACATCACATCTCCAACTAGTTGACCCAGTGATTCAACAAGGGCAGGTATCATATTCATATTTATTGCTATCTAATCTCAAGGCCTGACATACTTTAGGCTACAGAATAGATACTCGGTAAAATTGTTTAATAAATTCAAGAGACACTTGTGTAAAAATAAAATTATAATTTTTTATGATAAATGTCATGATAGTGTTAGTGATCATATGTCACACTGATTCTGTGAATTCACAGAGGAGGTAATATTTAAAGCTGTAATTGAGAAGAAAAGAATTAATTTTTCTAAAGAGGGGAAGGAAGACAGAAGTTATTTCCAAAATTTACAAATCCTTTATTTTTAAGCAACAGAAATATCAACAAAAATCAATCTAAGGAAATAACCTTGACTATAATCACTCATTTAAGTGAGCATTTATAGTCAAGTGAGCTCCCTGCCAATCACTTCCTAGTAATAACTTTTAATATAAACTGGGAACACATTTTATCATGAAAACTTGAAAAACTCTTTGCAATCATTGTACCATAAACCATGACTCATTTTACAAAGTTATGGGTAAGCCAAGTTTCTCTGGCATTTTTAAAAAGCCAAGTTAATTTTTTTGAACCTGGTATCAAGAACTATATATTGTATGTGTGTGCGTATATACGTATATATAACTTGTTATATATGTGTGTGTGTGTTTAAACATAAATTTAATACAGCTTTACTGAATTCCACCCAGTTACCCTATAGAAAATTATCAAAATTTATCCATTAGAATTAATTCATGTGGTATCAGAAGGGGAAACATATTTCTTCTTTATTAATCACTATGGGTTATACTATCTATTCAATCTCTTGTGGCTATGTATTTTTCTTGTTTAAAAAGTGGTGGGTTTGAAGGAGTATTTAATTTCAAAAAGCCATATTAGCTTTAACTTTTCATTATACTAAGACACCCAAAGAATGCATGAATGCAGATAATATGAAACTTGATTAATTTATAGAGGAGATAGTTAAGTCTCTAGGCAGAGGCATTAAAAATTCAGAAGTGGATTGAAAATTCAATAGATAAAGTTGGAATATTTCTCTTAATTTATTCATTTTTGAAAAGTTATACTGACACAAAGTAATTCATAACCTACTATGTTTAGGGCCCTACACTGGGCCCTCTTGGCAGAACAGAAAAATGTTCAACATACTTTTGTCTTCTGAGAGTTTATCCTCTAGTTGTTGAGAATAGTTTTAGGACTTTTAATATCTAAAAGCTAACAACATTACATTAATGAAATACACAAGTAGCAAAACAGTATGGTAGACAACAAGTACTTTGGATATTTAATATAGGAAAATGAGATATTTTATAGAGCAGATAAGAAGCAGGACATTGGGAAAGAATCCAAATTCTCCTTGAAAGTGGGTCATATTGGAATAGATGAAGAATAGTGGCACTCACTGTAATTGGAAGCTGAAGGTTGTGATACCAAATGAAGAGCCAAAAATAATCAAAATCATAAGGCAACATTAAGGCTGAGGTAGTATACATAAACAATACTTCCTGGGAGGAGGGTCCAACTGTTAAACCATAGAATACATGTTTTGCATTCAGAAAACTGTTATTGAGGTTAAATGACTTGAACTCGAGTCCTGGTTCTGTAATCAAAAGCTGGCCCTAGTTTAAATTTTTCATTTCAAACTTTTATAAATCTGGGACATGGACAAAGTAGTGTATCCTTCTAGGTATGTTCCTCATAAATGGCAAGTTTGAGTTATGAAACTATTTTCTAAAACCACATTGTAAGGTTATGATTCTAATCTTTAAGTTGGAAAGCTTCATTACACTATTTCCTCCAAGACTGTTATATGAACTGTGTTAGGAATCCAGAGACTGTCAATTTGTTTCTGATGGGCAGGAAGCAGAGGGTTTATCTGATACATTGCAAAGTATCTGATGAACAACCACCAGTCTATTAAAGCATGGTAACCAAAGAGCTATGATTGAGTGTATGCTATTGGGGTTATAAATGTCCTGAAAAAATTTCATGTCTTGGTATTACTGCAGGAAGCCCTTCCTTCCAGGGACACTGAACACATGTGAGTCAACGATGTCTATTGGCCAAAGCAGTGGTTTTCAAATTCCTGGGCTATATCCTCAGAAATTCAGATATAGAGGATCTAGGGTGGAATTATGTAAGAGTCAATCACTATTGTAAGAATCTTAATTCTAATGTAGTGGTCCATGAATCCTGTGTAAGCTTCCGTTTTGTAATTTGAAATGCAGATGAGACTAGTAGGATGATCCAAAGCCTTTTCAATCAGTTCGTGATTTTTCATATTCAGAAAAAGCATAGAATCTTCTAAATACTTTAATTCATCACAGAGACTGGCTCAGGGCTGAGCACAGAGCCATTAACAATAATCAACATAAATTGCAGATGTTAGCAGCATGATCACTCTTAGTCATGCTACAAGTGGCTAAAGCTTCTCAAGAAGGCAGGTCCTCTAGTGTTCCATTCGTGGACAGAAATTGTTCACATTCTTGTCTACATTCTACGATTTTGGTCAGATACCAGATCTTCTGTGTCACCATTGACTGATTCCTTATTCTATTTTTTGGTGTTAAAATTTCTGGTGAGTCTAACATTGCTGTCTCACCTAAGGGGGGTTGTGAGCTGAGCAGCATCAGATAAATATAAAAGCTAATACTAAAGATTTATATACCTCTGTTCTTACTACCCAATACATCATTTCTGACTTTCTACAACAAAATTTGTCATGCAAAAAGGCAAGGAAAATCACAGGCAAAGCAAGCATCAAGCCATACTCAAATATAACAGAGATTTTGAAATTATTAGAGAGAATTCAAAACTATGATTATTATGCTAAAGTTTCTTTAAAAAGTGTAAAACATGCAAGAACATATAGGTAATGTAAACAAAGAGATGGAACCTCTAAAGATGAATCAAAAGGAAAGGCTAGAAATGAAAAACAAAACAAAACAAAAAACACTATAATAAAAATGAGGATTGACTCTGATGGGCCTGTAACTACATTGGACATGGTATAGGAAAGAATTAGTGAGCTTGAACATATTTCAATAGAAGCCACTCAAACTTAAAATCAAAGATAAAGTGTGAAAAAGGAAGAAAATACTGAGAACTTCACAGCAATTATAAAAAGTGTAACAGATATGTAATAGGAATATCAAAAGGAGAAGAAAGAGAGAAATGAGCAGTAATAATGACTGGGAATTTTAAAAATTAATGACAAACCCCATAAATCCAGGAAATTCAGAGAACAGCAACCAGAATAATCACCAAAACAACTACACCTAGGAATATCATTCAAACCACATATAACCAAACACAAAGAAAATATCTTGAAAGAAATCAGAGAAGAAAACACACAAAAAAACACCTTGCTACAAGAGGAACAAGGATGATAATTATATCAGGGTTCCAAGATTGCCATATGGTCCAGCAATTCTGCTACTAGGCATATACTCAGAAGAACTGAAAGCAGACAGTTGCACACAGATGTTCATAGTGACATTATTCACAATTGCCAAAAGATGGAAACTACCCAAGGGTCCATCCATTGATGAATGGATAAACAAAATGCGGTATATACATACAATGGACTATTATACAGCTATAAGAAAGAATGAACTCCTGAAGCATATGATGATATGGATGAATCTTGAGAAAATCATGGTGAGTGAAATAAATCAGGCACAAATCAGGCACAAAATGACAAATATCGTATAGTCTCACTAATATGAATTAATCATAATGAGTAAACTCATGGAATTAATCTAGAGTATAGGTTACTAGGATATAGAAGGAGGGTAGAGAATAGGGAGTTGATGCTTAATGTGTGTAGAATTTTTAATAAGGTGGATTTTAAATGTTTGGAAAAGGATAGAGGGGATGGTAGCACATTATTGTGAGTGTAAATTAACAGCACTAATTTATGGGTATGTTTGAGATTGAAAGGGGAAGTTTAGGATTGTATATGTCAATAGAAGAATAGAGGATAAACTTGTGATAGTAAAACATAGTGAACCTTACTATATATGATGACTATGGTGAAGAGTACATATATAAGAATGTTTCTTTATATGTAACTATTACAAGGTGTTAATATGGTGGTATATGGGGAAAATGCAACTAATGCAGATTGACTATTGTTAGCAGTAATATCGCTAAGTTTTTTCACCGATTGTAACAAAGATACCATGCCAATGCTAAGGATCGATAATAAGGGTTATAAAGGGTAAGCGATTTTTCTTTTTGGAGTAATGAAAATGTTCTAAAATTGTTTGTGGTGATGAATGCATAACTCTATGATTATAAATATATATATAGTTATGCTGGGGAAGGGAGGAGAAAACATGTAAGCAAGGAGATATTGGAGTGAAATATTTCAAGTCTCAAAAGAAAAATAAACAAACAAAAATGCCAAACTAGAATTTCATATCCAGCAAAATTATCCTACAGCAGTGAAAGAAAAATAAAGGCTTTCTCAGACACACAAAACCTGAGGGCATATAACACTAGGAGATCTGTCTTACAAGAAATGTTAAAAGAAGTTCTTCAGAGAGAAGTAAAATGATAGAGGTCAGAAACTCAGATTTACATAAAGGAAAGACCATATGCTAAGGAATAAAATAAAAATAAAATAATATTTGTATTATGCCTATACATTAAATAATTTTGTTCAATATTATAATATGAACAAATTTATGCCCACAATTTTCATGACTTAGATGAAATAGACACATATCTATTAAAGAAATTGAATCAATCAGCAATAACTATCCAAAAAGAAAGCACCAGACCCAGATGGTTTCAGTAGTGAATTCTACTAAATATTTAAGAAGGAAACAGTACAGTTATCAGAGCCAGTAGTTGGTGTCTAGGTTCTTGGCTTTATTGCAAGAAAGAATTCAAGATTGAGACACAAATTAATCAGGCAAGCAGAGCATTTATTGGAGGGTAAAACAAGAGAAAGAAAATGTACCCTTGGAAGAGAAATGCAAAGTTTTGCCCAAGGATTCCCTGTTTTTGGCGGTTCAGGACTCCAGGACATGCACTTACTAGCATGTATGAGACAAAGCAGGGTAACTACATTGGATCATTTGATGATTTTATTCTCTTAGGGGGTTAGGGATTGCTGTCTAGTGGTGAGTGGCTTCTGGTTGCTGTCTACCACCTATGCAGGGCATGTTGGCTGGAGGTGATTTGTTTCTGGGTACTGTCCACTAAGTGTTTGGTAACCCGAAAGTGGGTGGAGGAGGTGGTTCCCCCTCCCCCTTCCCTTTCTCCTGCCATGTAGTGCAGTTGCTGGCTACCTTCTGAAAACACAGCCCTTGGGGGTGTGTGCTCTTAAGCTGCTGCTTCCTAACTTGCCTGAGTCAGCAGGCTGATGGAAGTCAGCAGGCCATTGCCTCAGTTTCTGTTTGTGTGACTTTTCGGTTCCCTTCCTCCTCAGGCATGTATTCTATCCTACCTCAGTACCAATTCTCTATAATCATTCCAGAAAATAGAAACAGAAGATATCTAGAAGATAACAGAGGAAAATATCTAGGTGACCCTGAAGTTGCTGATGAGTATTTAAAAGCAAAACCAAAAACAGTATCTTTGAAATAATTGAAATTTATTAAAATTTAAAACTTCTACTCTGCCAATACACAATTAAGGGAATGAAGAAACAATCCACATACATAATAAAATATAATCTGATAAAACATACAAGAATATACAAAATGCACAAAGAATGATTAAAACTCAACAATAAGGAAACAAACAGCCAAATTAAAAAGTGGCAAAAGATCTGAACAAAGAAGTCACTAATAATGATTTAAGATGGCAAATCAGTATATGAAAAGATGTTCTAAATCATATGTCATTAGGGATTGCCAATTAAAATAACAATGAGTAACTGCTACACATATACTAGAATAGCTGAAATCCAAAAAACTAGCAATGCCAAATTTTGGCCAGGATAGAGTGCAAAAGGAGCATTCATTCAATGCTGGGAGGAATGTAAAATGTTGAAAACACTTTGCTAGTGTCTTGAAAAGTTAAAACATAGTCTTATCATCCCACCCAGCAATTCCATTCCTAGGTATTTATAGACGTGAGTAGAAAACTAATGCCCACATAAAAACATGCACATGAATGTTTATAGCAACTTTTTTTCATAATCACCAAAAACTGGGACAAAGGCTGAAGCAGCAGCATGTTTCAAGATCTCTCTATATAAACTGTATAATCTGTATAATCCTGATTTGGTAAAGACTGGGCTACATATTCTACAAGAGTCTTTCAGTTAGTTAAGATACTCTGTTCTGAATTCACTTTTGAGTTAGTGACAAGATAGTATAAATTTCTAATTTTATCTAATTTTAAAAGTTTACAGAAATTAGCTAATTTGGCTAACAGTTCATAATGTGTTAGTAAAACTATATCTTCCTGAATTTAGGAGTCAGTAGAATTTGGTGTATTTATTGATAGAAATATCAGAGAGTGCTCAAAAATAAAATTTTTTGAAAGCATCTGTATTTGTCAGCCAAAGGGGTTCTGATGCAAAGTACCAGAAATCTGTTGGGTTTTATAAAGGCTATTTATTTGGGGTAGCTACTAGGTCCTAAAGAGTCCAACTCAAAGTACTCTTGAGGTACTTTCTCACCCAAAGTCATTTGCCACATGTTGAGCAAGATGGCGGGTGATGTCTGCAAGGGTTCAGCCTTCCTCTTCCTCTTAAGTCTCCGTGGTCCCAGCTTCTTTTGATGTCAGCTGTATGCTGCGATAAGTCTTGTCTCTCTCCTGGGGCTCATTTCTTTTTGGGCTTTCTCAGCTGTTCAGGGCTCTGGTCTCTTCAGGCTAACGGCTAGTCTCTCTTCCCCGGGCCTCTGCCATGTCATATGAAGCCTTCTTTCTTTCCTAAGGTATCTGCTTCTCTATGTTCTCCTTCTCTGTGTATTTACTTCACAGGGCTCCAGTATTAAAACTCAAACTCTCTCCTCTGCCCTCTCATTTTCTCTGTGAGTTCCCGCCCCCTTGGTGGGGACTCAATGTCCTACTGATGTAGCCGAAACAAAACCTTAATCATAATTTAACAAAGTAAACGTGAAACCTCTGAATTTAATATAATCTAATACTCCCAGAGGAACAGACCAGTTTACAAACACAATCCAGCATCTACTTTTGGAATTCATAAACAATATCAAACTGC
>JAKSZT010007815.1:23880899-24015801 GCA_026826555.1 Tolypeutes matacus
AAATTCTCCCCTTTAATGATTTTTTTCCCCAAATCCAAAGATTGTCATTTCATCCTTTTTAGAAAATTTTTCAGAAGTCACTTCACACATATGAGATTTACATATTTAATAAAACTTTCTCAATATTCCATAATCAATCAAATTGGTTCTATTTTCAAACATATGTCCTCCAAACACAACAATTACTTAGTTAAGAAACAGTGATATGAACTTACTAAAACACACAGCCTGCCTAGGTAATGCATATTCCTAAAGCCCTGAATAGGTGCTTCCTGGGTTTCTCAAATCAACTTTCAGAAATTCATTTATGTAAATCAATCCTATGCTCAATGGGCGTTTAAAAATTCTACTTCCAATGAAAACATTCAAGTTAGCCAGCTTCGTGTAAATTTCAAAAGAATATAAAGTTGAAGTTTTTTATTTGAATGCACCAGTTTTGTAAGGCATTTACATTAGCTGCACATCCCATCTCCTAGGAAAAAGACCCAGCAAGGACTTTTCTTGTCAAATAACACCTGCATTTCTCACATTACATAAGTGTTATTGTAAAACAAAGGTGCTCATTCCAGTGAGGAAGAAATGGTTATTTGAGTGTCTCTGAAAATGACTTTTAGTGCCAAGCAATCAGCTATTGATAAGAAAGTCACAGAATTGTGACAAGATTTCATTTTGGAAGAGTTGAAAGCCTTCCTGAAATATAAACTCATGGATAATTAGAAATAAACAGTAGTATTATATTAAGTGGCGCAAAGACAACCATGGCCAGGTTCCAACAGGGTACATATGGTCAAACTCTCTATTTTGTGTTAGGACGAACCCTACAGTATTGAGTCAGCCTCAAAGCTCACAAAGATAAGGAGAAATGTGAGTCCTGAAGTTCCTAAGACTCAAAACTTGCACATTACTTTTTAATAAAATTTTCACATTGCATATCTCAGAATAGCTAAGATAGATGTAAGCACATTATCAAAAACAAGCAGAACTTTGATTGAATTTTAATGGCCTGATGATGAACTCCTTGCAAAGCTACAGACTGTTTGATGGAGATTTTACATTGACCTATGGTGTCATGATGTAAAATAATGGCTTGCTGCAGAGATAAAAGCTTCATTTGCCTGATTTCAGATTTGGGTAGATTAGAAAGAGAGCACAGCAAGACAGAAATAGTGGGCAATCTGAAATCATTAGGATGTGCATTCACATGCTGACTCACAATGAGGAGTTGTGTCCTTCCAGGGAATTAATTTGACTTGATTTTCAGTTGCTTAATTTGTGAATGTAGGAACAAGGATACGTCCTTTATAGAATTGCTGTGGACAGTTGTATTAGTCAGCCAAAGGGGTGCTAATGTGAAATACCAGAAATGGGTTGGTCTTTATAATGGGTATTTATTTGGGGTAGAAGTCCACAGTTACCAGGCCATAAAGCGTGTCTTCCCCCACCAAAGTCCATTGCCACGTGTTGGAGCAAGACAGCTGCTGACGTTTGCCAGGGTCCAGGCTTCTTGGGTTCCTCCGTTCCCGGGGCTGTGTTTCTCTCTGGGCTTAGCTCCTCTGTTTCCTCCACAAGGTCAGCTGTAGACTATCAGGCAAACAGCTCGCTTCTCTTCTAATGGGGCCTTCTCTCCAACATCCAAACTCCACCATCAAAACACTGCTCCCTCTGTCCTTTGCCTTGCCTTTTATAATTGATTCCCCCAACCACCAAGGGGTGGGGCTCAACACCCTACTGACATGGCCCAATCAAAAACCCCAATTATAATTTAATCATGCCCAGATTAACAGATCAGTTTACAAGCATAATCTAATATAGATTTTTGGAATTCATAATTACATCAAACTGCCAAATGGCTACAACAATAAATGAGATAATATATTCAAAGTACCTAGCAAAGTGCCTGATTCATGACCAGACATTCATTCAACACATGTAAACTTTTCATCTACTATTTATTTGCCAGGCACTGCTCTATACATCTCTCTCAATAGTACATGTGTTATCAAAGTAGACAAACATACTGGCTTCATAAAGTGTGCAATCTGGTGGGTAAAAGAGAAAACAAACAAATCTATAGTGAAACATCAGAAGTAATTTCTTTAAAGAAAAAAAAAAGGTGAGTAAAGAGGTAGTATATTAAAGGGAGTCAAAGATGGGCTTTCCTGTGGTGTTTCCTAAGCTGAGACCAGAAGGAATGAAGAGGTAAGCTTTGTGGATATCTAGGGGAAGAGGCCTCCAGGCAGAGTCCCTGGAAAGACAATGTCCTGGACATGTTGGAGGGTCTGTGAAGGTGAAAAAGATTGAGCAAGAGAATGATCAGGTAGGACCTTTGTACTTGAAAATTTTGAGCATTTAATAGGTTTTATGCATAAGAGATTAGTTTGAGTAGGGAAATCACCATAAACTTATTTACATATTTAACAATCATTATGACTACTGTGTGGAAATAGGCTTTACTGCTAAGAGGAGCAGCAGGGAGACTAATTAACCAGGTAGTGCAGTAGTCAAGGTAAGAAATAATGGTGGATTAAATATTGTGCTAGCAATGGTTGTGATGAGATGAATTCAGGGATGTGATATATTTTGAAACTGTAGCTGACAAGATGTGATAATGGGATCACTATGGGGTGTAAATGAATAGACAGTCAAGGATGTTTCCAAGCAAGGACTAGAGCATCCATCATTTTTTAAATTTACTACACGCCTGAATATTCACTTTAAGAGTTGGACATAATTATAATTATTAGCCCCATTATGGTGATAACATTCTAGAGCCCATTCACTTAACCATTATAATAGAGTGCCTCCTAGCAAAACTAATATTACTAGCTAGTAAGTAGCACTCTTAAAACTAGGATAAAAAGTTATGATGATAGTTTAATTTCACAATAGTCTTGTGTGTAGCTACTTTATAAAATTTAAGCTCAGAAAGAGCACTATGAAAATTTTTATTTAACTGTTTAATCTGCACTTTCCTAAAAATGGAAGCGACAGTGTTTCCCTAGATTAAAAGGAGCTGTTAAGATTTTTTTCTCATTGAAAATTTGCCATAATTAGACCAAGAATGGAAGCGACAGTGTTTCCCTAGATTAAAAGGAGCTGTTAAGATTTTTTTCTCATTGAAAATTTGCCATAATTAGACCAAGAATGAATTGAAGACTTTCTATTAACTATTTCTAATAATTTCAAACTGCAATTGTATCTGCCCTCCATTATCAAAGTGATAAATTATTTTTACCTCTTCATGAGCACATAGCATTCTCACTGCTGTTAGACACATCCTTGCAAATACCTTGAATGGAAAATATCAGGAAAAAAATGCATTGATTAAAAACTTACTTTTTAACAATGCATTTCCCAGTTCTCTTTTTAATAAATTTAATCAATTATATCTAATTCTACTATATTTTTCAAACATTTATAAATTTTATTAGAGTCAAATTACCTAAATATTTCCATTAGTAAAATGTACTATTTATTGTGCACCCACCAATACCAGTCATACATGAAATAATTGATCTGTATTATTACAATTTATTCTTAGACCAAATCTACAAAATGGACATTTTTATCCCAATTTCCTACGTGAAAACATAAATAGTAGATTATGTAATGCACTGAATGTCATAGAGTTAATAAGTGTCGGAGCTGAGGTTCATTGACTGACTTTCAGGAATTCAAAAGCCCATGTTGTTAATCCATAAACTTTACTGCTTCCCATAGAGCATAGTTTGCAAGATTTGTAAGAAAAAATGCAGACACTGCAGTGTGTTTCTAACACCTTCATAACACAACACAGATCTTGCTTATTAATATATATATCGCTTATTCATATGCATGCATATTAATATACCATAAAGGTTGTTATTTCTGAGTCTTAGTTTGTTGATGCCTCAGTCAAGGATATTCCAGCAATATGTCATTAGTATTCTGTACTATCTTGAGCAAATGCTGTAAATTCCCAGAACTCTGGTTGGGTCTCATGTAAAATATTTCTTCAAGATTAAAATGTTATTTTTCTAAGTACAAACGTAAGTTGAAATTTAGAGGAATTTGTTTTTTCAGTTTGTTATTTTCTCAACAGCATGGATAGTCTTCAACTTCCTTTCTATATTAAACCCAGACAAAATCCCCTGGAGCCCCACAGCAATGCATTGTACAAAACAGCTCTGGCATACAAGGCTTTTTCTCTATATTATCGTGTGCCTATCACTTTAATTCCCTTTCTAACTCAAGAAATCATCAGTTGAGCAAAACTGGTGATCGCTCATGTCACATTTATATAGAGCACAGTCTCTTAAGTATATCAATTGATCCTCATAATAAGCATAAAGGTAGATGGTCTTATCCAAATTTAACAGATGGAGAAATGAGGCCCAGAGGTTGAGGTCAGAAATAGTGTATAATGGTAGTTAAAACCTGGGTTTCTAGAGCCAAATTCAAATCTTGGCCTAAGATCACTTCCTAAGCTCTCTACTTCTCTGTTTTCTAATGATAAGATGAAAATAATACTATCAATATCAGAACTTTACTAACAGGCTAAAATAATATGACAAATATAATCCTCTTAAAGTGGAATTTGGCAAATAGTAAATTATCAATAAATTGCTCAAAAAATCACCCTAATGTAACAAATCAATAAGAGGTAAAACTAGGTCTTAAACTCAGCACATCTTATTCCCTACACAAAGTTTTTATTACCTTTATACCATGGCTGCCTTCTATCCCCACACACACAAAAGAAAAAGAAGTAAAAAGAAAATAAGCAAACAGATTAAAAAAAAAAAAAAAAACACTTTATTGTCATCCTTACAATGATTTTTCTGGATAAGAGGAATATTTTAGTATTATAGGTTTTCAGAGGCATTCTTCTCCGCCTCTACATTGTAAAGTGTATTATAGTAACCAAAAGATAGGGCATTGGCTGTGATCAAGCTGCCAAGGTTTCTGTCCCACCCTGGGACGCAATTAAACTTCTCTGTGCCTATAAAATGTGAACCATCTCAGATGATTCTTTTGAGAATTAAGTGGATATGGTGTGTGCGTATGTGTGTGTGTGTGTGTTTGCATCATTTTTTTCAAATATATGGGCATATCTTGTTTCCTATAAGGAATTCAACTCATTTCCAGAAGAATATAATCTAGTGGGACTTTTCAAGTTAATATCCTTTTGAAACCCAAGGGCACTTTCTTTCTGGGAAATGTTCTTTACCCTTTTCTTCTCTCTTTTTTAAAATTTTTTTATTTTGAAATAATTTCAAATTTACAGGACAGTTACAAAAAATAATACAAAACCCATAGAGAGCACTCAAAAATACTCTTATCCCCCCAATACATAAGAGAAGAATGAGTTAGTCTGTATACGTATTGACATCTAGTATAATCACAGACCTATAATACATAAGATGCACAACCTTCTAAGAGATTATATCAAATCTTGCTAGAAAACTGAATAGTGAAGAATGAAGAGCAACAAGATGTTCAAGGAGATGGGATGTATAAGACAAGAGAGAATTGAGAATGTTTAGGCAGGAGATGATGTATACAACCATTCCTTCTACCTATAAACTATGTGAGTAGGTTCCTTCTAAAAATTAAAACTGATTACATTAAAATCTGTGGTTTAAAAGGATTTAAAAAGTTCCAAGTTTCTATGCATCTAGTCATAAGTTATGAACAAGGAAGTCACTAAAACTTAATTTGAGTAAACACCCTGATTCTTGGGAGATGAGCATATGAACCGAAGTATGACATTTTACCATTTTGAGATTTTGGTTTCTGGTTTATAAAATAAAGATGGTGTTAATTGCTCAAGTACCCCTCATCTGGATAAAAACAAACAATCAAACAAAATAAGTAACAGACTTCCACATTTTTCACTTTATTTATAATAAAACCTTCATCATGAATCAAATCACTTCATTCTATACTTGACCTCTCATTTATGAATCTCCTCACCTCTCAGTCCTTCATCTTATGTCTTTATCCTTGCATTTTTGGACATGATGCTTAATAATAATAACACTTTACAATATTAATTGAAGTCATGATTTGATCTGCTTTCTTCTGGCCTGGGCAAAAAACAAACAAAAAAGGCTGATTTTTGTTACCCAGTCTTAGACTACCAGATTCTTATCAAATTTCCCTATTTTCAAAGATGGAAGAGTTAAGAGAATGAAAATTGGGAGGTAGAATCAGCCATTTTCCAATACTTGAAATGATGTAATACATAAAAGGATTTTGATTCTGTAACATTTTAGAAAGCTCCTCTAAGATAAGAGAAAAATAAATTGCAATACTCAAGCTTGAATAAATGTGTGTATTTCTTAATAACAATTTGAGCCAAAAACAAAAATACAATCCTTTCTTCTTTCCTTTCTTCCTCAATTACTATCCTTATTGTATGCTTTTAAAAAGTGACTGGATTCTTCTTAGTACTTGGCTTGAAACCTTTTATACATTAGCTTTCCTTTTCCAATTTAGAAGTCTCTTTGCAAAATTATGGAAAATAATTTGCAGTTATCATACTTGATTCACTAGTGTTGCATACTCTTTTCCTCATTCAGATTGTGTAAATCAGATCTCAAACAAACAAAATCAACAAATCCGAAGGCAAAAATATGTCTATTTTATTAAGAAAAAACTGTAACTCTCCTTGATAGAGGGGATTACTTTATAAAAGGTGCCAGGCTAAAACTGTAGGGCAGCTGCTTTTCCCCCCTCCCTCTTTGTCTTTATGAATTATATTGCCTTCATTCAGAATGTCATCACCTCTTATTCATATTATTATTTTTACATTATTGCATCTGCCCTACTTTCATTAATCCATCACTTTCCTTAAAGGGCAGGTAAATACAATTAAATAATCCCCTGCTTTGGTGTGTGGTTTTAAGTTTCAGGAAGAGAAAAAAAAGTTAAATGGTACAAAGAAGAAGATGCAAATTGTCTTCATATATTTTGATATAGTTGGTTCTCAATTTGCTTAATAATCCTTTAAAGATATTACATTACTAATATACAAATACAGTCGTTTTCTTTAAAAATAATAGATCATTTTATGCATGATATTTCTGTAAACCTACAACTTCTCTAAGAACAAAAATATTAAAAACAAACAGGATATGGAGAAAGCAGAAAGATAAAACTTTTAAAAATTAATAGATCATTACAGATAAAACTGAAGATCCTTTTTGTCCTTTCCTGGCCCAATTATCATTTCCTCACCCTGAACCTTTCAGAGACAAATAGATCATCCAAAACAAAACTCTCATCAACTTGCATCCTTCATAACCAGGTGGATTCTCAATTTTATCTACTGCACTATGCTCCAATTGATCTAAACCTTACTCAGATTCTAAAACCTTAATACATTTCCCAACAATGAACATATTCCTGTCTGGACAATGGGACTTCCCTTCTTTGCTATCTATTAAGCCCTAATCCTTGGACAAGTCCTCAGACTCCTTTAGGCAGAGATGATTCTTTTATCAAGATCACCCTAAAATCCTTCCTCTATCATAGAAATTATCATATTGTGCTGGAGTTGATAGTTTTGTTGTGACCTCCCTGCCGAACTGTGAGCAGAGGTTTTTATTTAACTTTTTTTTTTTTTTTTTTTTTACTTAAATTACCATTCATACATGAACATACATAAACAATAAGTATATAGTAAGAGTTGTGAACTTACAAAACAAACATGCTTATCATCATACAGGGATCCCATACGTTACCCCACCACCAACACCTTGCATTTCTGTGAAGCAATTGTTACAAACTATGAAAGAACATTGTAAAAACACTACTACTAACTATAACCGATATCTTACATTTGTTGCATTTCACCCCCAACCCACCTGGTTAGTTACATCCTGTTTTAGTACTACATACTTTAACACAATTAATCCTGTGGTGGAAGATGGACTGCAGTTAACAGGAAAAATATGAAAACTTTCTATCATGAACTATTCCGAGCGCAGAGGATTTTTCAAGTTCATTTTTGTAGCTCCTGGATCCAGCATATATATACCCGTGCTTAACTGGCACTGAATACATTTACTTGAATAAAATTAGATAAAATAAGGTAATGAATGCCTTAGGAAAAGGGAGCAAGAATTTGCAAGTTTATATTTATTAACTTATATTCTATAAGAAATATTTAGGTAAAATAGTAGGAAGTGGATCAAAAAGGTGAGATTTTCTCAGGTTGCCTCTGATATTTAGTTTAGTAGCTTTTCTGGAGTGTGGTGGGAGGTGTGGGAGGTGGGGAACATGGGAATCCCAGTGGGTTCCGTATAATATTTTGGGTAATCTAAGCACCTTTTAAAATATATGTATATATATATATATATAAATAACATTTTTGTAAGCAAATACACATATATGCATATATATTTATATATCATTTTGCAAATGTTTGTATGTATTATGAGAATTTTGATTTTTACCCATAATAATAAAAAAAAAAAAGTTAAAAAAAAAAAAAAAAGAGATGATACTAAGTTTTCAACACTAGGAGAATGTTCTACTTAACAGTGCTTATTCTTGTCTTAAAACTAAAATGAATTCTCAAAGGAAAAAGAAATAATAAATGAATTGTCTTTTTCTGTAAACAATTTGACAGTTGACATCTCTGAAATAACTTCTTGAAGCCTTGATGAAAGTATGCAAATAGTATTTTTGTTTTTATACAGTTTTATGTAGGAAAAATAATTTTTCAGTTACCTTAAAGGGCAAGTAAATACAATCTATTGATAGACAACTAATGAGTGCTTAATTATATGTAGGAATTCATATGGAAAACATGGAAGCAACCATATTTCTAGGATTATATTAATTTGGCATCAGGAAATAGTTGCGGAAAATACCAATTATTAAAAATATGATATTAAATCAAGTTGCATAACGAATGATATCGATCCAGTAAAAGAAGATGCTATTAGTTATTTTGTGCCAATAATATGTAAGAATTAATTAACTTTATCCTTATAGATCAATTATGTAAAAGACAGAAGGAAAAGAATAGGTTAAATTCAAATGAGAAAAAGGAATTTGCTTTGGTGTATACATATATAATTTTATAGTTTGAGTTCTTTTGGGATGGAAAGAAACCATACAACAATGTCAAATCTACCTGCATGATATACACTGATCAGAAATTTGTATTTTAACCTCAAACAAAAACTTTTCTTACGTAATTACATAGCTGTCTTTTACATCTTAGACCTTAAACACATTAAATGACAAAATCTTATTGAACTTGACCTGGGGCTCTTTTTGATTAAAAGTTCTTCAGCATTTCAATATATGTTACAGCCTTCAGAGTTATAGCCTCACTGGATATGGATTGATCTAGAAGATAAAGCATAAGCTGAAAAGACTCATCCAGACAGGAGAACTTTGATGAAATGAGGAGCAAGGATGAAATTTCTAGCTGTTTGTTAAATGACATAGAATAATCTGAAAGGAAATATTTTAAATTTGACAAGATAAAAGTAACTGTGTATTAGCCACTGCTGTGTAACAAAGAACCACAAAAAATATTAGTGACCTACAGTATATAATTATTTCTTGTTCATGGCTCTCTTGGGTTGGGTGAGGTTGTTCTAACTGAGGTTATGGTTCTCTTTCAGGCAGCAGGTAGTGTTCAGTTTTTCTCATTATGCCTCATACTAGGGACCAAGGTGAAAGCAGCAGACACCAAGGCTAAGCACATTCCAGGTCTCTATTTCTGTCAGTTCCACTAATATGCCATTGGCCAAAAAAGTCACATGACCAAAGCCAAAGTGGATGTGGTGGGGAAGTAAAATCTGCTCACAATGTGACGAGAAAGGGAGTGAATATTTGTTGAGCAATAATCCGAATTAAATTACATATATTTAGTATTTGCCATTTCATACAAAAACCTGCCTACACAGTCTCATTTTCCTACCTCAGACCATTTGCTGCATGGAAAGCAATTTTATGAAGAGTAGATGAGTGAGTCAAGAGAGAATACTAATGAGTCACCAAAGTGAAGCTGCTGCTGAAGTCACAAAAAAACACAAAACAACAGAAACAAAACTTATATCTTGCTAACCTGAATTGTTTAGGCCTCAAACAAAAACACCCACTCTTATTTGAATGTCTAGCCTGGCAGCTTCAAGTATGGGATACAGATTCAAGACTGTAACCTCAACTTTTGCCTGAATTGCCAGCCTACCAGCCTTCCCTACAGATTTCATACTTGACAGTCTCCAAAATTGCATGGACCAATATCTGTGAATAAATCTTTTTACAAATATATGTTGTATACTAACATATATAACATATAACATATATACTATTCATTCTGCTTCTCTGGAGAACTTGGACTGATGCAGATTTTGCACAGATTTTCATTGTTTATTATTGTTTTTATTTTTACTTTTTTCTTATTATTAATACTTTTACTATCATCATTATCGATACTGCTGTGGAAAAGACTACTAGATATGGCCAAGTATTCAATCTTTCTATTTTGCTCTGTTTTAGAGAAGTTGTGGGTTTATAGAACAGTCATACATAAAATACAGGATTCCCACATACCATCTTACTATTGGCACCTTGCATTGGTGTGGAACATTTGCTACAACTGAGGCAAGCATATTTTTATAATTGTTCTAATTAACTATAGTGCATGATTTAACTTTGGCTTCACTCTTTGAGTAGTGCAGTTCCATGGATTTTTTTAAAAGTTTTATTCTGTTACCCAATATACAACCTGACCTTTCCCCTTTTAACCACATTCAGCTATATATTTCAGTGCTGTTACTTATGTTCACAATGTAGCACTACCATCACCAACGTCCATTACCACAACTTTTCCATAATTCCAATAGGAGTCCTGTACATTTTAAGCCTTAACTTCCCTTTCCCTATCCCCACCGGTCCCCTGATAATCTATAGATTCTGACTCTATGGGTTTGCTTATTATAATTATTTCATATCAGTGAGATTATACAATATTTGCCCTTTCATGCCTGGCTTATTTCACTTATTTCTCTTAAAATAATAGAAGCCTGAATTATTATCTTGGGACATGACATGCCCAAATGAATACTGCATTTCCCAACCTCCGTTAGAGGTTTGGATAGTGGAAATTCTTCATCAGAAGTTACATGCAAGATACAAGAAAAGCTAAGGAATTTGAGGACTTTTTTGAGAAAAATCCTGAGCAGCATATCTTCTGAATTTTATATGAGTAAAACAAACAGAAATGAATCTCAGTTATCTTGTGTGAGTCATTGCTCTTTTGGGGACTTTTTACTTAAAACCGAAACTAATTCTAACTGATATAGCTACATTACCATGTTATAGCAACTAAATTTACAATATCTTTTAGATATTATAAAATACAGTATTTGTTATAACTTTGTCATGGAGTTCTGTATTATTAACTTATTTTATTGAGAAAGAATCAAATGTACCATGTTTGAGTTGCCAAATACCAAAAAACAGAACTCAGATGTCCTGACTCCAGATTTTTAATCTCTTCTCTCTACTTTTCTTATCATGGACTAGAGGGAAATATTCAATGTATCTTTGAACTTTTGAAACTTTTTAAATTTTCTTGCTAATTTATTGTCTTCTGCATATGAAGTTCCTGGACATAATCTCACTTTTATAAACTTTAGCATGTTGATATCAGTACCTGGTGTCAGTTTTTTTTTTTTTTTTTTTTTTTAGAGATTGTATGGATTTACAGAATGATCATATGTGAAATACAAGTTTTCCATACTCTACCCCACAATCAACACCTGGCATTGGTGTGAAACGTTTGTTATAATTGATGATCACACTTTTAAACAACTGTATTATTTCTTTTAATAATGGTTACCTTTGTTAAACCGAGGAAAGGTTATTAAAATAGTACTATTAAATATCATCCAATAGTTTACATTAGGTATATTTTTCCCTATTATTTACACCTTGTATTAGTGTCATACATCTGTTATAATTCATGAAAGAACATTCCTTTACTTGTACTATTAACTATAGTTCATCATCTATAGTGTTGTTCACTGTGTTATACAGTCAGATGTTTTATCTTTTAATTTTTATTCTAGTAACATATTGTAGCCGTTTGGCAGTTTGATGTAATTATGAATTCCAAAAATATAATTGGATCATGCTTGTAAACTGGTCTGCTAATCTGGGCATGATTAAGTTATGATTAGGGTGTTAACTGGGCCACATCAATAGGGCGTTGAGGCCCACCCCTGATGGGTGGGGAAATCAAATATAAAAGGCAAGGGAAAAGACAGAGAGAGAAGTTTTGTTGTTGGAGTCTTGTGCTGGAGCCCCAGCAAGTAAGAGAGATTGGTTGTGAGGAAGGAGAGAAGGCCCCGGGATAAAGACAAGCCATTCACCTGATAGTCTACAGCTGACCTTGTGGAGGAAACAGAGGCGCTAAGCCCAGAGAGAAATGCAGCCCTGTGAAGAGAGGGACCCAAGAAGCCTGAACCCTGGCAAACGTCGGCAGCTGTCTTGCTACAACACATGGCAATGGACTTTGGTGAGGGAAGAAACTTAGGTTTTATGGCCTGGGAACTGTGGACTTCTACCCCAAATAAATTCCCTTTATAAAGACCATCCGATTTCTGGTATTTTGCATCAGCACCCCTTTGGCTGACTATAGACATATACAACCTAAAGTTCCCCCCCCTCATTAACCACATTCATCTATATAATTCAGTGCTGTTAATTACACTAACAATAATGTGCCACAGTCATTTCCAAATCTTTGCAATCAAAACTCAATAGAAATTCTGTACAAAACAAGCATCTGCTCCCCATTCTCTGCCCCCAATTTTTGCCCTGATAGCATATATTGTAGTTTCTAACTCTGTAAGTTGGCCTATTATAATTTATTTTATATCAGTGAGATGATAAAATATTTGTCCTTTTGTGTCTGGATTATGTAATTCAGCATAATGTCCTCAAGCTTCATCCATGTTGTTGCATACATCAAGACTTAGTTCCTTTTCAAGCTGAAAATATTCCATCATATGTATATACCATATTTTGTTTATCTATTCATGGACAATTGCTTTGCTTTCACGTTTTAGCAATTGCGAATAATGCTGCTGTAAACATCAGTGTGCAAATATCTGAGTCCCTGTTTTTAATTCTTTTGCATATACACTTAGTAGCAGGATTGTTGGGTCATACAGTCATTCTATAGTTAGCTTCCTCAGGAACTGCCAAACTGTCTTCTACTACAGCTACACCATGTTACATTCCCACCAGCAATGAAAGAGTATTCCTCTTTCACCACATCCTCTCCAAAGCTTACAATTTTCTTTCTTTCTTTTTTTTTTTTTTAATAGCAGCTATTTCAGTGGGTGTGAAATGAGATCTCATTGTGGTTTTGATGTTGAACATCTTTTCACGTGCTTTTTATCCATTTGTATATCTTCTTTGGAGAAATGTCTATTCAATTCATTTGATTATTTCTAAACTGGGTTTTTTGTCTTTTATTGTTGAGTTGCAGCATTTCTTTGTTTATTATGGAGATTAAACTCTTATTGGATATATGGTTTCCCAATATTTTCTCCCATTGATAACTTGTCTCTACACTTTGATAACAAAGTTCAATGAGGCCCAAAAGTTTTTAGTTTTGGGGAGGTCCCATTTATCTTTTTACTTTTGTTGCTTATTCTCTGGGTATAAAGTCTGAGAAACCATTGCCTAACACAGGAACACAAAGATGCTTCCCTGCATTTTCTTCTGGAATTTTATAGTACTGATTCTTATATTTAGGTCTTTAATCTATTTTAATTTTTGTAAATGATGTGAGATAGGAGTCCACTTTCATTCTTTTGCATATGGATATCCAGTTCTTCAAGCACCATTTGTTGAGGAGATTATTCTTTCCCTTCAGTTTACTTTGTAGTCTTGTCCAAAAACAATTGGCCATAGACATGAGGATCTATTTCTGAACTATCAATTTTATTCCATTTTGTATCCTTGTGCCATTACCACTTTTCCCCACTGTAGCTTTGTAATATGCTTTAAAGTCAGGAAGTGCAAGTCTTTCAAATTTATTATTCTTGTTCAAGATAATTTTGGCTATTTGGGCCCCTTACCCTTCCAATAAATTTGACAATTGACTTTTTCATTTCTGCAAAGTAGGTTGTTAGAATTTTTATAAGGATTACATTGAATTGGTAAAGAATTTTTGATGGAGTTGACATTTTAATTTTATTTAATCTTCTAACATGAACACAGAATGTCCTTCCATTTATGTAGGTCGTCTTTGATTTCTTTTAGCAATATTTTGTAGTTTTCTGTGTACAGGTCCTTTACATCCCTGGTTAAATTTACCCCCTAGACATTTGATTCCTTTTAGTTGCTATTGTAAGTGATTTTTAAAAAAATTTCTTTCACAGCTTGTTCATTACTAGTGCATTGTAACAATACTGATTTTTGCCTGATGGTCTTTAATACTGCCACATAGAGCAAGACAGCTGCTGGTGTTTGCCAGGGTTCAGGCTTCTGGGGTTCCTCTTTTCCCGGGGCTGCATTTCTCTCCGGGCTTAGCTCCTGTTTCCTCCACAAGGTCAGCTGTAGACGATCAGGTGAACGGCTTGCTTCTCTTCTCCTGGGGCCTTCTTTCCAACATCAAAACTTCTCAAAGACTGCTTCAACTGTCCTTTGCCTTGCCTTTTATATTCAATTCCCCACCCACCAAGGGGTGGGGCTCAACACCCTAATCCTAACCTAATCATGCCCAGATTAACAGATCAGTTTACAAGCATGATTCAATTACATTTTTGGAATTCATAATTACATCAAACTGCCACAGAGGGGAAGAGATTTCCGTCTTTCTCCATTCAGTATGATGTTAGCTGTGGGTTTTTCATATATGCCCTTTATCATGCTGAGGAATTTTCCTTTTATTCCTAATTTTCTAAGTTGCTTTTATCAAGAAAACATGCTGGATTTTGTCAAATGCCTTTTCTGCATCAATGGAGATGACTTTGTGCTTTTTCCCCTTTGTTATATTATGGGGTATATTATATTAATTGATTTTCTTATGTTGAACAACCTTTGCATAATTAGATCACTGTCTATAATTCTTTTAATGTGCTGTTAAATTTTATTTGCAAGTATTTTCTTGAGCATTTTTGCATCTATTTTCATAAGAGCAATTGGTCTGTAATTTTCTTTTCTTGTAAGATTTTTATCAGGCTTTGGTATTAGGGTGCCTTTGGTTTCATGGGATGTTAGGTAGTGTTCCCTCCTGTTCAATGTTTTGGAAGAGTTTGAGCAGGATAGACATTAATTCTTCTTCAAATGATTTTTAGAATTCAACTGTGAAGTAATCTGGTGCAGGGATTTTCTTTGTTGGGAGACTTTTGATCACTGATTAAATCTCTTTACTTGTAATTTGTTGAACTCTTCTATTTCTTTTTTAGTCAGGATATATTGTTCATGTGTTTCTATGATTTTATCCATTTCATTTAGGTTGTCTACTTTGTGAAATACAGTTGTTCATTGCATCCTCTCATGATCCTTTTTATTTCTGTGTGATCAGTAGTAATGTCTCCCTTCTCATTTGATATTTTATTTGCGTCTTTTTTCTTTCTCAGTATAATGATTTGTCATTCTTTTCAAAGAACCAAATTGCTATTGTTAATTCTCTGTTTATATTTGTTCTCAATTTCACCTAATTTCTGTTCAAATAATTATTTCTTTACAGCTACTTGCTTTGGGATTAGCTTGCTGTTCTTTTTCTAATTCCTACAGGTGTGAAGTTAAGTCTTTGATTTTAGCTTTTTCTTAGCTTTTAATGTAAACATTTAGGGAATAAATTTTCCCCTCAGCACTGCCTTAACTGTAGCTCATAAGTTTTGATATGTTGTATTCTCGTTTTCATTCATCTAAAGATATTTACCAATTTCCATTGCAATTTCTTCTTTGACCTCCTGATTATTTAAGGTTGTATTAATTAACTTCCATATATTAGTGAATATTCTAGTTTGCTCCTTGTCATTGATATCCAGCTTCATACTATTAAGGTCAAAGAAGATGCTTTGTATAATTTCAATCATTTAAAATTTATTGATACTTCTTTTGTGACACAATGTGTTCTCTCCTGGAGAATGATCCATGTGCATTTGAGAAGAATGTATATCCTGCTATTTTGGTATGCAATGTTCTGTGCATGTTACTTAAGTCTAGTTCATTTATCAAGTTCTCTGTTTCCTTGTTTACATTCTGTCTAGATGTTCTATCTTTGCTGAGAGTGGTGTATTGAATTCTTCAACTTTTATTGGAGATAAGTCTATTTCTACCTTCAGTTTTGCCAGTGTTTGTTGCCTTGTGTATTTTGGGGTACCATGATTAGATGAATAAACATTGATGATTTCCTTTCTTCATTATGGATAGCTGCTTTTATTAAATAAATAGTGTCCTTCTTTGTCTCTTATAACAGGTTTTGACCTACAGTCTAATTTGTCTGATATTGTTATAGCAACCCTAGCTCTCTTTTGGTTACTATTTGCATGGAATATATTTTTTCCAACCTTTAACTTTTAACCTATTTCTGACTTTGGGTCTAAGGTGCATCTCTTATAAATAATAAATAGTTGGATCATGCTTTTATATCCATTCTGCCACTCTGTGTCTTTTGATTGTGACGTTTAATCCATTAATATTCAGTGTTATTACTGTAAGGACATATGTTACTTAAGCTATTTTGTCCTTTGGTTTTTATATGTCATATTTTTTTACTCTCTTTTTCTTTATTGTAAACTCATTTTCTATATAGTAGATCCTTTGTGATTTATCTGACAGATCCTTTTCTCATTTCTGTTTCTGTATACTTCATAAATAATTTCTTGGTGATTATCCTGGGGTTTATATTGTACAATCTACATTTATAGCCTAGTAATTTGAAATTTAGCTTCAATAACATACCTATTCCCTGAATCTTCATTTCCTTCTACTATTCTAAGTCACTCTCTCCTGTCTCTTCCTTTCAACATGCAGAACTTCCTTTAATAATTCCTACAGCCCTTTTGTTGATGAACTCTCTCAGATGCTGTTTATCTGTGGATATTTTAAACTCTCTCTCATGTTTGAAGAACATGAATGCAGGATAAAGAATTTTTGTCTGTTACTTTTTCTCTTTAAGTAGCTTAAATATATCATACCACTTCCTTCTCACTCCCATGGTTTCTGATGAGAAATTGGCACCTAGTCTTATTAAGGATCCCTTGTGTGTGATGAATCACTTTTCTCTTGCTGCTTTCAGAATTCAGTCTTTATCTTTGGCATTGGACATTCTGATTAGTATATGTCTTGTAGCAGTTCTATTAGTATTTATTCTGTTTGGAGTACATTGTGCTTCATGGATATGTATATTTATGACTTTCATAAAAATTGGGAAATTTTTGGCCATTGTTTCTTCATATATTCTTTCTGTCCCTTTTCCTTTCTCTTCTCCTTCAGGGACACTATGACGGCTATGTTTATGTGATTCAGACTGTGATTCAATTCCCTTAGACCCTGCTCAATATTCTCCATTCTTTTCTCTATCTGTTCTTTTGTCTGTATGATTTCAGAGATCCTTTCTTCTGCCTTCTGTTGTTATATGCCTCTAGGATGTTTTTAAACTCTTCTTTTATGCCTTTCATTCCCATAAGTTCTGTCATTTTTCTTTGCATGCTTTCAAATTCTTCTTTATACTCATCCAGTGTCTTCTTAATAGCCTTTATCCCTTTATGCATATTTTCCTTCATCTTCTTGTGTTGCTTAGATTTATTTTAACTTCTTTAGTTTGTCATTCCAAATTCTGTTTCTCCTATGAATTTTTAATTTGTTCCCTTGATTGAGCCATATGTGATTTTTCTTTGTATGGCTTTTAACTTTTTTCTGATGACTAGGCATATGATTATCATGATGAATTAATTTGAAGGCCAGTTTCTCCCACGTGTATAGGGTTTTCTTGTTGATTGGCTTTGTATTAAGGCTCTTCTTTGACACTTGTTTTCACTTATTCTGGACCTTTCGAATAGCCAAAACTTTAAGATCTTCTCAGCTCTTCTTGATCTTATTCTTACCCTGGATATGTGATACAATTTTTAAGATTCCACTATTTTTATATTATTTCACCTCCAGGAGAAAGTTTTCTTTCCTCTGTTCCTTCTCTGGGAATCTTGCTTTGTTCTATTTGTACATGTGCAGAATTTTCTCTCCAGCTCCCATCATTTGTTTAAATTCTTTCCCTCACTCAGTCCTTCATTTTCCTTACATGTTTTAGTATGAAAACCTAGTCTTACAGTGATTCACTTTATCTCTCTTTTTATTTGTCTGTGGGGCTCTTTTGCTCCACTTTATTCCCCATTAGGTTATCCCACCCCAGGGAGCCAAATGGGGTTAATCTAGAAAGGTGGGTCTCTCCAGAAAAGTCCTTTTGAGTTTAGGGACTCCCACTGACAGTAACTTGATTGAATGAGTGAGTGTACTTGGCCACCACTGTTCAGCTGCAGGTTTTTTATTCTCCCCCATCCAGGGGGCACCTATTGTATGCATCACTTCTCAGCAGTTTTTCTTCTTCTCTTTCTCTGTGGATTTGGGGTCCCTGTGCTTGACTATGTGTGAGGTTCCAACTTACTCCTGTGAGTTCCTTTGTAGGGTATGTCTTTGGAGGGAGGGACCTGAACCACTGTCTCTGGAGAACTCTCACACTTTGTGTGGGTCCAAATGAGGAGAAAGGTAGAGGACCAATAATTTTGGGATGGAAGTTTTCTATCTACTTACATGTTTCTCTTTCTTCAATTCAATATTTGTGGAGTCCTTCTCCAGTCTCTACCATCCTCCAGAGTTCCAAGCAATTGGTATTTGTCCTTATATTTACTAAATCTCTGGGGAGGCTTTAGGGGTTTTCTTATGTTGCCATGTTGATGACATTTGTCAGTTTCAGATTAAGAGTAACTTTATACTACTTTTAGCTACTAGTTTGGAAAGTAATTTTAAACAATAAATCTGTTAAAATTCAATGCTCAGGAAACTTCCATTTATTTTAAACTCTTTAGCTTTTATACAAAAATTGTGCTATAATAATACCAAGGATATATGCTAAATAAAAACACCATGTCAGCCTTTGAATTTGCTCTATTCAGGCTATATAACAAGAAAAAAGCTCTCTTCCTGTTATACTATTTTAACAGAGTATCATGGTGGGAGTGTATTAGATAAATGTTTGTTCTGACAAATAACTAATGACCACATTACTCATGGTCAATGTGTAATGAAAATGACAAAAAGATTTATGTGCTATGCCTCTATGAAATTGTATAGTGTAACTTCTCACAATACTGTAAATTGCTTCAAGAAAAATCTAATTCAACAGATTTCAAAATTTTCTTCTGAATGTATGCATTGGTACTATGTTCATCAAAGCCCAGTTCTGTTAGTCCTGTATAAACCTTAATATTTTAAAATTGAGTATCAAAGAAGATTCATTATTGTGAGAATGAGACTTATTTGAGTATCAAAGAAGACTCATTATTGTGAGAATAAGACTTATTTGAGTATTTATCTTATTCTTGTACTCAATTGTCTGCACAGTTTCTAGAAAAGTCACCAATCAGATAGTAGGATAAGTACACTGATGATGCCTCACTGTTCATCTGGCATTTTGCAAGGAGGAGTTGAGTGCAAAAGAAATCATATTACTCATTGAAGAGATGTCTTAAGGAATTTATGTATTTATGTAAATATAATATGAATGATAAATGTTATATCATGGAATAAAACTGAGAAGTTTGGGGTCTTCTATTTCAGCAAGGATATCCCAGGGAAGTCTGTGAATTTATTTATCTTGAAATAACATCTTGAGTTTATTTCAAGAAAGAATATGAATGAAATTTCATGAAGATTTATGTTAAGTTAAAAAGCTAACCTTTCTGAAATATAACCACTTTCAAATGCTTAGATTCTTTAAAAATGTATTAAAGCATTATATTAAATATAATTATATTAATTATATTTTAGTTATCAAATATAGCAATCAAACTATTATACAATAATTATGTAGTTAAATGTTACTATAATAGTTACTATATTAATCTAAAATATTTTAGAATGGCCAGTGTTGTTAATCTTTGCTTTCAACTATTGATTCCTTAAAATTTTGCAAACCTTTTCTCCTCTCTATCCTTAATACCTATTTTATTGTCTCACCAGGATAAGCACATCTTTTCCTGGTTTGACTTTCTCTCTCCAGTTCTTTCTCTATACTTCAACCAGAGTAACTCTTCTAAGACATAAACTTCAGAACATCAATCATCTGCTTAAAGCATCATATAAGATTTCTCATTATTCTCAGGATAAATTCCTACACTTTAACAACCTAAAATGATTGCATGTAGATTAACTATTGCTGGCCTCCACAGCCTCAAACATGCATTACCCTTTCCAGCCATACTTTTTTTTCATGAACCACCAAGTTTTCTCACACTCCAGTTTTTTTGTTTGTTTGTTTGTTTGTTTTAACACATATTAATCCATTTTCCTAGAACACTCTTTCTTTGCTGACTGTCTTCTTTACCTGGCTAACTCTGACCTCTTCAATGTTAGCTTTAACTTCACTTCCTTTAAAAAGACTATCTAAACCACCCACATCTAGGTTACATGGCTTTACTGTCACTCCTATCACACATTTTGTTGCCTCCAGTAAGACACTTATTTTACTTCTCTGTAATTGTTCACTCCATTGTCTAATTTTCATGAATGTAGTAGCAGTCTCTTACCAATTTAGCATTGGATCCCTGGGAATGACACATAACAGACATTTAATAACATTACTTTGCAGAATAAGTTAATAAATTAAAAACATTATAACAATAAAAGATGTATTGAACACATGCTATATATAAAAAGTCAAAAGTTTTAAGCACACAATGCCATTAAATCCTCAAAACAAATAATTCAGGAAGTTATTACCTCCATATACATGAGAAAATTGAGTTTAGTGAGATTATTGTAACCTGCCTAAGTTATTGTACTATGGAAACAGAGACATAAATATTATTTTATGTTGATAATTGTTTTTTCTCCCTTATGATCTATGACTTCCTCTGACTCCTTCTATGGATTTTGTTTTCCTCTGACATCTGATATATAATATTTGGTCCTCTTGTTCTCTTTCCATATTCTCCACCAAACTTGTGCCCCAGCTCAAATATAACATTACATTGACCCACCAGTCTTCTTGATTATCAGGACTGCAAATTCAACCTCATGCTGGAAATTTAAATTTAGAAGTCATAATCATGGGCATCATGTTAAAAAACAAAATCTGTCAAACTGATTTGTCTATCATGTACAATCTTAAAAACATGAAGAAACAACTTTTATTTATTCATAAACCTTGGAGACTAATAGTCAAATATGAAAAATTAATCTTGAAGTTAGGTTGGATACAGATCCAATGCTAGTAATGGCTAAGATACCATTATCAATACTTCCACAGATAACAAGTATAAAATTTAGAAATAATACACAAAAAAGATTTTTTTAAAAAGGCAATGGAAAATAAATGGAGGCAGGCAGATTCTGGTGGTGTGTATAAACACTTGAGAAGGGGAATTATCAAGAATAAATTCACATTTTTGCTGCTTTTAGAACAGGGACCATGGGCTCACACATATTTAAGGGGAATTGGTGGCAAAGGACTAGTGTTTCTGCTTTGTAACTAGATTACTGAATCAGAGCAATCCTGATTGTTGGAGAGAGGTGTATACTCGGAAAAAGAAAATGAGCCATAACCTCCAAATTCTATCTGTATATAAGTCTAGATTATGGTGGGAAAATGTATGTATACAGGTGATATTTGAAGAGACATAAATACAATTGGGAATAGGTCATGTGACCACCCAAGGGAAAAGTATTCCAGACAAATGAAATTGTTTAGAGAAGAGTGAATTTTGCATATGTTGAGTGTCAGAAAAGCAATTGTGGATGTTTCACAGTGAAAGAGAGAAAGAATGGTACAAAATGAGGTCCAAGACTGGAGATCAAATAATTCCATATAAAGGAAGCTTTTGGATGATTTTGAACAAATTTAGAAAATATTTTTATTTATATTTTACACATCTGGCTCAAGTTTAGAATAAATAGTACAGATCAAGACTGGAAATAGGAAGCTTTCTATGAGAATTAAAGAATTCCAAGCTACGGGTGGTGGTTTTATCTCTGGTAACCATGTTGAAATCAATGATAATTGGGTGGAATCAAGATATATTTTTTGAAATTTAAGTTACCACCATAATATGAGAATATGATACAAATATTAACTTCAAAAGAGAAGCTAAAGAATGTTTACATTTGGGTTAACACAGTAGTAAAGAGTACTTTGGAAATCAGCCAGATAGACAAAGGTCATATTTAATTTGAGACCAGTAAATTACCATTTTTTAATTGTCATGATAGTTAACTACAAAGTGTTAGGTAGTCTTTAAACAATATAAATAAATAAATAATCTATAACCATGAGGTTAATATAGACCACAAAGCTTGCAGGGGATATTTATTATGCAAGTTTTATTTTTTGATGTGCCTAAATATTTTTTGTTTCAGGAAGATGAATGTCTATCCTAAAGCTGACATAAATAGTTCTAGAAAATTCCTATCCAAACCCAACAGGGAACTTCATGTTTGAATGAGAAATGGCACCAGTATAAACCATATAAAAATTATTAACTTCATAAGTTAAAATTTCAGATCAAAAAAAGGGAAGACCTTTTGAAATAGTCAGTCTTGAGGAGTACTTGACTTACAGTTCTTCAGAACTTATCTGCAACCTTCTACATGTATTTTACATATAGAGGTTATAAGATTTTCTTCCTATTGTTAATGACTCTCTATCCCCAATGTTAAGAAGTTCTGTTATAGCAGTTGCTACAGTATCTCACAGTTGTAGTAACGATGATAGTGATGATTGTGCTCAGGAGGGTGGTGTATTCAGTGATTCTCAAACCAATTTGCCTATCAGAAATATCCGAGGTTCCTGCTAAGCATACAAACTTATAACCCCATATCAGAAATCTAATTCAATATGTCTGAGTTGAGATTCAGGATCTTGTTTTATTTTCGTTATTGTTTTTAATTTGCTGATCCTCTTACAGCTACTATTTAACAACAATTGGTATAGATAATTTGCAAGATCCCTAGCAACCTTGAGTCTGATTTGATATTAAGCATAATTTAGCACATTTATTGGATATTATTCTCAAACATTGTGTAATATGCTCATAAGAGTTGATATTTCATTTAGGTCTCTACTATGGACTTTCTTTCCTCTAGATGATCCTAAAGTTGAAACAGAAAAATTTAAAGAAGGAATTTGTCATTGCCAAACATTTTATTAATATTACATGGTTATATACCTTGCCTGATTTATTCTTTTTCTGGAGTAAATAATAAGAGCAAAATACCTAAATATTAATGTGCCACAATGAAAATGGTAAAAAAAAAAAAAAAAAAAAAAAGCCCACCTTGTGCTTACTTACAAATGCTATAAGCTAAGATACTAGTAGAAGAGACATTTACTCTATTAAAATATAAATATGAACATATGGAAACATTTATATTGTTACTCTGTGAAAGAATTTAATATAATTCCTAGCAAATCCTGCGATCCCCTAATAGAACTAAAATAATTGAAGTAATACTTCTTTCTATGATTTATAGCAAATAATTACCTTAAAAATGTAGAAGACATTTAAACAACCTTAACTCTTGTTTCTCATTATTTTGGATTCACTATTACAAGCTGTACAGCCATTAGCTAATTAGTTTAATATTCAGATTCTGTTCCCAAATCTGTAAATGGATAAAATGATACAACCTACTTCATAAAGTTGTTGTAATGATTAAATATGATAATAAGTGAAAAACTTTAAGAATGGTGCATGGTGCATAATTGGTATTGAATTTATGCACTATAATCATGATAGTTGTTTATATTTAAATAAAATGACATTTGTCATGATAAATAGATACCACCAAATTTTTAATTATTTCCATAGAAGGTAGTATGATTTAGAATATTAAGATGGTATAAAAATCAAAACAAATAACCAAACAAAATAGTTTGGGTAGTAAGACTACCTTTTATGAGCTGTATGATCTGCTATTCCTTAACAGGAAAATGTTAGTAATAATATAAACGACTTCCCTACCTTATTAAAATGCTCTGAGGATTTTAATCCTCAGCTGATGCAAGCTGGTGAATATATTTTTAATGTACTTGTATTAGGGTTCTCTAGGGAAACAGAACTCCCTGAACACACACACACACACACACACATATATATATATGCACACACACTATATACGCGCACACACACACACTATATATACATACATAATATAAATATTAAAGAGATTTTTATAAGAACTGGCTAATACAAATGTGGGGTTGGGCAAGTCCAAATTCGGTAAGTAACCCACAAGCTGGGAACTCAAATGAAGGTTTTCAATGAATTGCCTAGAGAAGCTGGCTGGCTGAAGTAGAGATGGAAATTCTTCTGACTGCTGAAATCATCACTTCTACTTCTCCTTTAAAGTCTTTAATTGAATAAGATGTCTCTTATTGCTGAAGGTATTGTTTTAGGTTGGTCATGGATGTAATCACCAAAGATGCAATCAACTTACTGGAGATTGAAGTCCAAGAAATATCCTTATATTAACAAATAGACCAGTGATTGCTTGAAAAAAAATAAACAATTAGGACAGAAGAGAGAAAATGGCATCCATTTAGGAGGGCACTAACTGAATCACTCTCTGAGGACAGCAGATTGGGGACAGGGTCCTGCCCGGGGCTCCGTGCTGTGGGCGCACAGAACTTTTGCGAGAACTTTTGAGGACATCTATCAATAGGGAGCTTGACATTGCTCAGGAGAGATTCATGCAGCTAACTTGTCTCCTCTTTGCTGTGCTTCTTCTTCAGTGATTTCCCATTCTCTGTCTATATTGATTTTGTCCCCCAAGTTATCTCTTTTCCTTCCTTCATCTTTCTGCCTTCTGCTTTTTGTGTTGTGGTTCTTACATGCCACCTTTTTTATTACCCAACAATTTAAGGGTGTCAATTTCTATTCTATCTGTTCTGTTTTCTTCTTTCTTAATTAATATTAACTTTTTCCTTTCAGCCCTTTTTTTACTCTTTCTCTCCCTCCTCATCATTCTAGCCTTCTAAATCATTATATATATTATATATATATATATATATATACTCATCTATTTGGTTTCCCAGCCCATTGTAGGTACTCCACTTTTTTTCCCTATTACTCTACGCTGCCTACATGAGTTAAATATTTGCTTCACTAAGTCTTATATGGCCCCTCTTTTAACTTTTATCAGTATTGCTATTATACTTCTTTCTTTCTCACATCTTTAGATTCCTCTGGCACTGATCTTTTGCCTTCAAGGGAAAAGATAGAAAGAAGCAAGGAAATAAAATAAGAAGAAAAAGTGTCAAAGAGAAAACTTAACACACACAAAGAACCACCAGCTAAATAAAACTCTAGAGCACAGAGAGAAACTAATCAACTGAATAAACCCATAAGGATAAAATGATGACTAGAGGGCAACAAAAAATACAAACCACATTGAGAAACAGGAAGACATGGACCAGTCCAATGAACAAACTAAAAATCAGGAAGAGATGCAGAACATTGAACAACTAATCAAAGCTGTCCAAACAAATATCATGGACCGACTTAATGAAGTGAAGGAAGAGATTAAGGATATTAAGAAGACACTGGGAGAACATACTGAAGAAATTGTAAACATACATAAAAAGATAACGGATATAATGGTGATCAATGGCACAATCCAAGAAATCAAAAAGACACTGGATTCATATAACAGCAGATTTGAACAGGCAGAAGAAAGAATTAGTGATGTGGAAGACAATACATCTGAAATCAAACAGATAGTAGAACAGATAGACAAAAAGATAGAAAAAATCCAGCAGGGACTCAGGGATTTAACCGACAACACAAAAGGCACAAACATATGCATTATGGGCATCCCAGAAGGAGAAGAGAAGGTAAAGGGAACAGAAGGAGTGTTGAAGGAAATAATGGCTGAAAACTTCCCAACCCTTTTGAGAGAGATGGATGTGCAGATCCAGGAAGCACAGCACACCCCAAACAGTATAAATCCCAACAGGCCAACTCCAAGACATATACCTGTCAAAATTTCCAATGCTCAAGACAAAGAGAAAACACTCAAGGAAGCAAGAGAAAAGAGAACCATCACATACAAGGGAAACACAATAAGATTAAATGCTGGTTTCTCATCTGAAACCATGGAGGCAAGAAGACAGTGGTATGACGTAGTCAAAGTATTAAAAGAAAAAAACTTCCAGCCATGAATCTCTATCCAGCAAAACTGGAATTCAAAAATGATGGAGAGTTCAAAATATTCACAGATAAACAGAAATTAAGAGAGTATGCCAATAAGAAACCAGCGCTTCAAGAAATACTAAAGGAAGTTCTACAAGTTGAAAGGAAAAAACAAGGGAGAGAGAGTTGGAGGAGAGTTTAAAAATAACTAAAAAGATGAAAACAGAAACAAAACAACATATGACGTACATTAACCCAAAGAAAATATGGCTGAAGTAAAAAATTCATTGCAAGTAATTACACTGAATGTTAATGGATTAAATTCACCACTCAAGAGACACAGATTAGCAGAATGGATAAGGAAATATGATCCATTTATATGCTGTCTACAAAAAATCCACTTTCGACCAAGGGATTCAAGGAGGCTGAAAGTGAATGGCTGGAAAATAATTTTACAAGCTAACAATAGCCAAAAAAGGGCAGGAGTAGCTATTCTAATATCAGACAAAATATACTTTAAATGCAAAACTATTGTAAGAGACAAAGATGGACACTATATATTAGTAAAAGGGGTACTCTCTCAAGAAGAGAGAATATTCATAAACATTTATGCACGTAATCGGGGTGCCTCAAAATACATGAGGCAAACTTTGGCAAAACTAAGTGGAGAAATAAATGCCTCTACAATTATAGGGGGGGACTTTAATACACTATTATCATCATTAGACAGAACATCTAGACAGAGAATTAATAAAGAAACAAATACTCTGAACAATACATAGAGGACCTGGACTTAATAGACATATTCAGAACACTACACCCAAATACAGCAGGATTTACATTCTTCTCGAGTGCACATGGATCATACTCCAAGATAGACCACATGCTTGGCCACAGAACAACTCTCAATGAATTCAGAAAGATTGAGATTATACAATGTAATTTCTTGACCACAATGTAATGAAATTGGAAATCACTAAGGGCCAGAGAAACAGATTAGGTACAATGATATGGACGTTAAACAACACACTCTTAGACAAACAGTAGGTCAAGGAGGAAATCTCAAAAGAAATCAGTAACTACCTTGAAACTAAGGAAAATGACAACACAACATATCAAAACCTATGGGATGCAGTGAAAGCTGTCCTGAGAGGGAAGTTCATAGCTGTAAATACACATATTAAAAAAGAAGAAAGAGCTAAAATTGAAGACCTAACTGCACACTTGGAGGAATTGGAAAAACAACAACAAACCTAAAGGAAGTACAAAGAAGGAAATAACAAAGATTAGAGCAGAACTAAATGAAATAGAGAATAAGAAAGCACTAGAAAAAATAAACAAAACCAAAAGCTGGTTCTTTGAGAAGATCAATAAAATTGACAAACCCTTAGCCAGACTAACAAAGAAAAAGAGAGAACATATGCAAATACACAAAATAAGGAATGAGCAAGGGGATATCATGACTGACCCCAAAGAAATAAAGAGTATCATAAGAGGATGCTTTGAAAAATTATATGCCAACAAGAATGATAATTTAGAGGAAATGGACTAATTTCTAGAAACTCATAAACAGCCTACATTGATGAAAGAAGAAATTGATGAACTCAACAGTCCAATTACAAGTAAAGAGATAGGACTCCGTCATCAAAAACCTCCCAACTAAGAAGAGCCCAGTACCAGATGGCTTCACAGCTGAATTCTACCAAACATTCCGGAAAGAGCTAACACCAATTCTGCTTAAGCTCTTCCAAAAAATAGAAGTCAAAGGAATACTGCTTAACTCATTCTACGACGCCAATATTATCCTAATACCAAAACCAAATAAAGATACCACAAGAAAGGAAAATTACAGACCAATTTCTTTAATGAACCTAGATGCTAAAATCCTCAACAAAATACTTGCTAATCATATTCAACAACATATCAAAAGGATTATACACCATGACCAAGTGGGTTTCATCCTGGGTATGCAAGGATGGTTCAATATAAGAAAATCAATCAATGTAATACACCACATAAACAGATTGAAAGAAAAAAATCACATCATCATCTCTATAGATGCAGAAAAGGCATTTGACAAAATACAGCACTTTATCCTGATAAAAACACTGCAAAAGATAGGAACAGAAGGAAACTTTCTGAACATGATAAAGGGTATATATGAAAAACCCAAAGCTAACATCATCTTCAATGGTGAAATCCTAAAAGCCTTCCCTCTAAGATCGGGAACAAGACAAGGATGCTCACTATCACCACTCCTATTTAACATTGTCTTAGAAGTACTTGCTTGAGCACTGAGACAAGAAAAAGATATAAAAGGCACCAAAATTGAAAAAGAAGAAGTAAAAATTTCATTATTTGCAAATGACATAATCCTATATGTAGAAATCCCTAAGAAATCTATAACAAAGATTCTAGAACTTATAAAGGAGCTCAGTAATGTTGCAGGCTATAAGATCAATGCTCAAAAATCAGTAGCATTTCTATACACCAATAATGAGCAATCTGCGGAGGAAATCAAGAAAAAAAAATACCATTTACAATAGTAACTAAAAGATTAAAATACCTAGGAATAAATTTAACTAAAGTTGTAAAGGACTTATATAGAGAACACTACACAACACTGTTAAAGGAAATCAAAGAAGACTTAAAGAAATAGAAGAATATTCCCTGTTCATGGATAGGAAGACTAAAGGTCATCAAGATGTCTATCCTACCCAAACTAATCCACAGATTTAATGCAATCCCAATAAAAATCAACACTGTATTTTTAAGGAACTGTAAAAACTAACTATAAAATATATTTGGAAAGGTAAGAGGCCCCGAATTGCCAAAGACATAATGAAAAAGAAAAATGAAGTTTGAGATATCACATTACCTGACTTTAAAACATACTACAAAGCTACATGCTCAAAACTGCATGGTATTGGCACAAGGATAGACAAACTGACCAATGGAACCAAAGTAAGAGTTCTGATATAGATCCTCGCGTATGCAGTTATCTAATATTTGACAAGGCCACCAAGTGCACTCAGTTGGAAGAGAATGGCCTCTTTAACAAGTGGTGCTTGGAGAACTGGATATCCATATCCAAAAGAATGAGAGAGGAATACCATCTCACACCTTACACAAAAATCAACTCAAGATGGATCAAAGATCTAAATATAAGAGCCAAAACCATAAGGACCTTGGAAGATAATGTAGGGAAGCATCTACAGGGCCTTGTAATGGGAAATGGTTTCATGAACTTCACACCCAAAGCATGAGCAGCAAGAGAAAAAAATAGATAAATGGGATCTCCTTAAAATTAAAAACTTCTGCACCTCAAAGAACATTTACTAGGAAAATAAAAAGGCAACCTACGCAATGGAAGAAAATATTTGGCAACCATATATCTGATAGGAGCCTAATATCCTGCATATATAAAGAAATCCTGTACCTCGAAACAAGCAACCCATTTAAAAAATGGGCAAGTGACCTGAAAAGACACTTCTCCAAGGAAGAAATACAAATGGCTAAAAAGCACATGAAAAGATGCTCAACATCACTAGCTATTAGAGAAATGCAAATCAAAAATACAATGAGATACCATCTTAAACCTATCAGAATGGCAGCTATTTAAAAAACAGCAGACTATAAGTGTTGGAGAGGATGTGGAGGAATAGGAACCCTCACCCACTGCTGGTGGTATTGTGGAATGGTCCAGCCACTGTGGAGGATAGTTTGGTGGTTCCTCAGAAAACTAACAATAGATCTTCCATATGATCCAGCAATTCCACTGCTGGTTATATACCCAGAAGAACTGAAAGCAAAGACACGAACAGACCAATGTTCATAGCGGCATTGTTCACAATTGCCAAAAGTTGGAAGCAGCCCAAGTGCCCATCAACAGATGAATGGATAAACAAAATGTGGTACATACATACAATGGAATATTACTCAGCTGTAAGAAGGAATAAAGTGCTAACACACGGAATAACATGGATGAATCTTGAAGACCTTATGTTGAGTGAAGCAAGTCAGGCATTGAAGGATGAACATTATATGACCTCACTGATTTGAATTGAGGAAAGTGAGCAGTCCCTGTGAACCATTGTCTGAAAGATAGGTTAACAAGGGAAAGAAAGAGAAGAGAAGGTTGTGACCCACCACCCATATGGACATAATTTATGGTAAAGCGATAGAGTATAGTTGCATATTGAAGGATAGGAAAGGTGGGTAGTGATATTACTGGGTTTGGTGGTACAGGGTCGACAGGTGGGTAGATTAAGAAGGGCAGGTTAGAATACCCAGGATACTGGGGGGAGAGGTGGGAGGGGGACTAGGTGCCTAGCAGGTTGATAATCAGCTTGTCCATACTTCTTGTTGCATGTAACTATGAATCTTGTCATCCAACAAGTCAAGACAGGGGAGTGTTATGTGCCTCAGGGGGATGGGGAGAAAGGAACAGAAAAGATCAAACAGGGGGTATTCAGTGGTCAGGGGAAATGTTTTTCATTACCTTACAGTAATGGACACAGGATATGGTAAATATCATCAAAATTATTAAACTGTACTGTCAAAATTGTAAACTATACTGTAAACCATTGACAATGTTTAGTAGCTACATTTCACTATCTGTAAAACAGTTATAACAATGCTACCATTCACATAAAAAAGGTTTTAATATGGGGTGAGGAAAGGGGAAGGAGGTTGGGTATATGAGAGTCTCTAGTATTCTGTGTGTGACTTTGCTCTGACCTAAAACTTCTTTGAAAATTAAATGAAAATTTGGGAGACACAGGGGAGTGAGAGGGGGAAGGTGCCACAGTACAGACTGGATACCCAATAATGCAGTGATAAAAGGAAAAAATAATAATGATAATTTTTTTTTAATTAAAATTTTTTTTTTCTAATTTTTTTGTTTTTTCCCATTTTTGAATGTCCCTATCCTTTAATTTTATTTTAATTTTAGGTTTTTTTTTCTGAGTTTCCTTGTATTTTATCTCTTGCATTTAAGCTTATCATTATTATTTCATTTTCCTATTAATTGTATTTGGCTATTACATGGGCTTCATCTTCAAGGAAGTTTTAGATAACAGAAGGGTTACAACGGGGATAGTAGAGGATCATTGGTGGGGGGTGTCTGGGATGGGGGTTTCATGGGAGGAAATTCACCTGAATATACATGAAAGAAATATAAAATTGTTCAAATGATCAAGGGGTGGGGCATGGTCACAGTGGGTAGACAACCACTCAGTATATGAGGGAATACTGAATTCCCAGCCTGGAGAGCTCTGTCATGTTCTCCAAGGGAGCAGCAACAGTCCCCCAAGTACAGAGGCAGTGTCTGGCAAAGGAGGATTGTCTACTGATGGGTTCTTGTTATTGATGACTAATCTTACGAGTCTTTGCTCTTGTAATTGAAACTTAGCCTACTGCTATGGAGTGCCTAAGGGTTGCCACCTGAGAGCCTCTTTGTTCCTCAAATGTGGCCTCTCTCTAAGACAAACTCAGCATATGAATGCATTACCTTCCCCCCAGTGTGGACATTACTCCTAGGGGTGAGCCTCCCTGGCAACGAGGGATTAATACCAAGTTCCAACTGGCAATACGACTGGAAAAAGACCTTGAATAAAAGGCGGAAAAGGTAAAGACAAATAAGTTCGTGTAACTAAGAGACTTCAAAGAGAGTCGGGAGGTCATCCCAGAGGTAACACTTATGCACACCTCAATACAATAGGATCTCATAGAACACCAAAGTGGATATCACCCCACACAGAGGAGGTCCTGAGGGCTCTGGAGACACCCATGTCCTATATGGGACTGGAGATAGCTCCAGAGACTGATGCCCTATCAGTGGGCTCTACTTTGGAATCTGTGCTCCTGAGAGTGACAGATTTGGACTCAAATAAGTCCTCCCTGCACATGGTCCATCAGTCCCTTCTATTCAAACCTATATATGATGCTAGAGTTTGTAGGAGTACTTCCAGAGACTGGAACCTTTGGCCTGCCCATGTGCCAGCTGTGCCTGGAATCTCGGTAGAGCTGCAACTCCTACTCTACAGCTCAATGGACTCACCCAAGTCACCTGGTGAGGAGATGATGATAGACAATGGCCATCCCAGGGAATGGAGAGAGCCTGCAGCTGCAGGCAGGATAATCCCATCCATCAGATCCATGGGATATGGGCCCCTCTCACTTGGAGGTGGAATGGACATCACCTTCCCAAAATCTTCAGGATTGGGGGAAGAGCTATGGACTACAGTGGACTTAATGGTATTCTGTTGTAGACATATTGTGATTCAAGCAATGGAAGAAATTACAACATTGAAGTGGAGCCAGTGGCCACTGGATGCTTTCGGGGCAGGGAAGGGAAAAGCAGTTGTAATACAGGGGCTTTTTCAGGTCTTGGGAATTATTCTGAGTGACATTACAACGACAGATATAGGCCATTTTACATCAGCATATACCATGTAGAACTGTGTGGGAGAGAGTGTGGTCCACAATGTGAACTATGGTCCATGCTTAGTGGCAAAGCCCCAGGATGTGTATATCCAATTCAGGTGATGTGCCACACTAATGAAAGATGTTTATGTGGGATGTTATGGGAGGTGTGGGAGGTGGGGAACATGGGAATCCCTGTAATTTTTGTATAACATTTATGTAATCTAAGCATCTTTTAAAATATTTTAAAAAAGTACCACATAAATACAAAGTATCAACAATAGCAGAGTATATGTGAACATTGTATTTTTCCATGAATTATCTGTAATCCTGTAATATTTCTAATGTAAAAATAATAATATTTCAAAATGTTATAGTGACAGAAAAATTAAACTGCTTTTTAAAAAACAAAAACAAAAAACAATTGGACACCATAATCTGGCCAAGATAACGCTCGACTAAAGTGATGTGTTTATTAGGTGGACTAAGCTTCTATCAACACTGGAAATTCACCAATCAAGGTAGGAGAAGGACTATAATCAAAGTGAGAGGGTAGTAGATATTGTCTGATAAACAACAAATGGCTGAGTGAAAATAGAAATTGGAAATGAATTTGGTCTGAGACATGTGGTTTGTTCTTGTTGACTTAGTGGGGAAGGACGTAGTGGAAAGTGGGTTGAGAATTTACATTTGGTTTCTAGTTTCAATATTAGAATTCACTTAGGAAAAGGAAGGTGGCATCTCTAATGGGTTACTTTTTAATTTACACAAAAATCAGATATTTATTGAAGCACAAAAGATAATTTTCATGACTTTTAAATTAGACTTTGTATTCAATGAAGAAATAAAACCAGGGCAGCAATCTTGAATGAAGAAAGAGAATCTGTGTACTTAGTGTAAAATTTGAACATGGCAGAGAATTAGACACAGAAATACAGTGATGTCTTAAAAACATAGTCACATAATTTCTCAAACTTGGATGTTAGATTTTAAAAAAGATCATCTAATTAACAACAGATATGCAACCCAAAAAGGTTTTGTGACTATTCCAATTTCAACCAAGCTGATGTTTGAAAAATAAGATTAAATGTCCCCTGATTCTCAGGACAATATGCTTCTTATTTCTGCATACTATTCCTTCTCAACATATAGAATTACTTGGTTTAATATTGAGTTTGCCAAGGATGAGAAAAACCTAGTAATTCCTTCCAAAAATCAAATTATAATAAATATCATATTACTAGGGAAGCAGAACAGTTTGGGAATTTACCATTCTGGGAAAATTACAAGAGTTTCAACCTTTCTACCTCTTGAAATCTAAGCCCACTTCCCAGTAGATGGCTTCCTCTCTCCACCATGGCCTCAGACCCAACACCTATATACTCTAAAGGTCGAAAACAGTTCATTGCAAAGAAGAAATAGAATGTTATATAATTTACGTCACTCTTAACCATTCATAATGAACATCATTTGCAGCAACAATTTTAAAATAAAAATTAGCTGCTTAAAAATGCTCACACCATGGGCCCAATATTTTCCCCCTGTTTTTGCAGCTTCTGTTCAAAACAACTTTTGTAGATAACAAACACAGAGTAATGCATGGTAATTACCCTAATTTACCTCAAGAAAATAGCAAAATACTTTAGTGGTCCGTGTTGAAAAAATAAAATTAAAAGCAAAATCTCCCAATCCAGAAAACCTCTACACAAGATAAAAGAAAAAAAACAATTTTATTATTGAATAAGCATTAAACCAGAGTGTGATATATCACAGGCAATTTGCTAAAGAGATTGCAAAAAAAAAAGAATTGAATCTCACCCTTTTGTTTAGCCAAGCAGATACAAGCCATTACATACATGTTTTCAAGATAAATGATAACTGGTCCTCAAGTAAGAGGGCTTGACAGCATCATTTGCCAAACATAGTTCATCTTATATTCCTGGTAATTGGGGTGGGTCTTTGTGTTTACTAATTGCCTCTATACAAAGGAATACTAAAACTTCTCATATCTTTATGACAAACTGATAGCTACAACATGGAGCCAGAAGTCAAAGTTAAGCTCCCCTGGAAATGGGGAGATGGGAGTGTTACCTTCCTTTATGCTTACATTTCAGAGAGATGCTCCCAGGTTTTTGACAATGACATTCCTGTGTTGGAAAACTGGCAAAAAGGATATTTAGCTATAACAAGTTTTACTGACATTTCAAAGGGGCATGGAAAGGATTTACATTACAGGTTTTCTAAAGAATACTCTAGGAAGAAGGAAGGGGTGAGTCTCCCTTTTTACACCAAGAAAAATTTATATATATATATTTTTTTTTTTTCAGTTTATTTTTACTTTTACATCCATCAAATTTCATGTTCATAGAAGAGGTTTCTAAGATTTGTGTCCAGTCATCTTGCAAAATTGTATTTTCATAGCAAAGGCTTTCTAGACCATCAGTTCTGACAAACCATCACTTTGTTTCTCACAATATCCTAAGTCATACGGGTGCTATGGCACTGGGTAACTGACCAGTATGAACACAATTTTTGTACAGTTTTTGTGTCTATAGCAGGCAAAATACAATACTTGCAGTTTACTGAAACCATTCCTAGAGATATAATTTCATAATATTTCCTTTTCTTTTATGTTTTATATTCTTTGGAAACTAAGAACTCTGTCAATATTGATTGCTGTTTACCTAAGTCATGGGAAATAGTGTGTATGGACTCAGTCAGGTACTTTGCAATTTGGAATAGATGGAACAAGCCTAAACATTGCTCACTGGAATAGAATGAATCAACCCCTAAGCTGGGCCCATGAAACACTTCAAGAATTTCAATTAGCTGGTTTTGCTTTTATGACAATTGAATAAAACACATTTATATATTGATGACATTTTATGAGATGAAATTTATGCATAATTTATCACGTGTAAGCAGTATTAAAAGTTGGCGTTTAATATTTTTTCTGATGAAAGCAATTTTTTTAATTATTTTCACCTTCCTTCAATATAGGCAGTAAATCCTAAATGTAGAAGTTGAGCCCTTGGCTGGCTGAATACCTTCCTTTGCTTCTTCAGGTGGGTTTTCTGCTTTTCTCTACACTGATCCGTGCTCAGTATAGCTGAACCCACATGGACTAGTGGACTATGTTAAGGCCTCCCAGGGCTTTGGCTTCTGTTTGGTTAGACCAAAGGAGAGTAACACAAATAGTGTGGTAGGGGACAGAACTAGCATGGCCTACCACTATTCCCTCAGACCCATAAATACATCCTGTGCTCAGGACCACATGTGTCATCCCAGAGGGATAAAACACAATCCCTTAGTAGTTAAGGAGACTGCTGGCACATTCTTTCCTCTATTGTCCCAAGCCCATATAAATATTTACTGGAATATTTTATGATATCCAGCTCACACCACAGTGGTGTATCTGTCCTGGCAGGGAGGGTTCAGGGTCCCTCCATTATGGCACATAAAAACAAAATAGGGTGCTACCTTTAGTATTAATACACCTCTGGACTGAGACCTGTTGGCTTTGGGAAATCAACGCCCCCTAATGAAGCTGATCTTGCTCTGTTGCTTCTCTATGTGAGTGAAACATCTTTCCACCAGAGCTTGTAAGCTGTGCTTCTGCTTGTGATCCCAATACCTGTGTTGGAGTGGGTTGACATCTTTTTAGGTGTCTCTCCTTCTAACCTGACAAATAGGAGAAAAAGAAAACAATGATGCCAATACATTTATTCACATAGCTTCCTCCCCTATTGGGTCACCTGAAAAAGTTGCATCTCTATGGTCAAAGACCACGGTCCCTGTCTCTATACATCTGAGTCCTTATGGAGGTAACTGCTTCCTCCCTCACCAATAGAGATGGAAATGGCAACCTGCTGATGCTGGCCCCAAGCTACTAGCTATTCCTTATGGTTTTTGTCCATTCTGCCCATACCTTTGTAAATAGCTCCTTTACTATAAGCTTCTTGTAAATTACCCAGTTTGAGTGTGTCATCTGTTTTCTGTCATGACAGTGACTGATAAAATAAATTTCTTTTTTTTAAATTTTATGAAGTAGATCATTCATACATGAGTATACGTGAAAAAGTAAATGTATAGTAAAAGTTGTGAACTTACAAAACAAACATGTATATCATCGTAAAGGGCTTTCATACATCATCCCACTACCAACACCTTGCATTCTTGTGATATATTTGTTAACATCTATGAAAGAGCATCGTCAAAATATTACTACTAACTGTAGCACATATCTTACATTTGGGGTATTTTATCCCCAACCCACCTGATTATTAACACCCTGTATTAGTATTGTATATTTGTAATACTTCTTGAAAGAATGTTCTCATATTTGTCCTGTTAACCACAGTCCATCTTCCACCACTGGATTCCCTGTGTTGTATGGTCCCATGCTTTGTACAATCCATTCAAAGTGTACACTCAGTGGCTCTCATTTTCATCACAGAGCTGTGCTGTCATAATCTTACTGTCTTAGAATATTTTCATACTCCAAAAGGAAAAATTCCATACCCCCTTAAAATCCCTTCAGTTATCTCTTACAATTGATATATCTTCTTTGCCATTGCTGCAAAATATTGTTAGCACTTTACAAAGGAATAACATTCTTGTATTTATACTATTAAGCACCATCTTTGTCCACCACCAAAATCACTGTTATACCTACCCTAGATTATTCTCTAGCTTCCTTTCAATTGACATCAATGTCCACAGACTACCCATTTCCTCCACAATCTCATTTATAAATGAGCAGTTAGTCATATTCACTATAATGCATTACCATCAACTTTATTCATTTTCACACTTTTACAGTAATCCTTATTACTGTATGCTGATGCATACATTGAGCATCAGCTCCCATTCTCAACCCATATTCTATCTCCCAGTAACCTATACTCTAGAGTTTACTTCCGTGAATTTACTCATTGTATTTAGTTCATATTAGTGAGACCATACAATATTTGTCATTTTGTGTCTGGCTTATTTCTCTCAACATAATGTCCTCTAGGTTTGTCCATGTTGTCATACCAATAAATAACAAAAGTATAAATGCTTATCAAAGTTACAAGACACATATCGTTCAGCTGAGAGTCACATCAACAGAGTAAGGCTCTAAAGATAGCAGACAAACCAATACTTGTTTGGAATACAATGTGCAACTTTCTTTCTATATGGATTTCACAGAACAGGGATTGGTTAATTTTGGTCAGTTATAGCCATAAAACCAGTTTTAGCACAATTGTCCTTCAGACTAAGTCTTTTATAGTTGTGATAATTTACATAAGATGTTGAATGCCCTCCTGGAAAAAAAATAAGATTTGAAAATTTCCTCCTTTAATTACAAGTAGTCAATATACATATATTCTTACCTTCACGAAAATAACAGGATTAAAATTTATTAGGTGCTGGAATACACATCTGATGTATTCAGGTTTGCTTCATGATTGACAAGTCTTAATGCTTCCAGGCTGTGGGTTATACAAGACAGCAGAATATTTTAAATTTGCTTAAGTTGAAAATGTAAAATTAAGATGAAATGGGCACACATTTCTTAACTGTACTATGAATAACCCTCAGCCTCATAGGGAATAGTTAAGCCACCAAAACTAAGCCAATAGATTTTTTTTTTTTAATATTCGAATACTTTTTCATGCAAAATAAACTTTAAAATCACTAAAAACTGATTATTTACCTTGTAAAGGCACTCCTCTCAAAAGTGGGCCAACAAAACCAACTGAAAATCGCTAATCCCCTACATGGGTCCATGCCCTTTATATGTCTACACTCTGCCCACCCACCTCACTCCAAAAAGGTTCAGCTAATGATCCAAAGTGACATTTTCCTGATTTCTTTTCAATTGCTCTGAAGTATATCAGATACTCAGTCTATACACTGTAGGATGATACATTTCTGTGGCCTTGGTGCTCATATTTGGAAATCTGCTCAGGTTCAGACTCCCTTTAAAACCTTTTCCAATAATCATAATTAGAAATGGTTATCCCTACAGTCAAAGACAGTACAAGTTACAAGAGGCTAACATGGGAAACCTCCTTTTGGATTAAATAAAAGCCACACATAAGAGTTCTTTGTGGTTAACTAAATCTGAATTATTCAGTTCTGGCATTGTGTAAACATGTTTTTAAGTTCATTTTGCTGGACTTCATTAACCACTTTAGATTCTGCAGGACTCCTGAACTTTGTCCACTGCAAATTTGATTCCATGGGTTAATCCAGCTTGTATAATATTAGCAACCTGGATCATGGAACTTCGAATCTTTGTAAAGAAAGAGACTGCTCTGCTGCAAATACTTATTTAAAATTCTACATACATTGAGCATCAGCTCCCATTCTCAACCCACATTCCATTTCCTAATAACCTAACTATAAAGTTTACCTCCTGAGTTTACTCGTTGTATTTAGTTCATATTAGTGAGACCATACAAGACTTATCCTTTTGTGTCTGGCTAATTCCACTCAACATATCCTCTAAGTTCATCCATGTTGTCATATGCATCCCAATTTCATTTCTTCTTACAGCTGAATAGTATTCCACTGTGTGTATATACCACATTTCGTTTATCCATTCATCAGTTGATGGACACTTGGGCAACAGAGTGTTGCTAGTTCTCCACATTCTCTCTAGCACTTGTAGCTTTCTGTTTTTTTGAGGATGACCATTGTCTAAGGTATGAAATGGTATCTCATTGTAGCATTTTTAATAAAATTTTATTGAAGTATATCATTCATATATGAACATACATAAACAGTAAAATTTTGTGAAATTTAGAAGACAAGTGTTCATATCATCATGCAAAGCTCCCATACATCTCCCCACTACCAACACCTTGCATTGTTGTGAACTATGAAAAGGCATTGTCAAAATACTACTACTGGGAGTGGATGTGGTTCTAGCGGTTGAGTGTCCACCTCCAACCTGGGCAATCTCAGGCTCAGTTCCCGGTGCCTCTAGAAAAAACAAAAAGCAAAACAACATGTAAAACAAAACAAAACAAAACAAAAGCTAACTCAGGGAAGCTAATGTGGCTCAGTGATTGAGTACTGGCTTCTCACATGCAGGGTCCCAGGTTTAATCCCCAGTTCCTGGTACCTCAAAAAAAAAAATTCTACTAATTATGGCCCCTATCATACATTTGAGGTATTTTCCCCCATTCCACCCAATTATTAACACCTATATTAGTATTATATTTTTGTTATTGTTCAGGAAAAAATGTTCTCATATTTGTCCTGTTAACAACAGTCCATCATCCACCCCTGGATTCCCTGTGTATACAGTCCCATGCTTTGCTCAATCCATTCAAAGTGTAAACTCTCATTTTCATCACAGAAATGTACTGTCATCACCTCAGTCAACTTTAGAATGTTTTCATTACTCCACAGGGAAAAATCACATACTCCCTATACATCTTCATTGTTGTCCCTTATCTTCTTGCAATTGCTGCAAAAATATTATAATATTACTGTTAATTGTCATCCATAAGTTATGTTAGTTGTAATTTTCTCATGTCTCCCCATATTCTTAGCACTTTTTAAAGGAAGAGGATTCTTATATTTATACTATTCACCACCATCTTCATCCACCACTGAAATCACTATGTTATACATTTCTTAGATTATTTTCTATTTTCCTTTCAATTGACATTTACTTCCACAGACTACTCCTTTTAGTCACAAACACATTTATAAACCAGCAGTGTTATTTGTACTCATTATAATGTGTTTCTCTCAACTCTTTTCATTTCCACACTTTTACAATTAACTTTATTAATAATGCTGCATTCATAAAGCGTCATCTCTTATTTCTCAACCTACCTTCTATATCCTAGTAATCTATATTCTACAATTTATTCTGTGAGTTTACTCAACAGATTTAGTTCATTTTAGAGAGACCATACAGTATTTGTCTTTTTGTGTCTGGCTTATTTTACTCAACAAAATATCCTCTAGGTTCATCTATCTTATTATATTCGTCACAATTTCTTCTTACATTTCTTCTTCAATTTCTTCTTACAGTTGAATAATATTTCATTGTGTGTATATACCACATTTTATTTATCCATTCATTTGTTATTGGACACTTGGGCTGGTTCCCTATTTTAGCAATTGTGAATAATGCTGCTATGAACATTGGTGTGCAAATGTCAGTTCTCATCTTTGCTTTCAGTTCTTTTGAATATATTCCCAGTAGAGGGATTGTTGGATCACACTACAGTTCCATATTCAGCTTCTTGAGGTACTGCCAAACTCTCTTCCACAGAGGCTGCACCATTCTAAATTACCACTAACAGTGAAGGAATGTTTCTGTTTCTCCACATACTTTCCAGCACTTATAGTTTTCTGGTGTTTTAAAATAATGACCATTCAATAAGGAGTGAAATGGTATCTAATAGTTTTTTTAAAAAAACAAATCAATTTTATTGATACATATTAATAAAGCATACAATTCATCCGAAGTGTACAATCAATGGTATTTGGTATAATCACACAAATATGCATTCATTACATCAATCACTATTAAAGCATTTTCATTATTTCAGTAATAATAATAATAAACAAACAAGAAAATTTCTCACCTCTCAGTCTCTCTATGCTTTCCCCACTATGCATAGCTGCTATTTCTGGCTATTCTATCCTTAGTGTATAATCAATGGCTTTTAGTATATTCATGATGTACATTCTTCATCTCAAAATTTTTAGAACAATTTCATATAGGTCTGAGGAAGGAATGCTAAGGAGTGTGGAGTCTTTCTTTTTGAAGCAATGAAATTGTTTATTGTAGTTTTTTTTTAATCTGCATTTCCCTAATACTTGGTGATGTTGAGCATTTTTTTCATGTGCTTTTTGGGCATTTGTATTTCTTTGGAGAAATGTCTTCTCAAGTCTTTTGCCCACTGTTTAATTGAGTTGCTAAAGTATGATATATTTATATAACATGGATATCAAACCCTTGTCAGATATGTGGCTTCCAAATATTTTTCTCTCATTGAACAGGATGCTTTTTTACTTTCTTGACAAAGACTTTTGAATAACAAAAGTGCCTAATTTTAATGAGGTACCATTTATCTATTTTTTTTTTCATTGTTCATGCTTTAGGTGTGAGGTTTAAGAAACTACCATCTCCCATAAGATCTTGAAGATGTTTCTCTACATTATCTTCTAAAAATTTTATGGTTGTAGCTTTTATAGGGTCTTTGATCCATTTTGAGTTAGTTTTTGTTAAAAGTGAAAGATTGTGTTTCTCTTTTTTTCTTTTGGATATGGATAACCAGTTCTCCCTGCAGCATTTGTTGAATAAACTCTTCTGACCTGGCTGGGTGGGTTTGACTGCCTTGTCAAATATCACTTGACCATAAATGTGAGGGTTTTTGATTCAATTACATTGGTCAGTCTGTCTGTCTTTATGCCAGTACCATGCTGTTTTTATTACTGTTACTAAGTAATATGCTTTAAAGTTAGGAAGTGAGAGTCCTCCAACATTGTTCTTTTTTATAAGATTTTTGGCTATTCAGGGTTCCTTAACCTTCCAAATATATTTGATAATTGGCTTTTCCATCCCTACAAAAAAGGCTGTTGAAATTTCAATTGGGATTGCATTGAATCTTTAACTCAATTTGGGTAGAATTCACATCTAAACTATATTTAGTCATCCAATCCATTAATATGTAATATCCTTCAGTTTATTTACATCTTCTTCGGTTTCTTTTAACAATGTTTGGTAGTGTTTTGAAAACAGGTCTTTTATGTCCTTAGTTAAGTTTCTTCCTAAGTATTTGGTGATTTTAATTGCTATTAAAAATGGAATTTTTTCTGGCTTTCACCTCATATTGCTCATAAGTAGTGTATAGAAACACTACTAATTTTTGAGTATTAATCTTAAATCCCAACACCTTGCTGACCTCCTCCATTAGTTCTATTAGATTCATTGCAGTTTGGGGGGGGGGGATTTTCTAGATAGAGAAATAATAGAAATAATCAGTGAATAATGATAGTTTTACTTCTTCCTTTCATATTTGGGTGGCTTCCCCCCCGCCATCTTGCCTAATTGCTCTCTCTAGAACTTCTTGCACAATATTGAATAAAAGTGGTGACAGTGGGCATCCTTGTCATGTTCCTGATCTCTGTGGGAAAGCTTTCAGGCTTTCCTCGATTAATACAATGTTAGCTGTGGGTTTTTCATATATGTTCTTTACCATGTTGAGAAAGCTTCCATCTATTGTTATCTTTTGTAGTGTTTTTATCAAGAAAGTACACTGTATTTTGTTAAATGCCTTTTCTGCATCAATGGAGAGGATCATGTGATTTTTCTTCTTCAGTTTATTATTGTGCTTTATTACACTAATTGATATTCCTGTACTAAAACCCACTTGATTGTGGTGTATAATTCTTTTAATGAGCTTTTAAGTTTAAGTTTGCATGTATTTTGTTGAGAATTTTACATTTACGTTCATCAGAGAAATTGGTCTGTAATGTTCTTTTTTCATTGTATATTAATCTGGTTTTGGTTTTAGGGTGATGTTGGCTTCATAGAATGAATTTGTTAGCATTCTTTCCTGTTATAGTTTTGGAAGAGTTTGAGCAAGATTGGTATTAAGTTGCCTTTGAACGACAGGTAGAATTCATCTGGTCCTAGTGTTTTCATCTTTGGGAGGTTTTTGATGACTGTTTCAATTGTTTTATTTGTGATTGGTTTGTCAAGATCGTCTATTACTTCTAGGGTCAGTGTAGATTACTCATGTGTTTCTAGGAATCTTTCATTCCATCTACATGGTCTAGTTTGTTGGCATATACTTGTTCATAGTATTCTCATGATTTCTCTTATTTCTGCAAAGTCAGTGATAATGTCCCCCTCTCATTTCTTCTCTCTTTTTTTGTCAATTTAGCTAAGGGTTTGTCAATTTTTTTGACCTTGAAGAACTAAATTTTGGTTTTGTTGATTCTCTCTACAGCTTTTAAAATTGTTGTTCTCACTTTCATTTATTTCTGCTCTGATTTTACTATTTCTTTTCTTCTGTTTGGTTTGGGATTAGTTTGATATTCTTCTTCTAGTTCCTCCAGGTGTGTAGTGAGGTCTTCTGTTTTAGCTCTTTCTTCTTTTTTAATGTAAGCATTGAGGATTATACATTTCCCTCTCAGTACTGCTTTTGCTTTGCTATATCCCATATGTTTTGATATGTTATATTCTCATTTTCATTCTTCACAAGATATTTACTGAATATTCTTGCTTTTTTTTCTTTGACCCACTGATTATTTAAGAGCATTGTTAATCTCCCTATATTCATGAATTTTCCATTTTTCCATCTGTTATTGATTACCAGCTCCATACCATTATTATCTGAAAAAATGTTTTGTATAATTTCAAACTTTTTATATTTGCTGAGACCTGTCTTGTGACCCAACATATGCTGTTTTGTGGAGAAGGATCCATAAGCACTTGAAAAGAATGTATATTCTGCTACTTTGGGGTATCAGGTCTCATTCATCATAGTGTTCAAGATTTTTCTTTCCTTATTTATCTTCTGTCATCTTCTATCCAGTGCTGAGAGTAGTGTATTGAAGTCTACAACTATTTCGATAGAGACATCTAATTATCCCTTCAGTTTTGCCATTGTGTGTGACTTAAGTATCATGGGGTACCCAGGTTAAGTGCATAAATATTTATTATCGCTATTTTGTCTTGGTGAATTGCTCTTTTTATTAAAATATAATTACTTTCTTCATCCCTTATAACAATTTTGCTTTTAAAATCTATTTTATCCAGTATTAGTATCTCTACTCCAGATCTTTTTTGATTACTATTTGCATGGAACACACTTTTCCTACTTGATTGTGTCCCTAGGTCTCAGGTGAGTCTCTTGTGGACAGCTTATAGAGGGCTCTGTTTTGTTTTGTTTTTAATTGATTCTGTCAGCCTATGACTTTTCATTGGGGAATTAAATCCATTAACATTCAATGTTATTACTGTAAAGGCATGACTTACTTCGCGCATTTTATCTCTTTGCATTCCATTGTCATATCTTACTATTGTCTGTCTTTTAACTCTTTAAGTCACTCTTAACTAGAATATCGATTTCTACAATCTTCTCCAAGTCTCTCACCCCTCCCTTTTTTTTTTTAGGCTTAACATTCCCTTTAGTATCTCTTGTAATTCTGGTCTTTTGGTAACATATTCTATCAGTTTTTGTTTGTTTGTGAAGACTTTAAACTCACCCTCATTTTTGAAGGACAGTTTTTCCAGAAAATGAATTTTTGGCTGGAAGATTTTCTCTTTCAGTAATTTAAATTCATCATATCACTTTCTTTTCCCCTCCGCAGGTTCTGATGAGAGATTGGCAGTTAGTCTTATTCAAGTTTCCTTGTATGTGATGCCTTGATTTTCTCTTGCGGCTTTCAGAATTCTTTCTTTATCTCTGATATATGTCATTCTGAATAGTAGATGTTGCAGAGTGGGTCTATTCAGATGTATTCTCCTGTCCTTCTTAGATATAGACATCTATGTTTTCCATAAGGGTTGGGAACTTTTTGGCCTTTGTTTTCTAAAATATTTTTTCTGACCCTTTTCTGTTCTTTTCCCATTCAGAGGCACTGACAATGTGTGTTTGTACATTTCACATTGTCATTCAATTCCCTGAGACACTGTTTTTATTTTTTCCATTCTTTTCTTTTTCTGTTCTCCTGTCTTTTCAAGTTCTGAGATTCTATCCTCAGTTTCAATAATTCTGTCCTCCATCAATTCAAATATGATGTTATATGCATCTAATATATTTTTATTGTCACCCATTGTCTTTCATTCCCCTAAGCTCTGTTACTTTCCTTTGTAGGCTTTCAAATTGTTATTTATGTTCACCCAGTTTCTTCTTAATATCCTCTATCTCTGTATTCATATGTTCTTTCAACTCCTTGAATTGATTTAGGAGATTTGTGTGATTATCTTTCATTAGTTGCCTTAAATCCTGCATCTCACCAGGACTTTTCATTAGTTCCTTTGGCTAGGCCATTTTTTAGTATGGCTTGAAATTTTTTGCTGATGTCTAGGCACCTGAATATGTTGGTGAATTTACTCTGATGGGCAATTTCTCTATCTTTCCTAGGGTTTTGTTTCATGGCTCTTCTTTGATGTTTGATTCAACTTATTCTAAATCTTTAAAATTTCCCAGCTTCAGTTATCAAAATGGGGCCAGGAACTCACTAATGGTGTGCAGACCAAATCAAGGGAACTGGGAAAAGTTTTTTTTTTTTTTTTCTCCTTGCTGTTTCCTGGACAGCCAGCAGATGGCACTCATTGGCTAATCTTTCCATGGAGATGACACTTTCAGTCCATGATTCTGGTCTGGCCAGAGCCAAGATTCAAAGTAGGCTCTGATAGCCAAATTTACTGAAGAGAAACCACTCTCCAACCTACTCCACACCCTCCCTCTTCCCAAGGAGGAAGACATATATTCCCCTCTCAGATGGCTGTAGTGAGCCATGGGCTTTATCCAGGCTGTTCACCTTGAGAGTGGGGAATGGGTGCCATTCCTAGCCATGGCTTGTAACTGAAATTTATCATTTCATCTTCTTTGTCTCTCTGTCCCTTGCCCTCCTTACCAGAAGTGCAGCACTCTTCTGGTCTACAGAGCCCCAAAACAAGTTCCATGGACATCTTTTTGCCCTTCTCCCATTGTTTCAGTGAAAGATTTGAGCCCTGTCTACCTATTCCCATGTCATCTTCCTGGAAGTCTCAATTCCTTTAATTGTTTGCTTGCTTATTTAAACAAAAAACAGAGCTCACCTTTTTTGTGCTCGTCCAGATACCACTCTGCTTCCTATATACCTTATCTTTATAGAAAACACTATTATATGCAGGTCAAAATCTGAATTCTGGGAGTCATGCTAGATTCTACCTTCTCTCTAATCTCTTATATCAAACAACTAAGTACTGGTGGTTAATAGAATATGCTTTTTCAAATATTTCTTACCTTGAAATGTGCTTTTCCTATTTTCTTCCTGGAATACATTTATTTGTCTTTCAAATCCCAAATCAGATAAAATCTCTTCTAGTGAGCTGTCCTGAATCTACAGTCCCAACATAGGTTCAAATAAATACTTCTCTCTGCCTTAGAAAATGGTCTTCCTTCTAATTTTACTCATCATATTGTGTTATATTTTACTTATTTGTATATCAGGTATTCCAAACTCCAATACACCTTCTTGAAGGCAGAACCATGTCTTATTCTTTTTTTATCCCCGGAGCTGAGTATAGGGCTTGATGAAGAGTAAGTAATCAGTAAATATTTGCTATATCAATTTAGAGTAAAATTAATAACTGGTTTCTTGTTTTCCTGCCATGTCTTGTTCTGTCAGGATGCATTGGCTAATTTCCCTTGGTGACAGAATACCTTAGACTGTATATTATACCCCTCGCTGGCTGTATTTGAGACAGGAAGACAGTTACCAGTAAGTCAAGAAGGGGCAGAAATCCTGGGGTCAATGATTTCCCATACTCCCCAAACTGACAAAATCTTTGGAGTGCTGCCATCACTTTAATTCAGCGTGGCCTTAATATAAAGCAATGGCACCTCAACTAAAGAAGCACCATTCTGAACAGGCAAACCATTTACACAGGCAATAACTAGACAGGTGATTTTATTTATCACGTCATTTTCCACAGGTACTGCACATTAAGGAAACATATATTTTGACATCAGCATAATTTATTTCAGCAACAAGCAATCTTTTCTGACAAATTTACTAATATGACATGCTCATGGGAACAGATTTCCTGCTCTTTTTTCCTTCATTTTTTTATCAGAGAAATTGTAGATTCAGAGATAATCAGGCAGATAGTGCAGAGCTCCTATATACCCCCTCACTTGTCACAGTTTTCCTTATTTTGTTTCAGTGTGGTAACTTTGTTCCAATTGATAAAACAGTATTATATACTCCATAGTTTACAGTAGGTTTCACTGTTTGTGTTGTATAGTACTAGTTTTTTTTAAACTTTTATTCTGGTGATAAATACAACCAAAATTTTACCATTTTAACTACTTTCAAAAATAAAATTCAGTGGTGAAATCACATTTACAATATTGTACTAATTACCATCATCCATTACTAAAACATTTCCATCACCTCAAACAGAAGCTCTGTACCACTTAAACATTAACTCCCCATTCCTTACCTCCACCCCAGCTCCTGGTAATACGTATTCTAGTTTCTGACTCTATGAATTTGCATATTCTAATTATTTCATATAAATGAGCTCATACAATAATTGTCCTTTTGTGTCTGGCTTATTTCACTCACCATAATGTCTAGAAAGTTCACTTATGTTGTAGCATATATCAAAACTTCCTTCTTTTCATGGCAAAATAATATTCTATTGTATGTACATATCACATTTTATTCATTCATTTATTGATATACACTTGGGTTGCTTCTATCATTTGGCAATTTTTAGTAATGCCACTATGAACAGCAGTGCACAAATATCTGTTCAATTCCTTGCTTTCATTCTTTATTTTATTTTATTTTATTTTTTTTTTAAAGATTTTATTTATTTATTCATTTATCCCCCCCTTGCTGCTTGTGCTCGCTGGGTCAGCTAACCACGCCGTGCGGGCGGGCTTGCCTTCACCAGGAGGCCCCGGGAACCGAACCCGGGGCCTCCCATATGGTAAACGGGAGCCCTACTGATTGAGCCACAGCCGCTTCCCTGCTTTCATTCTTTAGAGTGTACATCCAGAAGTGGGATTGCTGGGTCCTACGGTAATTCTAGTTATGTAATTTCCAAATATTTCCTCCCATTCTCTATTTACTTTCATGACAAAGAAATAGGACTTCACCAAGTTTAAAAACAATTGAGGATTAAAAACACTCCTGCTCTGTTGAACCACTTAATATCATAAATGTTCCTAATTTTAATCAGTACTCCATTTGTTCCAGTTAATGTAAATAGGTTGACTATGGTTCTTTGGAATACCTGTGTGATAGATATGTTCACAAATGTCTAAAAGCATCTCTTGTCTACTCAGGGGCATCATTTACCGATAATTCCATTTTTTCAACAGTTAACACTCAGGACTGGACATTTTAGTTACTGATTTGTAAAATTAACTTCTTTGTTTTGTATTCAAGTAACTTAAATAGAAAGGGACAATGGGAATGCTTTCCTATAAACTCCTTACTTTAGGCTCATGACCTGGATATAGATACTGCAGAAACAGAGAGAAATTACATCCAACATTTAAACACATTTAAATAAAATATTGTAGCATCAGAAACTAAGATTATTTTTCAAGAGCATATTTTTCCTTTTGCTATATAATGAAAGGAATTTTTTTCTTATCATAGACAGACAAATAGTAGCCAAATTTAAAATTATATATTTTGGGAATTTTTTTATTTTCACACTAAAATCAAGCATAATCAAACACCTGCATCCCTTTACTGGTTCAGTCAAATCAAGTTCGGGATGCTTATTCAAATCTTATTTGGGTGTGGGGTTACTTAATTTCTAGAGATTATATTTTCCATTATATAACAATTTCACTTTACAAGTTGAAGTTAATTTTGATTAACCTGTTTTTCTTTTCTGCTAAATCTGCATGCCCTTGTTTGGAAAACTAGGTATAGTTTGCTATAACTCTCCTTCTCATGTCTCCTCTTCCATGCTACTCACTTTGTTAACTTTCCATAAATATAGAGTTTGGTAAAAATATCAGTTAATATTGAGGATTTTTGTTTTCAGTAATACAGCTTTCAAAATACAGCTTTCTCTTCCATTCTTGGGAAAACAAACTAAGAAAATATCCTTCTACTGACAATCTCTGATATGTCATCTGGAGCATATATTTCAAATCACGAAGGATACATACTTCTGTTAGCAATGAGAAATGCTAAGGATGAAAGACTAAAATAGAAGCCAGGGGTATATTTTTCCAGAACTTATTATTGACAACAAAATGGAATAATTGTGTAAAATCAGGAAAATAATTATTTCAAAAAGCTTATGTGACTAATGGATATGAAAATTAGAGGCTTACTGGCATTATTTGATAAAATTCAGCAGCCTTTTGAATTTGACCATCAAGTTTATCATAATTGCCTCCCATTCTGGGAGAATTATCAAACTAAACCCGTAAAAGTCTGTCAACATTACATTATCAAGGCCAAAACACCAACATGAAAGCAATATGTTGCTGATAGAAATTTTAATGGCAGAAATCAATAAATTAAATCCACCCAGGTTTTGGCCTTCATCAACAGTGTTCAATATACAGATGCTCACTTTATTTGATATTTCTTCAGTTTGAAGCACTTCAAAAGAAACTGCATTATAAGGTCTTTGATTGGAGGTACAAAAGAAAATGCAGATGGCAAAATAGAGTACTGCCAAATTTTCCATTTATTTAACTGCACTTTTGATATGAAAACTCATCTGGGACTTTCCACCGAGGATGGAGCAGACAACATCATAACATTTTGAATCCAGCTGCTGTACTGATCATGTTTATATACCATATGCCACCTAACCACAGTGATTTTGCACCCCGCCCCCCCCTCCCCCCCGCCGTATCCTTTCCTTACATACCACCTATCCAGCTCAAGATTTTGTAACATAATATAGTACCTGATTGGTAAAGGCATATACTGTTTACAGGTTAATGAATGGTTGTATAACTCAATTTAATATTTAGTCTGTCTTCGATGGCTCTGTTGTCTAATAACTTCAGAAGATGATGTTATAATATTCAATTGAGTTAGTCTAAACTGTAAATTTTTAAAGCCAGAAATTGTATCCATTATTTTGTTTATATCCACTTCTCTCAGTACCACCGGGGTCCCCCAAGACACATATGGATCAAATTTTGCTCTAATTTAAAAAATATATGTAAGGTATTAACTTGTACGGTGGCTGAAATATAGCAGGGATTCAATTTATGCTATTTCTCCCTCCAAGCCCTCTTATTCAATAGCTATTCAAAGTTTGCATTTATGATAAATGCTTTGGCATTCCCCAGATTTAATTATGTCAGGTTTCCCAAATTGCATTTTTGTTTGTTTGTTTGTTTTTGTTGTTGTTTGTTTGTTTGTTTGTTTTAGTAGACTCTCTAATCTTATTTAGACCAGTAATTCAGGGGTATGAATTGTAGATGGGTAGTGGAAGTATTTCTGTTGCCCAATAACACAGTGTTATCATTTGAAAGCATGATTTACAAATGCCAATTAATGCCTGTCACTACCATAATTTCTTGTGATAAAATATCTGCCCACAATTTTTACAAAAATACTTGTATTACTCATTTTACAAAAATATAATATATTTCAGGAATACCTATGTTTACGAACTTTAGATAGAGGAGAAACCTATTCACAATCTTACAGTGCACATGTTTCTGATTCCTATTCTCAGATTAAAATCCCACAAGCATTCATTATAATTGTCCCCTTATATTTCTTTCTAAACTCTCATTTTCCTTTCTCATTTATTTGTATCCCCCTGACAAGATGATAGCCCTAGTAAAATCCAACACATTTTCTATTCTGAGCCTACAACACTGCAGCTGAACATGCCTGGAAAAAATGCCAACTGTACTTACTTTAAATTTATTATCAGTAACATCAAATGTATCTTAATGCTGCCCAAATTTTCTTTTCCCATCCCAATCGCCAGTAATCCCTTCTTTTCCTTCATTATCAGCTATGACTTTGTTTCCTTAATTAACTGAGAAAATCAAAGCGTTCAAAAGAGAATTTTCTCCTTTTTGGGAAGCAACCCTTTGTTTTCACAATTCCCTGTTTCCCTTTCCTGATTTGCTTTACACCATAAAACTAATCACCATTTGACAATCTAGTTAAAATAAAACAAAATATTGCTAAGACAATGTCTCCTTATTTCACTTTACTATTTCCAATTCCCTAAACAGTGCCCACTTCATGATAGTTTTAATAATGATTTGTAGAATGAATGAGGGAAATGGTTGATGTTTCACCAACTATACTCCAAAGAGCTTTAGGGGCTTGTAGAGGGTGCCATGGACTGAGGGAGGGAGCTGAATAGAAGACATTCTGTGCTCTGCAATGTTTGCAAGCAAATCATTTCCATTTCTATCAGTTTTATCCAGACATTTAGGTAACTTGCTTCTATGACTCACACAGTATAATATAACCTACAAAGTGTTTCTTAATCCTGTGAGTATAATCTTTCCAAAGGACATTGTCTAAAAATGTGTATTCCTCCAAAATCTCCTCTAGAAATTGTGGTTTATATGTTCTTGGTAGGTCTTCAAAAGCTGCATTTGTGCTTAGGTTGTTCCAGGTCTAAATTTTGGGAAATGTTGCCCTGAAAAATTTGATAACATTTTACCCAGTCTCCAACTCTATTTGTACAAATTTTTCTCAAAGCAACTGTCTTTCCAGCATCAAAAAGACAATGTTAGGCCGGTACTATTCCCCATATTTTTGTGTTTTTTCTTTTCAAGGACAAGTTTGTGTACACAAACTTTAGATCTTGCTAACATTTGGGATAAAAGATGAATTTCTTTAATTAAAGTCAATAAATATTTAAGTGTCAACATGCATGATTGCAGATAACGAAATTTACCACCAACCCTGGCTCAGGTTGCAATATAGTAATTCTTACACACTTCCTTGGCCATCATTTAATTGAATCAACAGAGTAAATAAAGCGTTTTTGATAATCGTAACACTCTGACACAGGAAAATTAATATTAATTTAATTAATATTAAACAGATCTAGAGTATCACATATCAACTGTTACTAACACAGAAACAATTAACACACAGACAAGTCTGGAAATCTTGAATAAGAACAGATTGTAATTACAGACTTTCTTCAAATAGCTAGAGTCAGAAAAAGGGCAGAAGTAACAGGAAACCTATTTCCATTTAATACTTAGGCCTACTGGAGAATATATCTTCTGGGTATGGTAACCTCAATTTGAGACATATGGTTAGAGAATGGGTTGTTTACATCTTTCCTGGGAAGTAATATAAATGGAAAGTTTCACAGATACAGAAATATAAATCTCATTCAGTTGTACATTCAATGAACCACTGTCATTAAAAAAGAAACATCACAAGAAATTGGACTATGCATCTTGGCTGCATATCTAGGAACAAGCAGAATATGCAGAGAGAATTCTAAAGGAAAAAAAAGTCACCAAAAGGAGGACACACAGAGCTCTCACTTCCACTAGTGACTTTCCTGTCTCAGGAAAGTCCCAAATGAGAGTTCCGGGCAAGGATACATATATTGACTGATGAAAATGTTCAGCAGTATCCTTTCTCGATAAAAATCCTTAAAAATATGAATAAAAGGAAACTTCCTCAACATGGTAAATGGTATATTTGAAAAACCCACAGCAAAAATCATACTTGAAGGGGAAAGTCTGAAAGCTTTCCCTCTAAAATCAGGAGCAAGACAAGGATGCCCACTGTCACTACTGTTATACAATACTGTACTGGAAGTTCTAGCTAGAGCATTAGGCAAGAAAAAGAAATAAAATGCATACAAATTGGAAAGGAAAAAGCAAAACTTTCATTATTTACAGATGATGATCCTATAATTAGAAAGTCCTGAAAAACTGACAATAAAGTTACTAGAGCTAATAAACGAATTCAGCAAAGTGGTGGGATACTAAATCAACATACAAAAAATCACTACTGTTTCAATACACTAATAATGAGCACTACGAAGAGGAAATCAAGAAAAAAATTCCATTTACTATAGCAAATAAAAGAAAATCAAATATTTAGGAGTAAATCTAACCAAAGATGTAAAGAACTTGTATACAGAAAACTACAAAATATAGATAGCTAAAAGAAATCAAGAAAAGCTAAATAAATGGAAGGATATTTCATGTTCACAGACCAGAAGACAAAATATCATTAAGATGTCAGTTCTATCTTAAATGATTTATACATTCAATGTAATCCCAATCAAAATTTCAACAGCCTTCTTTGCAGAAATGGAAAAGCCAACTAAATTTATTTTGAAAGATAAGGGTTCCCAAATAGTCAAAAACATCTTGAACAACAATGGAGGACTCACTCTTCTGACTTTAAAGCATATTACAAAGCTACAATGCTCAAAACAGCATAGTATTGGCACAAGAACAGAAATATTGTCAAATATAATCAGATTGAGAGTTCAGAAATAGAAGCTCACAAGTATGACCAATTGAGTTTTAACAAACCTGCAAAGTCCACGCAATTGAGAAGAATAGTTCTTCATCAAATGGTGCTGGGATAATTTTATATTTGTGTGCAAAAGAATGAGAGAGAACCTCTATCTCACACCATTTACAAAAATTAACTCAAAATGAATCAAAGACCTAAATATAAGTACAAGGACTAAAAAACTCTTAGAAGAAAATACAGGGAAGCATCTTTGGGATCTTGTGTTGGGCAATAGTTTCTTGGAATTTATACCCAGAGCACAAGCAATGAAAGAAAAAATAGTAAACGGGACTTCACCAGAGTGAATATATTTCACACATCAAAAAACTTTGTCACCAAAATGAAAAGACAACCTACTCAATGGGAGAAAATATTTGGAAACCATATGTCCAATAAGGGTTTAATAACCAGAACATATAAAGAAATCTTACAACTCGACAATAAAAAGACAAAGAATCCAATTTAAAAATAGGAAAAAGACTTGAATCGACATTTCTCCAAAGAGGATATTCAAATTGCTAAAAAGCACATGAGAAGATTCTCAACATCACTAGCTATTAGGGAAATACAAATCAAAACCACAATGATGTGCCATTTCACATCCACTAGAATGGCTATTATTAAAAACTCAGAAAATTACAAGTGTTAAAGAACATGTAGAGAAATAAGAACACTCATTCACTGGTGGCAGGAATGTAAAATGGCAAAGCTGCTGTGGAAGATAGTTTGATGGTTCCTCAGGAAGTTAAATATAGAATTACCATATGACCTGGCAATTCACTATTAGGTACATACTCAATTCTTCTATTGAAAGCAGGGACTCGAACAGATATTTGCACACCAATGTTCATAGCTACATTATTCAAAATTGCCAAAATATGGCAGCAAACTGAGTATCCATCAACTGATGAATGGATAAAGAAAATGTGGTATATACATGCAATGAAACCTTATTCAGCATTAAAAAGGATTGATGTTCTGGAAGCATGCAAAAACATGGATGAACTTTGGGAACATTATGCTGAGTGAAATAATAATTAATTATTAATTAAATAAATTAATTATTTCTTATAATAATTAATTATTATAAGAAAAACCATAGATATTAATTAATTATTATAAGAAAAATTTAGGATATAGGTTAACAGGTGATAGATTAGGGTTAGAAAATGGGGAGTTGTTGCTTATTTTGTACAGAATTTCTACTTATGTTGATTGTAAATGTTTGGAAATGGATGATGGTAACAGTAACACATTATTGTGCGTGTAATTAACAGCACTGAATTATATAGGTGAATGTGATTAAAAGGTGAAACTTTAGGTGATATGTACCAGAATAAAAATTAAAAGATAAAACAAAGGACTGTATAACACAGTGAACCCTGTAGTAGAAAATAGACTATAGTTAATAGTACTAGTATAAGAATGTTCTTTCATGAATTACAACAAATGTATGATACTAGGCGTCAAGAGAAGGTTGGTAAATGATAAAAAAATGTACCTAACGTAAACTGTGGATGATAGTTAATAGTACTATTTTAATAATTCTTAATCAACTGTAAAAAAGGTAACAACTGTTAAAAAATTAGTATAATTACGGAAAGTGGTCATCAATTGTAACATGTTCCATACTAACGCAATGTGTGGGCTGTGGTGAATGTGGTATGGAAATCCTGTAATTTATTCCTGATTAGTGTGTAAACCAACAACTTCTCAAAGAAAAGAAACAACTTTTGTAAAAGTTCACAACACTGTTGCTAGCATCATAGTTTGACCATGATCTAATGCATGTAAGAAAGCCAGAATTCACTAATCCAGCTATAGGTTTTTAAAAATTGCCCTCCTGTGTTTCCCACACCGTCCTTTATTTCACCCTTTCCCTACTCCTTTTAACACACACACGTAAACCCATTACTTCTAATTTACACAGTTTGATTTCCAGAAAATGCACCTGCATCTGATAATGGCCCAGATTTGAGGCCCAACTTATACATTAATAGGAACCATCACGGGACATACAATGAACTCAACGTGCTCTATATCACTCCCAAGTTATAGAAGTGGTCTAATGTTTCAACAGACAATTAAAGGATGGGATTAAGTGGCTGATAGAAGGAGACAAGATAACCTCAATCTGGACTACACATGCAATTTGGGCAACTATTCACCAAAAGGGTACTTTTCATTGTGTCATTAATTTAAGGAGAATGTCTGCCCTCTTCCTCAAATGTGAAGCCTTCTTGAACAATTATTTATTCCTCAGTCTCCATAAGGGCCTTCTATCCCTTTCTGTGACTTCATACTTTCAGATTCAAATCAATGGGAGACCAGGATGGATCTTAAACATCATTTCCTCAGACAAATTAATTTATTATGAATACATCCCCTCAATGTCTGGCTTATTTGATTCCATTATTGGAAAACCTAGGCTCCTCACTCGGGCCCTGAAGGATTAAGTGTTAGAGTTAAGAAGTCTCCATCTCTAAGACAAAATCTCAAACATGAATGAGGCAAGGGGCAGTCCTAACATGCCTGTTGCCTTTCTCTGGGACCCACAAATACATCCTGTGCTCAGGACCTGGTATGTCAGCCTGCCAGGGTAAACACAATTCCCTGGTAGATAAGGAGATTGCATGTACACTCCTTCAGCTATTGTTCTGAGCATTTGTAAATATTCACTGGAGAGAGTCTCACTCTGGTTGGAATGTTATATGACAGCCAGCTCATACCCAGTTGGTTTACCTGTGCCTGGTGGGGAAGGATTGGGTCGCAGCACTAGGGCGCACAAACAGAAGAAAGGGGTGCTGCCCAAGAACATCTCCCTGCATCAAACAAGGATTAAGACCCACTGGCTATGGGGAACTGGCACCCATTAGTAAAGTTGACTTTGCTCCCCCTCTTCCTATGTGAGCAAAAGATCTTTTCATTAAGGCCTCTGTGGGTTGTGCTCTTGCTGGTGACCCCAAAACCTGTTCTGGAGTGGTTTGATATCTCTTTAAGTGTCCCTCCTTCTGACCCACAGTGATCCTTCAGATCTGACCATCAGCAATTATAAGACATTACCTGGTAGTATTCATAGGAGAAGTGCGCTGCAGTTTTTTGTTTTTTTTTTCAGGGATTTGCAGCCAAAGGGATCAGGCCCATCTTCCAGGTCAGCCATGCTTGTATATATACCTGCAATCCAAGTCCAGGCACCTCCATTCAGAGGCCTCCTTATGATGGACCTTGGCTGAGGCACTTTTCTCCACTGTGGCTCAGTACTTTTGTACTCTTATCCCTTCTTTCTGTCACATGCCTTGGTCCCCCAGATCCATAAAAAGACAGGAGCCATTTGTTTGGCGGTCTTCAATTGTGAGAAGTTCCCCCTATATGTTCATCGTATCATCTGACCTTTACCTGGTGCCATTCCATGGGAAATAATGAAATACTGGGGAGCTAGGGCCCGTTTTCAATCTTTTGCTTGCATTGTTGCTGTAAATGAATAAATGCTTCTTACTTTCAGTTTGGTTTGTTGTCCTAATTGATCACCTTGCTACCTGGCAGCTCAATAGTCACTGAAGAGATAATAATATTTTTTTAAACAGAAAATCTAGTCCCTACTAAAGTGCAATGTTATTTCTCCAAAAGTTATTTCTGCAATCTTGTCCCTACTAAAGTGCAATGCTTTGAGACAGTTTGAATCCATGTGCCCTCAAGAGAGACCATAAAAAAAGACAAAAATGTGAGTTTGGGTAGACCTTAGAGATCTCCCAGTCCTAAACTTAGCATATTATAAAAGTAAGGATCAGGACATTTCATTTGAATGTAAATCATTTCAACAGTGAGGAAGCACTTGTTATATGACAGATATTAGCTATTTCCTGCAAGACATAAATATTTTCTTTTACTTATGATATAGTTGATCTCAGGGCACCTGGTGATTATTGCTGTAAGAGAAACAAAGCTCTTGGGTAAACAGAGATGCTTTTGCTTTGAGTTGGTTTCAGTGAAGGATATAGCAGTTGAAGGATCAGGGTGGGTTTCTAAAAGTATTAATGTCAGTGAGGATAACATTCTGGATGATAATCGCAAGGTTCTTGGCATTAGAAAAAGCAAACGTGTCCAAGAAGGAGTTTGGTGCTGCTGAAACTTTAATTCTTGAGTAAAAAGTATAGATTTTAAATCTGGAAATGTAGGCTACATCCAGTTTGTGAAATGTTCTACGCTTCTTCAACTAATTATGATTTATTTTATAGATAATGTAGAGTCACTTGTTGATTTTGAGGAAGGTCCAGCAAAGATCTGTATGTTAGGAAGATTAATATGACAATTCTCTATAAAAGTGGCTGCAATGGGGGTGAAAATAAGTGAGGAAAACATTCTGCAAATTATATCCTTAATCTATTAGGGAAGTGAGTAGCAAGTATTGTAATTTTTACAGTAAATGTTAAAAACAGAGTATTGAGAAAATCTATAGGAGATAGTGTGCAGGATGAAATGACAGAACTTCTTTACCCTGTGAATGAGATAAAGCAGGTATTCACGTTGATTACGTTTCTGGACATGGTTATATGGTTTCTCAATTCTATCTGCCAGAGGTTTGGGGAACACTGAGGAATGCTGGTTTAGCAGACTGAACCTGAAATTAGTTCCTGAGTGTTAGGACTTGATGAGGTGGGCAGTCTGAGTAACTAGAGACAAAGAAAGGATAAGAAAAACGATGGTGGAAAAGAGACAGGCAGGGTGAAAATCACTGAAGACAAATCTGAGAAGAAGCCTTAGGGGTGCATAGGGGTTCAGAAAAGATAAAAAAATCAAAGCAAATAAGAATTCAGGTAGAAATCATAAAAATAGATGAAGAAAAAAAGACAAGCACGATGTCCATGTGTCTCACACTTTGGTTCCTGTAGAGGCCTGGTATATCAAACCCAGTAAGAATGAAATCCTCCTTGTTACATGGTTTTGTTGACTTGATGTAAAAGCACATGTTATAATACAAAAATCAGTGAAGGCCTTTAGAGAGAGGAGATAACTGATTTGATTGGTAGGTGGTAGGAAACCCACTGAGTCATGTTTACCAGTGGGCAGGGTATCGTGGGTTGAAAATATAACACACTTAAAAGGTTGCTCTCTTTTGTTTCCTTTTAAACCTCCCTCTCAAAGAGTTGTTTGTGTTGCATTTTTTAATTTGAAAATACTGGATTTAATAGAAAATATCACATTGTAAACAAGTTCTTTGATCTATTAGCCTAAAACAGAATGACAGCAGGAGAAGGCAGCATCCACTCCATGAAGGCTTAAGAGAGTAAAAGGAAAGCAGAGCAATAGACTCATCTTATGAACAAGCGGTGAAGGACAAATGGACAGAGGGGTTGTACTTCCTGATGTGCTGGAAAACTTAGATCACACCACAAGAGCCTGAGAGGTTCTTAGAAGGGTAGAGTACTGTAAATGGGGGAAAGAATATGAGGCAGCTTTAAAAACATGTGGTATATTTTCTTGGCACTCAGCTTTTACGGGATTAGGAAAGCATGTCTCATGTTTTGTGTCTAAACTCACACCTGGGTTGTTTGTCCTGGCTCCCATCATCTTGACTGAACAATGAAATCATTGCAGTGTCTATTGCCCCAGTGGATCTCTGACCTTTTAAAGAGCATACATTTAAAAAGAAAAGGTCAGTGAGATCTTTGAACAAAACCACAGGGCTATGGAGGGAAAAGGGTTTCTACCTTCTTCCTCCTAGTGCCAGAGGGTCCCTAAAGAAAAGGAGATTGACTTTCTGGGCCCACTGTGGCTCTGGGTTAGTCAGCAAAAGCCTTCTCTTTAGCACCCCCTCATTTGAATCCTCCCCGGGGAGTCCTTCAAGTTCATACAAGTTCAGCTCTGAGAGCAGGGAGAAAAAAAGTTCTAGAAGGAAGGAAGCAAGTGAGAGTTTTCTTTCTTTCCATTGCACTTGTTATTCATTGAGGAACTACTTCCTTAAACATATTTTAGAATCTAGGAGAGTGATTCTCAGGGAAGGTGGCAGGCCTGCTCAGGAGGAGCTCTCAAGACTCTCCAAAGATGTTCTGTGCAATGTACACAAGCCCCTAATTCTCTTTCAATTGAGAATCAGGCTTGTAAGGATAGAGGACCCTGAAGCGAGTGTGCTGTACAAGTGAACAGTGTCGGAGGCAGAACAAAATGTTGAAACTCCTAACCTAGGTGTGGCAGACTTAAAGATGATGGAATACATTTTTCAGAGATTTTTTCTGAATCAGTAAGTTACAAATAAGTCATTCTCCCAGTAGTTAAACTGCAGGACTAGGCTTCAAGCCTTATAGTTAGAACAAAAGATTCACCCACTTATCTGGAATAACAATACTGAATTAAAGTAATACAATTCTGTTCTCCGAAAGACAATTTCCAAAAGAACCTGCCCATCCCTATGAAGTACTTGATACTAGGTTCAGCACAGACTAATCACTATATAGTTTCTTAGAAGACTGACTTTTCTATTTCCTTCTCTTTGATACTGTACAAGAGTCACCAACTTGTTACGAACAAGCATTAAACCTTTGAAATACTTGATGGTCTTCACTTTCTGTTCTAGGGTGGCATCCTCATCACACACAAACACTGTGCAGGATGCTGCTGGAAGGCAGATATGGTCCACATGTGGCTCACTCCTTCTTCATTGGCCTTATACAGAACAAACATCTTGTGTGCACCTGTGATATGGATCATCACCTCTCTGGCATCCAAGACAGTGCCTGCACCCATCATCAGAACCATGGTGGGCACCTTGGTGAGATCCACATCAAAGAACTTAGCATTGGCCAGGATAGTGTCCATGGCCAGCCTTCACATGGGTCCTGGGTACCAGACTAGAGCTGGTTTGTTGAAGGTGATATATCTTTGGGGGCCAATGTCTCCAACAAATGGCTCGATCCAGCCCACAGCCATGATCTATTCTTCAAAGCCATCACACTCAACCTATAGGTTGACTGCATTCCCATCCAGGATACTGGTGTTTTCTGGATGGAGGTCAATGTGCTTGAAGAATTTGTTCCACATGAAAAAGTGGTAACTCTCTGGGTGGTCTCGAGGAAGGTCCACATACTCATATTTGTTGAAGGTCTTCACATATTTGAAGGACAAGTCCCCATTCTTGTAGTACTCAATCAACTTCTTGTAGCAGCCAAGTGGGGTGCACCCAGTAGAGAACCCGAGGGTGAAGTACTTGTCTGGCCCTGGGTTAATCTGGATGATGTGGTTCCTGATGTATTTGACTGCCCACTCACTGGCCTGAGAAGGATGATAAGCTTCATTGTGTCCCATTTGTTGGCTGGGGGGTTGGAGATGGGTTTTGTGGAGTAGGAGAGAGACTTGAGTGTGCAAGATCACTCCCAGGAACACACCATATTGTATATATCTTGATGGCAATTTCTCTGTTTCCTATTGTACCTATTTTAATCACGTTGTTTTCCTACCATACCAACAGTTGTCCAGGACCTCAACATCCTCACTCTTGTTAATTACAATTGTGACTGTTCAGTCTACACTCTACTTGAACCATTGCTTGGAACATAATTCAGTTATCCATTCCCTCCTCGCTGAAATGACATCTTATTTGACTCCCAATACATCATATTTTCTTGTTTTGTGTTTTTGTTTTTGCTTGTTTCCTTATTCAATGACTTCTCATCTTTATATTTCTTTACATTTCTGGATTTGTAAACATGGAGTTTGTTGCCACTTAATATTGAGAAACACTCTCTTTTTACTTACACTAACTCCTTTAGTACCTCATATAATCTCATGATTTAAAAGGCAGCTGTACTTAAAGACACCTAAGTATATACCCATTGCATAACCTCTCTCTATATATATATCATTTATATCCAAGTGATTACTCATCACCTTAACTTGACTCTCTAATAGTTGTCTCAAACTTAACATGTCTAACTCTGAGCTCATCTTCCCCATAAACCAGCTTCACCTTCAGGCTTCTTAACTCAGTAGCCATTCCTTCCTTCCAGCTAATATTCCTCACTTTCTAACTGCCACGTCTAATCTATAAAAATTCTAAATGACACATACAATTCATCAAAATTTTTTGTCTTCTGTACCACAGAAGGTGTTTAGAATGTAACTATTTTTCTTTACTTCTACTGCTACCATCTTTTCTAAGCTATGGTAATCCTTACCTGTATTACTTTACTGCCGTGGCTTTTTAACTGGCCTCACTGCTCCTGCATTAACCCCTTTGGCTTACTGCTCATACAGTAGCTCAAGTTATCCACTTACAATAAAAGTGTATCCTTCTTCAAAAACCCTTCAGTGTTTTTAAAATGAAAGCCAACATGAGAGGGCTGACAAAATCTGGCTTCCATAAACTTCCATCCCTTGTTTACTATTTCTCTTTACATTCATTCAATCCACAGCCATTTAACACACAGTTTGAATTCAGTTCACAATTTACTCAATTCACATTCAGTTCACAGTTCACATTCACAATTCATATTCACATTTGTGAATTCATAATACACAATTCACATTCTTGATGTTTCTCAAATGTGACATGTTCCAACCCAAATATCTTGCAGTTCCCTCCCCTACTGTCCTCTTACACCTAATATCTGCTCTCTTTCATCCCATCCACTCTTTAGGCTTTACTAAGATGTCACCTTCTCAAGTAAGCCATCTCTGACTATTCTAGGATTCCAACCCCTCTCTAAAATTCTCTAACCCCATTACATGATTTATTATTCTTCAAAATACATATTCCTATTGAACACACTATAGTTTATACATACCTTGTATTTTATTTTAAATTTTTTCTCACTTAACTATAATTTTTCATTATTATCCCCTGAGTTCCAGTAAGAAAAACATAATGACAAGACCCATCCCAGACATAGGGAACCAAATATTGCATTTTTAACAAGAATCTTATTTAATTTGTATACACATTTAATTTTTAAAAGTACTGCTCTAGAAACCTCATGAGGACTCAGATATTTATCTGTTTCTTTGAGTACTGACATGTAGAAAGAGCTCAAAAAATATTCATTAAGTAAATGAATAAATGGATTCCTGTTAACCCTATCCTCAATTACATCTTATGATTATTGAATCTCACACTCATCTCTAACTGGAAGGATGGACTATGAGGACTGAAAATAGTGATATTAGATGAGGTAAAGACACCAAGAGAATTAATGGATCTTGAGGATCTGTGGTTTTTAATGTGGGGAATATTCTGTGTTGGCTGACTAAAAACAAATTCTAAAGTGCACAATTTCAAATCAGCATCATACCATTTCAGGGTCACTCCCACATTATTTCTCTGTGAAATAGTTAAAATTACAGAACATATAAGCACTTCAGCTGAGAAAGTTATTAAAATATATGTTTAAAGAAAATAAGGCGTTTCATGTTGAAGCCTCTAAACTCAAAATCTGCTAAGCTGAGCAAGGTAAATTTTGATTTGAACCTTGGGAGACATTTATTGCTTTACATGATCAAAGGAAAAACTAATTATCTCATAAATAACCAAGCATGAACAAGCAAGCAGTGATCATTTTAGTCAAAATTAGAGCTGTTAAAACTGATCAAACTGAAAAACAAAAATATACCCATGGGCTTGTTTTTCAAAGTCACAAAATCTCAATTTTTATTTCAATTAGTGAGTTTTTCTTTCTTTGTAAATTATATTATATGTGTGTGTGTACTAATTTGGGCCAGTTAATTATTTGCACATAATTTTTCTAAAAAATGTAAACTCTGATGTGTGTCTGATTATTCTTGTGATTGCTGCCTCTTCGCATTATGAATGAATTCCCTCTCTTTTCAGGTTGGATCACATTTTGGGCTGAATATTATATATGCCTCATTGGTAACATCACCCTGTTCTACTAAGATTTTTCTACCATTAATAAAAAGTGGTATTTTTCCAAATGACAGGTTACTTCACACTTATGTAAACTTGAGTTACACTGAAGAAAAAGATGAAGATTACCTTATGAATGCCCAAAGTTTTCAATGTGCTATATGAAAATTTTATATTTTGCTTGGTGCACATGTCATATAAAAGAACAATATAGCTTGGAAAAGGAATAAAATAGAATAATGAAATCCAAAAACCTTGTAGGTTTGCACAGAGAAGTTCAAGAAAATAAAAAGATAAAGGTAGAAATAACAAAGGCATAAGAGGTTTTAATTTTAAGTAATAGATGAAAAAGAATCCCTGAAAGAGAACTCAATGTCTTGAACAATTAACAGAAATGGCAGGCTTCCATTGTCATAGTTCAGTAAGCTAGACATTTAAATTGTAGTCTGCATTACATCTTTTGTAATGTGAAGAAATTCTTAAGTAATTGGGGCCTCAGTTTCCTCCTGTCTAAAATGGAGAATGTAATCTCTGCCATGATAATATTACTGATTTTATCTTTCAAGAAGGAAGAAATGTAAATATTCTGTGAAAAAATTTATAGTGTTAGATTCACATAAGATTTCTGCATTGGGACTGGGTAAAAAACATGGCAAAAAAAATGTTTGCATGTTATTTTTGCTCAGTTCCTTTTGAAATACCTTGAATCTCATCATTTTGATATCAAAGAAAACTTGAAGGAAGAAAGTGTGTTTACCACTTATTCCCTCTCTTTCATTATCTAGGTTAGAAAATTGAGGGACAGGTATGTGCAATGATCATATAGCATGTGTAAAGTTACTAATTGGTATCAAAACCAGGGGAATGCAGATCAAATTCAGTGAGATACAATTTCACACCTTATAGAATGGCCAGGATTAAAAAAGAAAAACCAACAGAAAACAACAAATACTGAAGAGTATGTGGAGAAATAAGAACACTCCTTCACTGCTGGTGGGAATGTAGAATGGTGCAGCTTCTGTGGAACACGGTTTGCCAGTACCTCAAGAAGATGAATATAGAACTGTTCATGCAATCCCATTACTAGAAATATATTCAGAAGAACTGAAAGCAAGGATGCAAACTGACATTTGCACACTGATGTTCATAGCAGCATTATTCACAATCGCTAAAATATGTAATCAGCCCAAGTGTCCATCAACAGATGAATGGATAAGCAAAACGTGGTGTAGACATATGTAGACATACAATAGAATATTATTCAATTGAAAGAAGAAATGAAATTTGGATGCATATGAGAACATGGGTGAACCTAGAAGACATTATGTTGAGTGAAATAAGCCAGACACAAAAGGGCAAATATTGTATGGTCTCACTAATATGAACCAAGTACAATAAGTAAATTCACGGAAGTAAACTCTAGAGTATAGGTTACTAGGAAATATGTTGTGGGTTGAGAATGGGATCTGATGCTCAATGTATGTAAAACTTTTAATAAGATTTATTGTAAAAGTGTAGAAATGTATAGAGTTGATAACACATTATAGTGCGTATAACACTGCTCATTTATAAATGTCTTTGTGGCTGAAAGAGGTAGTCTGTGGACATAAATGTCAATTGAAAGGGAAGAAGAGAATAATCTAGAGTGTATATAACAGTGATTTGGGTGGTGGATGTAGATGGTGGTTAATAGTAATAATGTTCTTTTTTACAAAGTGTTGCAAATGTAGTGATACATGGGAAAATTACAACTAATTTAACTTATGGACTATAGTTAACAGTAATATTGTAATATTTTTGCAGCGATGACAAGAAAGATATATCAATTCTAAGAAACAACTAAAGGGGTTTTAAAGGGGTATGGTATTTTTCCTTACGGAGTAACAAAAACATTCTAAAATTGACTGAGGTGATGACAGCACAACTCTGATGAAAATGAGAGCCAGTTGTGCACTTTGAATGGATTGTACAAAGCATGAGACTGTATAACACAGTGAATCTTGTGGAAGATGAACTGTGGCTAACAGAATAAATATGAACATCTTCTCTCATAAACTATAACAAATATATAATACTAATTGTGGGGACATGGAATGCCCGCTTTCCCCTCCCACTAGTTATTTTTGTAGATTGCTGGAAAGGGTGGCGTTGAACTGGCCAGCAACCTGACCCTCTTGGGTGGAAGGACGATAAGAGAGGCAATAAGATGTCTAACCTGTATTTACACACTTAGACTATAATCAAGTGTATTATTAACTCATTGTACCCATTATCTATGCCACAAAAAAGTGCTTGTGCACATACACCCCTCTATATAAACTGGAACCCCCCAAAAGATGGTGCACAGCCACCATCGGGTAACATGAGTAATCGTGAGTAAAAAGGCATGACCCATGCTGGGCTCCTGTGTGGTTTCTCTGGAATACTGAATTATTTGGTCAGTCTTCCCAGGCTTGACCTCCTGCATTACAATTGGCATAGTCAGCAGGATATTCCAGGGTCTCCTAACGGAGTAAGAGCTGTGGACTGCATGGCAGTCACTGGGAACTCTACCGGGGATTATCCCGGGGTGGCCCCATTCTCAGTGTGATTTGAACTGGCTCACCTCATAGATACTCGAGGTCCTGTATATGACTTGGGGGCGCCTCATATACGCCTGCAGGGCTAGTACAGTTAGAGAAGAATGTAGAAGATATCGTCATGAAAAAGAAGGAGCATTGGGCTGTGGCTGCAGCCAATGCTTGGCCTGTGTTAGCAGCCTTGGGAGATTGCTCTGAGAAACAGCCGGCTGCCAAATCCCGTGCGCATTAGGTAGAAGAGGAGCTTAAATAAGAAAGGAATTTTCAGACTTCCACCTCTGCCTTAGTGATAGGTCTCTCTGAGCAACTAGATAAAAAATAGACAGTGATTCAGATGTAGAAACTATAAAAGAATCTTTAAATCACGTTAAAGTGCTTGTGCAAAGGAAGGCTAAATCATAGACACAACACCCCGCACACCCAGAAGTGCTTAATAGGACATTTGTCGTTGAACCGTGCTTGTAAGAAAATATTCTGCTACAGAGTTAACTGAGATAAAGAAAACATTCCGACAGCAACTCTGCAAATGCCCTGCGGCCTGAATGTCCTGACTTTGAGCTAGTGGGGGCTGGTAGAATTAAACTGCTGGAAAAGTAGAAGAACTTAGCAACATTAATGTTCTTTGTTTTGTTTTCATGCCAATTCTAATTGGACCCTGATAACCAAATTGATAAAATCACTGCTGTTAAAGTTTAGTAACTTTTGAACAACTCTATGAAAGGAAAAAAAAAAAAATAGAAAAATGCTAGCAGCTTTTGTATGCTTGCAATTAAAATATATTACAAAACTAAAAACTCATAATACTTGTGTAAACTGCAGAAGAGTTTAAATGAGATGTTACTTTGACAATGTTTTAAGTTTTAGTCCCATTTTGTTTTGATTAGAATTTTTATCAAGGTGCTAAAACCAACTTTCAGTTTTGAATCAATAGCTTACTCCTGAACTTCAAGCCTAAATGTACTCCTGAAGATTAATCAAGAATATATAAGTGTTAAATGTCTGTCTCTGTCTAAACTACTAAATTAGTTCTTAACTGCATTTACACTGGTCAAGTATTCCTAACTGGTTGCTAGTTACTAATATATATGTTTCCAAGGATGAGCTTGCATATTATCGACAACACAGATTCTAGAGATCTTAAAAGCAGTTAAAAATCAGAGATGTGAAATGATGGAGAGCTTGGAGACAGCCATACCAAAGAAGCAAGAATTATGAGTCAAATTAGTGAGATTTATGTTTCTGTTAGTGTGTCTTAACTTTTTGTGTGTTTATTTGTTCAGTGTATGTTTTGATACCTCTAGAAGGTAACATTAAATTAACAAATGAAAATTCTTAAAAAAGCTCTGTTCAAATTACCAAAAATTAAATAAGTGCTTATATTGATAAATGAGTATGGATACTAATGAAATTAATTAGCATTATATGTGTTAAATCTTTAAGATAATGAAAATTGTAAGTTTTTGGCTAATAAATTTATAACAAACCTCTTTTTGTAAAAATAGTTTTTACCTAAATTAAAATGAATAGTTTTTTTTTTCTTCACAGGACAGAATGAGGGATGTAAGACTTAAATGGATATAGAGAAAAGTGAAAGGCTTGTGGAAGTGAATTCATAGTCAATGTTGACTAAAATTTGAAAGTTTGTTTAAAGGAATGTGTTTTGTTCTAAGATAAGATGGCTGGTTTTCATAAAATCAGATGGAAATATGTAGGACAAGATGTGAATCCACATGGCAAGTTGTAGAAAGGTTAGTGGAAGTGAATTTCATTTATTGCCGACTGCAATTCAATAAGCTTATTTAAAGGTGGAATTTGTTTTGAGATGAAGTATCCAGTCTATGCAGTTATGGATAGTTATGGGGAGTTAGTAAAAGCATTTTCCAAACTGAAAGATTACAGTGTAAATGACTGATTCTGGGAAATCACTATTAAGCAGAAATCTAGGAGTTAATTTCATAACAAAAAGTAACTTTGTAGCAAAAAACCTGTCCTCAATCTGTTTATAATCTATGCTAACTACAATTTGTTTACCAAATGGTATTCTGATGCAAAACAAAAATTGACTTTCTCCCTGTTAAAGTAAAACAATTTTCTTAAAAGTAATATATTCTTGAATGGGGATATTAATGTTCTGACAAACATGGCATGTATTAAGGTGGGAGCAATAAAATTATCTTGATTCCACTGGGAATCTTTGGCTTTCATAGGATAATGGAGAAAGTAGTTTTTCCTGTACTGCTAAAATAAACTACTTGTTAATTAATGTAATCATGGTAAAGGAGTAAAGGTGAAGAGTAAAGTAATAAAATAGTTAAGTTCATTTGATATGTTGTAGGTGGAATGGAAAATCTTTAAAAGTGTTATACATTTAAAGACAACGTTTTAACCTTCTGTTAATCAATTGTATGAGTAAAATGTTCATACAAATACTTAGAGATTGTATAAAATTCCTAGAAATTTAACAATGTTTTCTGTATAATATTAAATAAAAGTATAATGTTGTTAACCATGGTTTTAATTATTTTAAAGATGGTATATGTCACAAAAACAACCTCTCCACGTAGGAATCAAGAGGCACATGCTTTAGCTTGCATTCTTCTGATTTGCCCCATCTATGCTGACAAAGCAATCCTGGCTACATAAAGAAAATGGCCAATTGGGGGGCTGTTGCAGGGTGGTGCATAACAGTAGATTATCATAAATTAAAGTAACACCACTGCTGTATGCAGCAGTCCCAAATATTGCTGGTTTATTACAAGAAATTAATTTGTACCTAGTTTTGTCACTATCACTTTGTTTTAGATCTTACCGATTCTTTCTTTAGTATCTCCTTAGACAAGTCAAGTCAGCCTGCATTCACCTTCCTGTGAGAAGGCCAACGATTAACTTTTCCCTAAGGCTCTGTGCATAGCCCTAACATCAGTCCTGGCCTGGTGGTAAAGGATCTGGCTACATGGAAGAAACCTGTGGCTGTAACCCTATTTCATTATATTGATGATATTATGTTAACCAATAATTCCCTTTCAGAATTAAAAGACGCATCAGAGACAATGGTATCTTAAGAGCCTGAGATGGTCAAACAATTGGGACAAGCTGAAAGTTCCCTGCTGCTCTGTCAAATTTTTAAGTGTCGTAAAAGTACAATGTTTTCCCACACCAAAATCTCCAAAGCAATTAATGACCTTTCTGGGGTTGTTGGGTACTAAAGATCTTTCAGCCCTCCTTTAGCTCGGATATTAAAACCAATGTATGTGTTAATCAGGAAAGGTTGTGCATAGGAATGGAAGGACCCTCCTCCCAACGGGCTGCCATTAAAGAAGCAAAGAGTCAATAGCACAGGCTCAAGCAGTAAGGAAAATAGACCCTGACTTACCCTGTGAATTGGATGTGGCCAGCACCAATATTGGCTTGGGTGGGATTTGTGGCAAAGACAACATTCTAAACAAATACCCCTTGGGTTTTAGTCACAATCATGGAAAGGGGCCAAAGTGCGATATAGCCCCTTAGAAAAAGCAACTATGTGCAGTATACCATGCCCTGTTGCAAGTGAAGGACTTAACCCAATAGTGTCCAGTCACTCTGAAGACTGCTATCCGCATTCAGGGGTGGATTGCAGATACTAGAAACAAAACAGAAACAGTGGACTGTCTTGGGCAACGTTCTATGGGGGAAAGATCTGTGGAGAGACATCTGGGATATCTGCCAGCATTGACAAGTAACCATGTATCAAGTCCCCAACCACTCCTCTAACACCTCTCTCAGGAATGTTGAGGTAAAAATTCAGAGCCATACCATTGAGACCTGAGAAGCAGCAAAGTGGCTCCACAGGAAAAGCAGACAACATGGCTATCAAACACTGTGGCAGCACCTCCAGCTGCCTGTTACTTGCCAGCAGCTTGTGGACCTCACCCACAATTGACCATCATACTCACTCTGACAGCTGCAACAATTACCTCACCAAATGGGACATATTGGCCGAGCACAGACTCCAATAGCACTAAAGCAAGGGGATTACATCGGTCCCCTCTCACTCTTGGAAGGCACAAGGTATGCTTTCACCGCCACAGATGCTGGCAGAGGATTTGCTGCCTAAAAAAATTAAATGCCCTATATGGAGTGCCAGCCCAAATTGACAGTGACCAAGGAATTCCATTTACCAGTCACCTCATGCTGTTTTGGGCTATGAACCAGGATATTGTTTGGACTTTTTATGGAAAGGATGAATAACCTTTTAAAGGAGCAAATAAAAGGCAATAAGGGATCTTTACCACAATGGACTAAAAGGAAGTATCCAGCCTTAACCCTTTTAAATTCAGCACCAACAGCTGTGGTCTTTATTCCAGTTAAAATAATAATAGCAAGGTTGATGCAGGCATTAAGATTACAAGTTAAAGGGCCAGGCACCCTATAGCCCAAAAGGGGAAATAATAATAATTTGTTGTTGACTATGCCTCCATCAATACAAACTGGGAAAAATGAGGTCATTTGGCCATGGTTCTGGCCTATGCAGACTCACTGGCTGGGAATCTTAAGCCCATGGGAAGTAAGAATCAATCAAAACATTGTTATAAGACCACAGTTTATACAAAAAATGCCAGTACACTAATATGGACTTTTTTTATGCTTAAACTAGTTTTGAATGTCACTAAAGAGACCTCAGAGAATTTCAAAGGGGAAAATGTATGGTATTAGAAACCTCCTCATAAAAACTGCCTACCTAGTACTTTGTTATCTACTAATGGAAATGTTGCTTATATACTGTTAAATCAGAGTAATTCGTCCCCGTCTGTATGAAACAAGAAGAAATCTGTAATAGGGATAGTTATCCCCCAAATTGTGTAATTTCACTGTCAAGCATTAATGTTCAATGTTGTGTATATGTTACTCAAATTATATTGGATGTAATGTTCCAATGCCCTAACCACTCAGATGGTATCTCAGAAGATTTCTGTGTAGAATGGAAGATGGAAGGGGCATTGGGGTGGAGTGTGGGGACAGGAAATGCTCACTTCCCCCTGCCACTAGTTATTTGTGTAGATTGCTGGAAAGAGTGGCGCTAAACTAGAAAGCAACCTGATCCTCCTGAGTGGAAGGACTGTAAGGGAGGTGACAAGATGTCTAATCTGTATTTGTGCATGTAGGCTATAGTCAAGTTTATTATTAACTGTACCTGTTCTCATTGTACCCATTAACTGGGCCACAAAAATGTGCTGTTCCCTGCTCATGCATGTACACCCCTCTGCTATATTCTCTATATAAACCTGTACCCCCGAAAGGTGGTGCAGAGCTTTTCCTGGCCAGCTGCTGTCAGATGAGTAATAAAGGCATGACAGAAGCTGGGCTCCCTTGTGGTTTCTCTGGATTATCAAATTATTTGGTCAGCCTTCCTGGGTTTGACCGCCTGCGTTACAATAATACAGGATGTTAATAATCAGGTGGGTTGGGGGAAAATATAAGAAATGTAAGATATGGGCTATAGATATTAGTAATATTTCAATGATTCTTTTCCATAGTTTGTAACAAATGTTCCACAACAATGCAAGGTGTTGTTTGTGGGGTGATGTATGGGAACCCTATATGATGATATGCTTATTTGTTTTATAAGTTCACAACATTTACTCTACACTTATTGTTTATGTATGTTCATGTATAAATGATATACTTCAAGAAATTTTTTTAAAAATTCCAGGGCAGAGAAAAGAACTTTTGATTTTTAGCCTTGATTTGTTGCCATCCCATCAGTTACCTCCTTTTATCAGTTCCTACTCAGAAACTACCAGCTGTGAGAAATCCCCATTCCAAAAGTGCCATTATGACACTTTGACCACAGAAAAGCACCTCATTAACCTCAACTTATTCCAGGAAATGGCCAGTCACAGAAAAACCTCAGCCCCTGTGGTGGATTGAATTGTGAACCAATTTTAAATAGAATTTCTCAAAGATGTTATTTTCATTAAGATGGGTCTCATCTTAAAGAAGCTGGGTCATAATCTGGATTATTGGAGTCCTTTACAAGCAGAAGAAATTCAGACAGAAAGAAAGCCATGGGGAGGAATTGGAAGGGGAATGTCAACAGAACCTCACATTGCCATGTGAGAACATCAGACAGGGATTCAAGATAAGGAACCCCAAAAACCGCCAGCAGCCAGAACCAGAATGTTAGACTTCCAGGAGAAAGCATCATCCTGAGGACTCATGATTTTGGACTTCGCCTCACCTCAAAACCATGAACCAATACATTCCTATTTTTTAAAGCATCCTATTGTGTGATATTTGACATAGCAGTTTAGAGAAGTTAATATAGCTCCTAACATTGAACAACACTTTTCTTTTGAAATGACTCCAAACTGCTCACTTTCCTCCTTTCAGCTAACCAAGAACTGCTTCTTGAAGATCAATTAGAAAGACTCCCCGGCTTCAAAAAATCCAACCTTAATAAAACACTTTACCTTTAAGTTTATATTGAGCCAATATCTTTCCACATACTTTTTCTACACTATGCCTTTCATCTTCAGGAACTACAATCACATGTATGTTAAACTGTTTGACATTGTACATCAATTTTACATGTTCTCTTATACATGTGTAAACATGTATTTTCTCATGGTTTGGTTTGAAAATTTTCCTTTGAACTTCATTCAAGCTCAGTGATCCTTTCCTCCACCATCATCACTTAACTATATTCTCTTTCCCTTTTTTAAAGATTTATTTTATTTATTTCTCCCCACCCCCTTGTTGTTGGTTTTTTTCACTTGCTGTGTCTGTTTGTCTTCCTTGTTTCTTTAGGAGGCACCAGGAGCTGAACCTTGGGCCGCTGATGTGGGAGGGAGGTGCCTAATCTCGAGCCACCTCTGCTCCTTGCTTTTGTTGTGTCTTTCATGCTTTTCCTCCCTGCATCTCCTGCTGCATCAGCTTTCCATGCCTGCCCATAGTGTCAGCTCACTGTCTTCTTTAGGAGGAACTGGGAACCTCTGCTCCTTGCTTTGCTGTGTCTCTCATTATGTTTTTTCTTCTTGTGTCTTGTTGTGTCTACTTGCTGCACCTGCCCATTGAGTCAGCTCACTGTCTTCTTTAGGAGGCACTGGGATCTGAACCAGTCACCTCCTATGTGGTAGGCAGGAGCCCAGTCACCTGAGCCAAACCAACTTCCCTTAACTATATTCTTTTATCCCCTTTATACCTAGTAGAATATCTGGAACATAAGAGATATTCATGAACAAATGAATAAAAGGGAGAAAACAAATTATGAACAACTTTTAAGAAGGCAGTAGCCTTAAAATTATTTTGTTATCATGAGAGGTTTTATAACCATTTAATATATTAAGCTTGCAGAATATACATATTGAATATATAGATATATCTACTTTTAGACATTTTGCATCTATATTTGGGGTTCTCTCAATAGGTAATGGAGACTTGGATTATAACTGCACTTTTTTTTCTTCTAATAGATAATGCAGTCACATATTTTATTTTTCTACCAAAAAGTGACATTTCAAAAAAATTATTCACTATAATAACTTAGTAATAAAACAAATTCAATTTAATGAATGGCACAATGGAAAAATTCAAATTAATAAATAGTGCTTATGAAGTAAAAAATGATAATTTTTGAAAATATCTTATGTAATACTAGTATTTTTTAAGATGATCAATGAATAATACAGGTTTTATAGTCAATTTTGAAAAGAAAAAAAAAAAACAATGTAGACTACAGAAGTATGAACCTTGTGCTCTCTCTGTGGGTCTTAGTTTATTAATTACTCAAGGAATTCTATAGAAAAGAACCCTGTCTGTCAAAATTTAAGCCAGGATTTTCCAAACTGACATAACTATTGAATTTCTTTCTCTTATAATACTTATTATTACCTTTCAGTAATATATTCTTTAGAAATTTATTTCATATTATACAGTTTGGGGAGGTACAACCATAGCCATCACCTGGGAATTAGAAATGTAGGTCCCACCCCAGGCCTTCTCTATCAGAATCTGCATTTTAACCTTAGCTGAGAAGCAGTGCTGATTTCCTATCTGGATTTTTAAATAATGATTATTAGCAACCTCTGCTTATATTAAAATTGTTTTTCATTACTAAGTTTCACTCATTGGGCTAGATGACTTCTGCAACATTTAATCTATTTCCAAAAACTCTCACTTCTGGATTCTCTAAGTTTAGGAGTCAGATAACCAAGACAGGGATTTAGACTCCAACTGTAAGCTACTTTTTATTCATAGAAGAGAGAGGAGGTGTAGCTACTAAGCTTCATATACCTCAAAATCTCTATAAATATCTCAATACTTCTCTCACACAAAGTGAAACATGAAATTTTGATAATGCAAATGCATTGATTTTAAAATGACATTTCTGTGTTTATTAGTTACCTTTTCTTCATATAAAACCAATATAATATGCAGGGATTTCAAATAATCCATTTCTCTAGTAAGCGTCCATTGACAGAGGGCAACAGTATGAGCTATTGCATCTCTACCTTGGATGATTGAAGTAGGTCTTTGCTGCAACATTTCCTTGGTGTTGGTTGAGGTTTTCCCTGACTGGATCTCTTATAGCCTTAACTTTGCCTTTTTAGAAATTATTTAAATTACTGACATCTTTGGACAAATGAAATGGGACATTTGGGAAAACACAGGCAAGGCTGAGAACTTAAGATACCCATACTCCCTGCACCTTCTTTGCCACCAGGGGCATACTCCTAATCACCCCTGATTTTGGCCAAGCTCTTTATGAGGACCAAATTCAGCATGGTTCAGATCAGAAATACATGGCCTATTCAAAGCAAATATAGATTAACTGTGGAAGAGTTACAGGATTTTGCCTATATTTGCATTAGAAGGATGTTGGGGAATGGGTATGGGAGTGGATTATAAAGATATTAGAAGGAGGACAAATATCAAACAAAAGGAAAACAATTATCAAAAATTTTGGCAAGGATGAATTGATCAACATGGATGTACTCTCCTGAGATTTAATGAGTTGGCTCAGGCACTTGGAATTGCCTTAAGAGTCTTTACTCCTGCCATATGCCTACAAGGAACTGGCTTGATGGAATTGTGTAATGCTCTTCTAAAATCTCTGTATAGTACCAACTGGCAGAAAACACTATTCAAGATTGAGGTGCTGTATGTGGTATATACCTTAAATATGTAGGCAATACATGATGTAGCCTTTCCTGTAGCTACGATCCATATGCCCAGAAATCAAGAATTAAAGGAGGGAGTGGTCATTGTCCCATTGCCTAAAATGCCTAAAAAAGCTTTTTATTCCTGTACTTAAAAGCTTGAGCTTGGTGATTTTTAAAGACCTACTGCTCAAAAGAAGACTGCTTATACCAGAGAAGGTTGTCATGATCCTGTGAAGTTCTGCATGCATGCTGCTAATCCAGGTAGAAAGTGGTCATTCTACTGGCCAAAGAAATTGACTCTGACTGCAAAACAAAAGATGGAATGCTGTGATAAAAGGGCTACTATATCTGGAAACCAGCAGATTCACTGGGATGTTCTTTATTGCATAAATGACTGCCCTATATCTACGGATTCTTACTATCTACAATTCCAGGGTATACAACATTTCTTATATTCCTGAACAAATTAAAAATTATGGGTACTTTTGGTTTTTAATCTCTATATGCTAACATATTAATATTATTATTGTTTACATATAAGTGGATAAAAGCACTTAAAACCTATGAACTTTGTATAATAAATTTTTCAAAAAACTCATTAGTTACACAAAAGCAAATAATCAAAACAAATTATTTTTTTCTTCATATCCTAATTAATGGTAAGATTGTTACCAAGCAAGGACTCACTGCTCAACACACCCAGGAACCAATTCTTTGACATTTGGGATTTTGAGACAAGTAAGATCTTTATTGTGAGGTCGACCAGTAAGGAGACAGGAAGCAAGACTCCTATCTGTCTCCTTAACTTGAGTGCTAAGGGACTTCTCCCTTGTGCCTTGAAAATATATGGTAAATCCAACACTTCTCATCACCTCTAGATTTACCAGCCTTATTCAAGCCACTATCTCCTGCCACATAAGTCTGTTCTTCACACTATACAAGAGCAACAATTTAACCACTAAAATCATATCATATCCCCCACCTACTTAGACGATTCAAATTTCCTGCAAAGCCATGTGTAATTGGGCTGTGGCCTTTTTCTCTGACATCAATTCCTATCACTCTACCCCATGATTATTCTGGTCTAGTCATACTGTTCTTCTTGCAATTGCTAAGTATTCCAAGCTCATTTCCAACTCAGGGCCTTGTCCTAAAACACTTGCTCCAAGGCTTCACATGAATTCTTCTTTCACATCTTTTAGGAAATGCACAATTTCACATGTGAAATTAAAACTTATTTAAAGCAAGCTCTTACCTCATCAAACCATATTTGTTTCACCCCTTATTTATTTAATACTTACTATCTTTCCATCTCTGAAATTTGTATATTATTTATATTTTTATTCTTTATTTCCCAACTTCTTCATCAAAATGTAAGCTTTATGAAATCAGGAAATTTGTCTTTTTCACTTTTGTATCTTCAGTAGCTAGGACAGTACCAGGCAATTTTAGACATTCAACATTATCACAGATAATTTACTGTCTTTTCCTTGCTTGAAAGGCATAAGAATATACTAAGGCTTCTCTTACTTCTGCATGACATGGCCAAGGCATTAAATCTTGTCTAAATCCATATCCTCATCTGTAAAAATGAAAAAAAATTTCCTGGATGTCTGTGTTGATGCATATGAGCGTGAATTTATAATACAAGCTTCAGTTTAACATTTCTCAGCTTTCTCAATATTACCCGTAAGCATACAACAACTTAATTAAATCATAAATTTCATAGCTTTATTATCCATTACTTTTCTAAGTAACCAGGATGATATTCAACACAGGCACCAATCAGTTTTTAGGATGAATGCTGATTAAAATTTTAAATCATCCATTAAAATTCGTTATGAACTTTGTTGCCAATAGTCATACTGTCCTTCTCAGTTTCTCTTAACTCTGTACTGTTATCTTTGTCTTATTTGTAATAGAAGGATTTGTTAGGAAATAAGGTTTTATTTCCCAGAGTGAATAGTTAATATTATATTGTTATTGGGCTATTTGATGCTACAAAGATTAACAATGAGAATCAGGGCTAAAATAACTGCAGATTTAATCACCTACTGGGATTAATTATAACCTTGTCTTAGGTAACAATCAAAATGATTGCATTTGTGTATCTAAATAAATAGCATTGATTAAGATATGCTTTTAAAGTTAAACCTTTTTTATAATACCTGCAATTTGTAATCAGTGAAAAATAAAATGATAGGTGATTATAGTTAGGAAAAGAGCTAAGTGTAATGGGAACAGCAAGGGTTTTCCAGTTTTTTAATTTGAGTTTGAATACTGTTAGCTTCACTTGCAACCATGATAATCATTATGGTGATAGCAAAGATTGACCAAGATAATATTGCAATTGAACCTAGCATAAGTTTTGGCACAATAAATCATCGTCACTAGTTTGCATCATCAAAAGTTGATATGGTAAGTTATATGGCTTTTTAAAACTGAAAAGGTTATTTCTTAGATAATTTGGAATTTGTGATGATTAATACTCCTAGAACCTATGTAAATATGTTACTTAAAACAGCAGTAGTGGAAATTTCTTCCCCTTCCTAGTTTTTGCAGAAAGATTCATGGTAATATTATCAGCAAGAGACACATGGAAAGAGAAATGGCATAAATGTTAGCTTTAGAATAACTGATTTAAAATAGGCTTTTTGTTCCTATCAATTAAAAAATAATATATTAGATCTGCTCCTGTAGAAAAACATGGAATGAAACAATTGAAGCTTGGCTTTTCTAAGAATGGGACCATCATCATCAATCAATAGTACAGCTGCAATAAGCATGCACTGAGTGCCTACTATGCATGCCTGATGTGCAACTTTATATATATTTTCTTCTCCGATATCATTAAGTACACAATGCAAAGGATTCTAACTGAGTGGTAAAGATGAGGAAACTGTATATGAACTTTCTTAGTATACTTAGTCAGTAAGAGGGGGGATTCATATAAAGGCAGTCTGATTTTTGGAAAGAAATTGCTTTCTTATCTGCTAAGTTTCTTTTCATGGTCTTTATATTTTTTAGTGTTAGTTTAAATGTAGACATTACTGATCAACCCATTTGTCTCTTGAATGATAGTCTTGTTAATTCTTATTTGATATCCCTGTGGACATTCAGGAACAGACATTTCTCCCTTGACTATATAGATCTAGGCACTGAATTGGCCATCTTCCACCTTCTTTAGATACCCAAGTTTGTAACTGATCTGGATTGTACCATTTACCTTCTTTATCAGCCACTTCTGCTGTATACAACATGATATTCATTGCCATGGAAATTTTTTGAGGTGAGACCAATTTTCTATATTATTAGTATTTTCTGTCATGTGTTGTAATGCTGAGTACATTCAAATTGAGTGTCACTCATGACATTCTTGATTCCCAAATAGGACAAAACAGAGTAAGTCATATTTTTCCATAATTCCTTCAATTATTCCTAAGCAAGCCAGGGTGAGAAACCACTCTCAAGCCAACCTGACGTAAAAGTTAAGGGTCTTATGCTTTATTTTGTTAAGGAAAAACTGATTGTTCCCTTATGCCTCTTTAATTTATAAAATATCATTACTTCATTATGTTTCCAATTTGATAATATTCTGCAATGGACATAAATCAGTGCTTGCCTTTTTCGATACCCTTTTTAATTTTTATTTCTGTTTCCATATTTTATTTACATAAAAGAACTCTTATTGCCATAGCATATACTTATTATATGAAGATGGATAATAATCTGAAAAATTTGCATAGCATTTATAATTTACAAAGCAGTTTTACCAAATTACATGATTCTTGCATACTCATGTATAAATTCAGCAAACTTTTACTGAGAACATAGTGCCTTTAAGGATCTTAAGTAAGTAGGGAAGATAGAGAGGTAAACAGGCAATTCAAATCTTATGTGATAAGTACTGTTAATGCTGAGTTCTCCACCACAAGAGTGGTTTCTAATCCAACTAGTGGTGGGACAATGAGGCAAGAATAGTTGGAAGAGATTATATCTGAATTGAAACATGAAATATTATTACATGTTACTTAGGAGAAGATGTAGGTGAAACATTCCAGGCAAGGATAGAACCATGGACAAAGGCATGGATTTGAAAAGACATATAAGAGAATACAGACTCTGGATCCAGAAAGTGCTGGTGCATAAACTTGCATTGGCTTCTTACTGGTTGTGAGAACTTGCCCAAATTATTTGCCCCTCTATGATGCAGTTTCTTCTTCTGTAAATTGGGGATGATAGTAGCATGTACTTCCTAAGATTTCTACAAGTATTTAATGAGTCAATACAAAAAAAAAAAAACACTTAGAAATATTTGGGCAAGTAGTAAGCACTCAGTAAAGGTCATTACCATGTCTGGAGTAGGAGAAAGTTTACATTAGTGGAGAGATATGCAACTCACAGCAGGACAGATACAGTCTCCAATTACATATGAAGAAACTGAACTTGCAAAAGTGATTTCTAATATTTAGGCAATGTTTTCCCTTTTTGATATAAATTACTGCTTTCAGTAAATAATAGCAACCAGAATTGCTGGTTACTATTCTATTCAAACATAACACAGAGTTCTTTGTAACAGAATTTCCTGGGTGGAAACCACTACTTACATAGCACTACTATTGCAAACTTGTAAAGGCAGTGCATGCCATCTCTCACAGCCACTTGGCAGTAAGATAGAGTTGTTTAGCCACAACTCAGATTTCCTGCTCTAGTGGCTACACACTTCTAGAGGCAGGTGTGGGCTTCTATAAGTTATTAAAAACATTATGCCATTCTAGCAATGGAAGAAATTACAGCATTGGTGTGGAGGCAGTGGCCACTGGAGGCTCTGGGGGCAGGGAGAGGGAAAAACAGTTGTAATACGGGGGCTTTTTTGGGACTTGGGAATCGTCCCGAATGACATTGCAAGAGCAGATATAGGCTCTTTTATATCTTCCCATAACCTGCTGAATGGTATGGAAGACAGTGTAGACTACAATGTGAACTATGGTCCATGTTCAGTAACAATGCCCCAGGATGCGTTTATCAATTGCAATGAATGTGCCACACTAATGAAGGATGTTGTTTAAGTGCGAGGGTGTGGAAGGTGTGGGGAGTGGGGTATATGGGAATCCCTTTATTTTTCGTGTAACATTTATGTAACCTAAGTATCTTTTAAAAATAAAAAAAAATATCTAAAAAAAAAAACAAAAAAAAAAATGTTATGCCAGGTGGTGGAAGATGGACTGTGGTTAACAATACATATATAAGAGTGTTTGCTCAGGAACAATAACAAATGTATCATACTAATACATGGTATAAATGACAGGGATCTATGGAAAAAGATGCCAAACATATGTTATGGACCATAGTTAGTGATAATAATCTGATGATATTCTTTCATAATCTGTCACAAATGTTCCACAACAACAGTGTAAGGTGTTGGTGGAGAGGTGTTATATGGAAATTATGCACATTATACATATTTTTTTGCAAGCTCACAACTTCTCTAATTAAAAAAAATATATAGAAAACAACAATAACAAAAAACGTTATGCTCATTAAAGATTCCAGACATGCTACACTTTTACAAATAAAGATTTCCAAATAAGGATATCAGTGGTTAAGACTTAGCTTCAAGTAATGCAGTTTCATTTAAAAGTTGGATCCTAGCATGACCTCAGAATTCTCCTTTTGTTTTAATTATACCATTGGTAAAACGCCACCTTTAAATCAGAATAGTTATTATTTTATGCTTTACCAATTTATCTACTCTTACTCTCTTTCTTAAGCATTATAAAACTTAATCTTGCGATAAATACCTGATTATCAGAATAAATGGAATTGAATTGAATATAGATAAATATTTGACCATCCAACTTTCCATATCAATATAAGCTTGTGGAAGAACTTTTCACTACTATATCTTTTAAAATGTCATAAAGGGTATAGGACTATGCTTACCATATTTGAGACTATGAATTACACGAAAAATATGACTTCTGTTCTTGAACACATTGTAGTTTTTTAAGATCTCTCTCAATTTTTTCATGCTGTAGTTGAGAAGATATGCAGTAATATGAAAATTCTTTATAGAAAATCATAGTAACTTTATCCCCTGGGAAAAGGTGCACATAGACACAGATCAGTCACCTGAATTAAGGTCCCCAACATCTACTATGTTATGGCAACTCCATCCACAATGACTTTATCTCAGTTCATCATAGCATGATGGGGATGCTTTGGCCTGAATTGCATTTATATTATTATTTCAGGAATTATTTATTTAAAATGCCCATGTTTTCCAAATAGACTAAAGATGAAGATTAGGATTATACTCTGATTTACCTACTTATCTTCAATGTTCAGTACCTAACTCATAATAAGATCATGTTAAGCAGTTTTTGAGTGATGAATAAATAGATTAATACATTTACTCAGCCTCTCTTAAACAGGTCTCAGTCCCATCTTCTTCAGAGTATTAGGACATATCAATTGCCTGAATGTGTTTTTCTCAGCATCCTTTATTTTTTTCAAGGCACCTTACAAAATCATTTGTCTACAAATTTCTTCCATCCATCTCCACTTACTTTTATTTTTCCTTTTTAGTTCTATAAACATCTTTTCTATTAATATTTTTTCTAAAGCTTCCTAAATTATTTGGGAGCAAGACAGATAAATAACTGGAACACAACCTTATCAAGAATGTATTATATACATGAAATACTTCAGAAGGGCATTGTGGTTTTTCACAAAGGAGGTAAGTTATTATTTGGAAATTTTTCCGTGAGAGTTGTAGATGATGACTGCATCTCAAGGGATAGGCTTTGCATCATAATAACACTTATCCACCACTAAAAGATTGTTCAATTAGGGTCAGAATTATCTAGTGCTGTTGTGAGAACAAAGTATATCCATCTCCCCATTTTTGAATGGAAACCTAATGAGTTGCTGGGCATTGTGGTGAACCCAATTGAATTCTTCATTGTTCATTGAAAACAAAGGGCACAGATGTGTTATCTGCAGAGGCATAATGAGAATGTGGAACATAAAAGCCAAGGGGACAGTATCATCACTCAAAAATGCAATTGTCACTGATAATATCAAAGTTTAAAAGCTTCTCTGCAAAGCAAGATTAGTTGGCTGGGATGAGTGAGGATCACTGTTTCTCTCCCAGATTTTTTCTCTGTGCTAGAAGGTGTGACTTCAAGGTCTGTAAAAGTTATCAATTCTTCTGTGGAGGAATCTGCATACTTCAAAGGGAAAGAAAGTAATTCACATTACATATATTGAACACCTAAAATATGCTCTATAAAAACAATTTCTAAGATAAATTCTGTACTCAAGTTGTGTGTGTGTGCTTGGGAGTGAGGGATGATATGTTTACAACTTACAATAGTGCAAGACATAAATTTTCCATTTTGTTCTTACTATCAGATTAAGCCCAGGGATTTATGCTACCACTTATTTCTGGAGACAGGTTATCTCGCATTTTTTCTTTGAGAAGAAGTTCATCCTGAGTTTGCCACAATGTTGGATTTTCCCCCAAAATAAGACCTTTGTTAACAACAAAGAGTTAGCTTGAAATGGGTATTTTTTCGGAGTTATAGACAGAAGTGATCCATTTCCTACTAATAAAGGAACTTGATTTAGGAACTTGATTTAGATATACCTCTTTCTGAGAGGTATATCTGAGCAAACCTTACTATGAGGTTTGTTTTTTTTTTCAAAAATTTTTTTTTTTGAAGATACTTAGATTACATAAATGTTACACAAAAAAATATAGGGATTCCCATATGCCCCACCTCCCACATCTCCTACAACCTCCCACATAAACATCCTTCATTAGTGTGTCACCTGCAACAGATAAACATATCCTGGGGCTTTGCCATTAAGTATGGACCATAGTTCACATTGTAGACCACACTCTCTCCCACACAGTTCTGCATGTTATATGATGATATAAAATGGCCTATATCTGTTATTGCAATGTCACTCAGGACAATTACTAAGTCCTGAAAAAGCCCCCATATTACAACTGTTTTTCCCTCTCCCTGCCCCCAAAGTATCCAGTGCCTACTGGCTCCACATCAATGTTGTAATTTCTTCCACAGCTTGAATCACAATATGTCTATAATAGAATATCAGTAAGTCCACTCTAGTCCATAGCTCTTCCCCAATCCTGAGAAGACTGGGATGGTGATATCCACTCCACCTCCAATTGAGAGGGGGCTTCTTTCCATGGATAAGATGGATGGGACTATCCTGCCTGCAGCTTCAGACTCTCTCCATTCCCTGGAATGGCCGTTGTCCATCATCATCTACCCGCCAGGTGTCCTGGAGCTAGTCCATTGAGCTGTGGAGTAGGAGTTGCAGCACCACTGAGATTCTGGGCCCAGCTGGCACATGGACAGCCCAAATACTCCAGCCTCTGGATGTAGACCTACAAACTCCGGCACCAAGTATAGGTTTGAAATGAAGGGACAGATGAGCCTTTTTGAGTCCAACTCTGTCACTCTCAGCAACACAAACTCCAAAGTAGGACCCACTGGCAAGGCTCCAAACTCTGGAGCTATCCACCCTGACATAGGACCTGGGTGTCTCCAGAGCCCTCAGGAGCCCCTCTATTTGGGGTGATATCGACTTTGGAAGTCTATGAGGTCCTACTGAGATGTGTGTAAGTGTTACCTCTGGGATGAATTCCAACTCACTTTGAAGTCTCTTAGCCAATGCACTCATTTGTCTTTACCTGTTCCCCCTTTTATTCAAAGTTTTTTTCCAGTCGCATTGCCAGTTGGTACTTGGTAGCAATCCCTCAGTGTCAGGGAGGCTCATCCCCGGGAGTCATGTCCCATGCTGGGAGGAAGGTAATGCATTCATATGCTGAGTTTGGCTTAGAGAGAGGCCACATTTGAGCAACAAAGAGGCAACCTTTAGGCACCCCATAACAATAGGCTAAGTTTCCATTTCAAGAGCAAAGACTCATAAAACTAGTCATCAATAACAAGGGCCCATCAGTGGATCATCCTCCTTTGCCAGACACTGCTCCTGCACTTGGGGGACTGTTGCTGCTCCCTTAGAGAATGTGGCAGGGCTCTCCAGGATGGGAATTCAGTGTTCTGTCATTTATTGAGTGATTCTCCACTCACGGTGACAATGCCCCGTGAACATTTGAACAGTTTTATATACCTTATATGTATGTTCAGGTGAACTTCCTCCCATGCACTCCCCATCCTTGACACCCCCCACCAACGATCCTCTCCCACCCCAGTTGTAACCCTTTGGTGAGCCAAAGCTTCTTTAAAGATGAAACCAATACAGTAGCCAAATACAATTAACAGGAAAATGAAATAATAATGATAAGTTAAAATGTAATGAATAAAATACATGAAAACTTAAAAAAAAAAACTAAAAATAAAATAAAATTTAAAGATTGGGATATTTAAAAATTGAAAAATATTTTTAAAAAGTTTTTGTGACATTTTGCCTTTTATCACTGTAATATCTGGTGTCCAGTCTGTTCCATGGCACCTTCTCCCTCTCAATCCCTAGTGTCTCACTATTTTTCATTTTGTTTTCAAAGAAGTTTGAGGCCACAGCAAAGTTACACACAGAATACAAGAGACTCTCATATAACCAACCTCCTCCCCCTTTCCTTCCCCCCATATTAATACCTTTTTATATGTGGATGGTAGCATTGTTATAACTGATATACAAATAGTGAAACATAGCTACTAAACATTGTCAATGGTTTACACTATGGTTTACATTTTAGATTGTACACTTTTATAAATTTTGATAGTATTTACCATGTTTTGTGTTCATCACTGTAAGGTAATGAAGAGCATTTCCAATGACCACTAAATACTACCTTTTTGATCTATTCTGTTCCTCACTCCCCATCCCCCTGGGGCCCATGACGACCCCCTGGCTTGACTTGTTGGATGACAAGATTCATAGTTACATGCAACAGGAAGTTTTGACACACTGGTTTGTCCTCCCCTATAAGGAACCGCCCTTGCTCTTGAGAGACCCTGCCTTTCTATTTCTGAACGGATCGGTCCTCCCAAAGATAGGAGTCCAACTCCTTCCTGCTCATTATGTGGGTCTCCACCCACTGATACAACACATTATAACAGAATGAACACTCACACACTCCCTAGAAGCCTGCTCCAGGTGTGCCCTGTCCCAAATGCCCACCCCCAATCAACATCCTAAACCAGTGACACTTCCTTGTCATATTGCCATAAGAGCATTTCCACCTCTGTACTTTCAACCTCATACCCACAAAACCCAAGTATTCACCTGGTCCCTCTCCCAATTCTCCCCCTAGTATCCTGGGTCTTCTTACCCACCCTTCCCAATTTACCATGAGGTTTTTATAGAAACAAAATACTAGAGGACTGAATGGAATTCATGTTAGCACCTGCAGTCTTTCACAAAATATTTAATATCTTATCTTTTGGTATTAATTACATTGCTATTTATGGACAAGTCACTGTATCATTCATTAACCATAATTATTTCTTGAATTTCTCCATCAACATTTCTAACATTATTAGGTGTGATTCTACCCTGGGGAAAGAAATGCAGCTGCTCTGACAAGATGATGAACCTACAGGCCCTGAAACAGAGTCTCATGCATGTATCTGACAGCCTAATTTGTTTTACTCATTACTTTTATATAATGAGATAGAAAGAAATGTGTTTTTCTTCAGATTCCTTAAATTCATCTGAAGCACTTTTGATAATATGATCAGGATCAGTTTGAAAAGCCTGATATATTTCAAATTAATTCTATCTCCATTCTTATCCCCGTGAATAGCAGCAGAAAATATTGAATCATTTGTATATATATTCTAACTTTCCACCCACTTCATTGATTAATCCATGAATGTACTTGCCAAGTGAAGACTGACTGACTAAGAGCAAAGACATGAAGGCGATGAGGGAGTTGCTGTGTGAGTATTCAAGGAAAGGTTTTATGGGCAGAGGAAAAAGCCTGGATGGGGGCTCATGCCTGGAGTGCTCAAAGAACAGCAAAGAAGACAGTAAAGCTGGAGGACAAGACAAGATGAGGAAAGTTGTCGAGTGGTCAGTGAGCTAGAATATTGTTGACCATTGCAATGAATCATTTGTCTTTATCTTTTCCCCCTTTTATTCAAGGTCTTTTTCCAGATAGCTGCCAATCTGTCTCTTCTAGGCCTTGAGTATTTAAAGTCTTCTTTGGCCACACCCACTGATTTGTGGAAGCTCAATGATTTCCTTCCATCCATCATTCCTTAAAGATGACACTAACTATGTATAAAAGACTCAATACTGATACAGATTATGAAGAGATAAAAGTACTCTTCTACTTTGTGGATCATTCACTTTCTTTTCAGGTGACTAATGCATCGGGGTTATCCAACTATACTTAAGCAATTATTTTCTTGGCAATTAAGTTTATTTCAGAAAGCAAAAGACAAAAGACATGTGAGTTCTTCTAATAATTGATTAGATAGAACCTAAAAATAAATAAATAAAAATGAAAATGATGAGACACTGATAACTGAAAGTATAACTCAAATTAGAGGCAGGTCTTACAATTTCAAGTTCTATGATCTCTCCAATGCATTAAACAACTGCCTGCCCAGTTTTGATCCTGATGTCTTGTCTCCCAATGTAGTGATCTCTCAATCATTTATCAAGTATTAATAAAAATTTACTATGCAGGAAGTACTAACTTAGAAATTGACACTATAAAATAAATCATACTTAATTTAAAGGAACTCACATCTTTACTTACATATAAATGTATAATTGTAGCCATAGTGAGGGAAGTGCACTTTCCATGATTTTCATTAGCTACTATAATTCCATTTTATATGTGATAGCTAGAAAATATACTGATTAAAATCTCATCTCATCTGAAAATTAAAAAACTAATTGATCTGGTTTTCTATTAATCTAATTATAGATGTTTACTCTTTGCACTTAATTCCCTGAAGGGTATTAACAAGACCGTCTTAGTTTTGCTTACGGGAATAAGATACCCTCTAAGAGCAGAACCAGACAGAATGGTGTCAGGAGTACTCTATGACCCAGTAAATCTGTAGATTTCTTCAGAGACATAAAAAAAATCTTGGTATCCTTGAGTGGTTAGCTGAGAAAGGTAGTCATGAAGAACTTGCTAAATTTGCTTAATTAGCTGCTGAAATCAAGGACAGGCTTGGCATGCTTGAGACTATACAGGACTGAGAAATTGCACGTACCCTGCTGCTCACAGAACCTGGCATCACTTGTTTTTTAAACTTGTTTTTATTCTCACCTACCCCTTTTTTTTTTCCTATAAAGACTAGCTCTCATTCTCACTTTGAACTGGTTTTTGGAAGATTCCCCCAGTTCTGAACTTGTGCACTCTCAATAAACCGCCTTCTCTCTGAGAGGTGTGTTTTTCCTTTGTGGCGCTAGATCGAATGGGCCCTTCTATTGGAAATGAGCTGTACTTATGGTAACATATGGAAAATTGGAGAGTGAAAATTAAGAGGAACAAGTTCTTAAATGAAGAAAAAATTTGTTAGATGTCATTAAGAAATGAAAAGTTAAGTGAATTAAAAATCAACAACTTTCTTTTGGATGACTTCCAAAGATAGTCCAAGAAGTATAGAGGAAAAATATTTTTGTCCAACAATTTCTAAGAAATAACCATATACTCCATATCTATGCAATGATAAAACTTATGAATGCAAAAAAACAGTTGCAAATTTCATAAATAAATTGTCTGTGATTATGCATGTAGCATGTTTAAGGAGTTGATATTTTAGTCCATAGCCCTTAGATAGGAGTCAGGGACAAGTGAATTTATATATTGCATTCCCCACCAGGCAGGTCCAAAATTGTTATTTCTCCCACTAAACTTAATAGAGGGATAGATAAAATGTCAAGGTGAAATTAAAATATAAGCTATGGGGAATGATTCCTTTTGAGCAAACATGTAAGGGATATCTCTTACCAGCACCATGAGTATCTTCCTTTCTCCTGGACTAGAAATGGAGATTGGATTGGAATAGAAGTTATCCAGCAAGTAAGGACCGAACCTTGGAATAACTGGGTATAAAATGTCATGCATTCCTACTCTACCCCACAAGAATTCCACAGCCTAGAAAAATACACTCACATTTAAAATATTAGTTATTTGAAAGGACATTTTTGCTTCTAGGAACTCCTATGTCTAAAAATATGTGTTTTGGTATTAATCTAAGAACTGCCTGCATTTCAAAAAAGTTCAAACTAATTACGGAATTATTCATACAGCTGTTCATTTATTTTTAAAAATGTTAATTGGATGTTGTATTAGTCAGCCAAAGGGGTGCTGATGCAAAATACCAGAAATTGGTTGGTTTTTATAAAGGATATTTATTTGGGCTAGAAGTCCACAGTTACCAGACCATAAAGCATAATTTTCTTCCCTCACGAAACTCCATTGCCATGTGTTGGAGCAAGACAGCTGCAGATGTTTGCCAGGGTTCAGGCTTCTTGGGTTCCTCTCTTCCCAGGGCTGTGTTTCTCTCTGGGCTTAGCTCCTCTGTTTCCTCCACAAGGTCAACTGTAGACTATGAGGCTCTCTAGGCTTTGCTTCTCTCCACAAGGCCAGCTATAGACTATCAGGCAAATAGTTTGCCTCTATCCTGGGGCCTTCTCTCCTTCCTCATGACCAAGCTCTCTTACTTCCCAGGGCTCCAGCTCAAGACTCCAACATCCAAACTTCAACTCAAAACTGCTCTCTCTGTCCTTTGCCTTGCCTTTTATATTTGATTCCCCCACCCACCAAGGGGTGGGGCTCAATGGTCTACTGACATGGTCCAGTCAATCTAATCATGACTTAATCATGCCCAGATTAGCAGACCAGTTTACAAGCATAGTCCAATATCTATTTTTGGAATTCATGATTACATCAAACTGCCAAACTGAAACAAATGTCTACCAAATTTGAGCACTATGATCGGTATAGGAGATAAATAGGATAGTAATAAAATAATAATTATTATTATTTTTATATCATACTCCTTCACAGAACCTAGATTATATTGAAAGAGATATAAATTAACCAAATAAATATACAGATATATAAATTCAAACCATGAACACTGCTGTAGAGGAATAATACAGTGTGTTATGAGACTATTTAATGAGAGAGGTAAAGATAGGTCACAGCTGATGAAGTGAAGAGAGTGAAAAATGCCCAGAGGAAAGAGGATATGTAAATCATTCTATGAAAGGAAGGAAGAAAGTTGAACAAGGTCAGTGTTGTTAGAGCCAAGAGAGAAATTAAGGGATGGTGTAGGATGTTTCTAAGCATTTCAGTGAACCTTTCCCTATGGCTTTATGCATTCCTGAATGAGAACTTTCTTCAGATAATATCTGGTGCCTCTGTCTGTTCAATCCTTTTTTAGGATTGCCTGCGATGCATCACATTCTGGTTTAATGCTTATTCAACTCTATCTTTGTGAAGAGGTTTTATGAGCAGGGAGAAGATTTTGGTTTTAATTATATTTCCCCAACAGTATGAGGCTTGAAATCTGTGGGTCTGGTAGGCAGGGGTGAAGGAATGGCATTGCATTTCCATTTATTAAAATTGTGGGGTTTGCAAAAGCCCAATAATTTTTCACTGTAAACTCAGATTGAAATCTGTTTCATTATCCCTTTGCTTTGTGAACTTGGGAAAGTTACTTTTAGCCTCTTTTTTGCTCATTTGCAGAACAGGGATATTAATACACCTTTCTAAAACTTCCAAAAATTCTTATTAGGATAAACCCATGTATATTGTTTAGTACAGTATTTTGGTTCATAATAAGTACCTTAAATTAGCATTTATTATTATTATGAGTACTCCTTTTTCCAAACATGTTGGTAAAGTCAACACAAGCAACTTTTATAAATAAATAGATTAGCATTCTAATTTCTATGGAAGGCTTCTTTGAATTGCAGTTAGTATGATTTAAGTGCTTAGGGTCTATTCACTTCTTAACACTGTCCAAAGGGAATTTGTGGGATTCCAAAGACAAGGCAAGTTATATAAGGCATTTCCTAAGTGAATACCATTACACAGCACTTGAGCATCATGTTTCTCTAAAAGAAAATTTTTCTATTTTTTAAATTTATACCTTGCTTCTTTCTCATTTAGAGCTGTTTTATAATGAATGACAGGCATTTTAGAAAATTTAACCAAGCTAGTTGATGTTTATATTAATTTGTTTCTGGATAACTGTAGACAAATTTACCTCCTTTACCTATTACCTTTCTGGTCTTTGAGAAACGATTTCACTCTGTGCCATAGTTCACTAACTTATTTATCAAGGCCATGTGCCTCTTAGCATTTTAAGATGTCATTAAGTTCTAAGCGCAAAACAGATTAACTGTTTTGTTTAAAATTTTCATGCAGTAAAGAGACTTTTGCAAGATATCAATGCCCTCCAGCAAAAGACCACCAGGAACACACCTGTATTTGAACACAGAGCAGCAAGAAAGAATACATACCAAGCGGATACAAGAGGGGAACTATGAGGTGTCTCTGTAAGTGAGTGTTAGAAAGCTATTATTATATATTTGGACTTTGGTTGGTGATTTGGGGAGGGTTTAAGGAAGCAGGTGTTTGCTCTAGATTGAATGCTTTCAGAAAGCAGGGACAATTCTATGAGTAGGTATTTCAATAAATCTTATATATAGGGAGGTTAGACTAAAGTGAGAATAAAGTTGTAATGGGTAAAAATAAAAAATTATTCATTTTATCCAAGAGAGAGGGATATTAAGTATTTTGGGAGTGGCGAAGAGAACTTGTTTTTGTCTGCACTTAGACAAAATTATCAAGTGGACTTGCTTTGTCTCATTTTATCATGATCTCAGAGTAAACTTGTCTGAGACTGTTATCCTAATGAGATAGAATATGTCCAGGAGGAGAAGAAAATGGCCTTTCTGGGAGTGCAAGACCAATTTCTGAAGGCCGGTGGGTAATCATTTTATTTTTTGCTGATTTCTCACAACTGATGCTACTGTCTCTTCATTTTATATTAGTTTTGACTTTTCTTTATATTTCAATATTTCTGATAGCTCAGGAAGGACATCATCAATGCCGGCAACATAAGACACCCCTTAGAAAAGCCTCCCTTCATAAGCAAATAATAAAAGGACAAATCCCACTTGTTTGGATCTCTGGAGTACAATAGAGACTGGAGAAGGACTCCACAAATTCTGAATCAAAGAACAAGAAAACAAATACACCAATATCAGGTTTGACACCCAGACCCGGCATTCGGAATCCCTCCCCTTTATTCAGTCTCACACAGCTTTGGGAGTTGCACAGAGACCACAACAGGGCCCAGGTCCTTCCTGCTGCAGAAGCAGACTACAGAGCCACTCACAGCAGTGAGTTAGAACCCCATGCATATCCAGGCACAAGGACCCAAGTCCACAGAGACCCAGGGTGAAAGACAAGTGACTGAAGAGTGCCCCATTCAAAAGTGGCCCCAGGGAAAAAGACCTTGGCAGAAATGTTGGCAAGAGGTGCATGCACTCAATTCAGTCTCTGTATGCTGCACCACCTAAGTGCAAAACAGTTCTTTCGGTATCTACACCATCTGACTCCCTGGGGAAGGATACCCTAACAAGGACGAAACTAGAGGCAGAAAAGCCTTCCAGAAAAAAAAAAAAAAGAAGGGGTTGGGGACACCAAAACACCTGTAAGACAGGAAGGACACCAGAATTGAAAATTGTAATGCAAAGGGGACACTGAGTGAGAGAGAGAATTTCAACATATTATAGGAGCTGGGGAGAAAATTCTGCACAAAAACAACCAGAACAGACCAAGATTCCTAGAGAAGGAAAAGAGGAAAAAAAGTTTTCTTGTGGAGGTGAAATAACTGCAAAATGCAATCTTAAAAATTGTACTGCACACCAAGGGAAACAGTCACATGCAGAAGTGCTGAGAAAATCTAAACAGTTAAATAAAGGCTATTCTAAAGATATAGTATAAGTTGGACCAAGAGCCAAAGAAGAGCCTTAAAACAAAGCCAATCAACAATAAATCTCTATGCAAGAGGGAGAACTTGACCTTCAAAGTTAGCATATCAAAATAATCAGTAGCCCAGACATCAGCAAAACATGACAAACCATGCTAACAAACAGGAAGATATGGATATGTCAGGGAACAAATGGAAACTTCAAAGGAGACACCGAATTTGGAACAACTAATAAAAGAAGTTGAAACAAATCTCCTAAACCATTTCAAAGGGATGAAGGAAAATAGGGATAGAAATAAGTTAATGGAGGATATAAATACAAAGATACTAAGAAGAAATATGTGAGCATAAATAATAATTCAAAAGTTTAAATAGAAGCATAATAAAAATTATGAGAATGAAAAGCAAAATAATGAAGATGAAAAATAATCTACAGTCATAGAAAAGCAGATTTGAGCAGGCAGAAGAAAGAATCGGCAAACTGAAGTGACTGGACAATCAAAATAATAGAAGAACAGATATAGAAAAGAATAGAAGAAAATTGATCAGTGCCTCAGGGATGGGAGTCACAGCCTGAAGCATACAAAGATATGCATCATAGGTGTGCCAGAAGGAGAAGAAAATGGAAAAGGGGCAGAAAGAATATTGAAAATTTCCCAACTCCTATAAAACACATAATATACATGTCTGAGCAGAGCAACATACTCCAAACTGAATAAATCCTAATATACCTACTCCAAGACACATACTAATCAGAATGTCAAATGCTAAAGATAAAGAGAGAATTCTGAAAGCAGCAAGAGAAAAACATCTCCACATACAAGGCATTCTCATTAAGACTAAGTGCCTCTTTCTCATCAGAAACCATGGAGGTGAGAACGCAGTGGTATGATGTATTTATGGCACTGAAAGAGAAAAACTGTCCTTCAAAAAAATGTGGGAGATTTTAAAATATTCACAGATAGACAGAAACTGAGAGTGTTTGTCAACAAAATACCTCTATTGCAAGAATTACTAAAGAGAGTTCTGGAGGTTGAAAGGAAAAGACAGGAGAGAGTGGCTTAGAATAGTGTGAAGAAGTGAAGAACTTCAATAAAGGTAGCTAAATATATAAATGCAAAATGCAGTACTGAGTCCTCAATATATAACTCTACTCTTGAATTCCTATAAGAGTCAGAATACAATTGAACAGGAAAAATCATATTTCCTAATAATGGACACACAAAATATAAAGAGGTAATATGGGACAAAAACAATATACAGAGGGGAAACTGAGGGATATGGGAACAGAGATTGTGTATACTATTGACGCTAAGCTGGTATATTTCCAAATTAGTATATGATCGATATAGGTTGTGTGATGCAAAGCCAAGGGTAACCACACACAAAAAAAGAGTACTTAAACATATACAGAAAGATAAATAAAGGAATCAATCAGATACATCACAAAAGATTGACTATACAGACAAAGAGGCTGCAATAAAGAGGCAAAAAAAAAAATGACATATAAAAACGAAAGGACAAAATGCCTAAAGTAAGTATTGACTTTAGAGTAATAACACTGAATGTTAATGGATTAAACCCCCCAATCAAAAGACAGTTTGTCAGAATGTATAAAAATCATGGTCCAATATATGTTGTTTAAAAGAAATACACTTTAGACCAAAAGACATAACTCATTGGAAGTGAATGGATAGAAAAAGATAATCTATGCAAACAGCTACCAATAAAGAGTTGGGAGTTGGGGTAGCTATACTAATATCCAACAAATTGGACTTTAAGTCAAAAAACTGTTATAAGAGACAAAGTAGTATGCTATATATTAATAAAAGGGGCAATCCACCAAGAAGAAGTAGCAATCAAAAATATTTATGCACCAAGCCATGGTGACCCAAATTACATGAAACAAAAATTGGAAAAACTGAAGGGAGAAATAGAGCGCCCTACAATAATAGTTGGAGACTTCAATACACCACTCTCATGAATACATAGGATATCTAGAAAGAAGATCAATAAGTAAACAGATAACAGAGAATATGATAAATGATATAGACCTTACAGACACACACAGAACATTGCACCCCAAAATAGCAGGATATACGTACTTCTCAAGAGCACATGAATTGTTTTCCAGGATAGACCCCTTGTTGGATCACAAAACAAATCTCAATAAATTTTAAAAGTTTAAAATTATACAAAACATCTTTTTTTTAAATTTACCCCCACCCCCCGCCATCCCCCTATTGTTTTTGCGCTCACTGTCTGCTTCTCTATGTCCATTCGCTATGTTTTCTTCTGTGTCTGCTTGTCTTCTCTTTAGGTGGCACCAGGAACCGATCCTGGGACCTTCCAGAGTGAGAGAGAGGTGCTCAATCTCTTGCGCCACCTCAGCTCCCTCAAAACATCTTATCTGACCACAGTGGATGAAGCTGGAAATCAATAACAGGCAAAGAAATGGATAATCCACATATATATGGAAGCTAAATAACACTCTCTTAAACAATTAGTGGGTCAAAGAAGAAATTACAAGGGAAATCAGTAAAAATCTTGAGATGAATTGAAACAAGAACACATATCAAAACATATGGGCTGGAACAAAAGGAGTATAGAGAAGAAAACACTTGCATTAAAAAAGAGGAAAGAGCTAAAATCAAAGACATACTTGCAATACCTAGAGAAACTAGGGAAAAGAAAAACAGTACATTAATCAAAAAGCAAGCAGAAGGAAAGCAATAACAATGATTAGAGCAGAAGTAAATGAAATAGAGAATTAAAAAACAATAGAGATCATTAACAAATGAACCAATGAAATTGAAATGAAAATTCAAAAGTAGACCCTCACATCAATGGTCAATTGATTTTAAAAAGCCTACCAAGTCTACTCACTTGGGAAAGAAACATCTTTTCATCTAATGCTGCTGGGATAATTGGATATCCATAAGCAAAATAATGAAGGAGGATTCCTTCTTACACCAAATACAAAAATTGACTCAAATGGATCAAAGACCTAAATATAAGAATTAGAACTATAAAACTCCTAGAAGAAAATGTAGGAAAGTATCTTTAGGAGCTTTTATTAGGTAATGGTTTCATAGGCTATATACCCAAAGCCCAAGCAACAACAAAAATGAAGGTAAATGGGATTTCATCAAAATTAAAAAAAAAAAAAAAAAAAAAAAACACAACTTTTGTGCATCAAGAACTTTATCATGAAAGTGAAAAGACAACCTACTAAATGGAAAAATATATTTGTAAACCACATTTCCAAGAACTTAATATCCAGAATATATATATAAAGAAATCCTACAACTCAACAATAAAAAGACAAACAATGCAATTCAAACATGGGCAAAGGACTTCAGTAGACATTTCTCCAAAGAGGATATACACATAGCTAAAAAGCACATGAAAAGATGCACAGTATAATTAGATATCATGGAAATGCAAATCAACACACAATGAGATATCATTTCACACCTACTAGAATGATTACTATTAAAAAAAAATAAACAGAAAACTACAAGTGTTGGAGAGGTTATGGATAACAGGAACATTCATTCATTGCTAGTAAGGATGTAAAACGGTGCAGTCACTGTGGAATTCAATTTGGCAGTTCCTCAGAAAGCTAATTATAGAATTACCATAAGATCAGGCATTCTCTCTACTAGTTATATAACCCCCAAATTTTTAAAACAGGGACTCAAACAGATATTTGCACACTGATGTTAATGTCAGCATTATTTACATCTTCCAAAAGATGGAAGCAACCCAACTGTCCATCAATTTGTGAATGAGTGGATAAACAAAATGTGCTATATACATATGTAGCCATTGGCCAATTTAATATAATTATAAATTCCAAAAATATAATTGGATCATGGTTGTAAACCGATCTGTTAATTTGGGCATGATTAAGTTATGATTAGGGCATTGACTGGGCCACGTCAATAGAACGTTGAGCCCCATCCCTTGGTGGGTGGGGGAATCGAATATAAAAGGCAAGGCAAAGGACAGAGGAAGCAGTTTTTGAGAAGCAGTTTTGATGTTAGAGAGAAGGCCCCAGGAGAAGAGAAGTGAGCTGTTCGCCTGATCATCTACAACTGACCTTGTGAAGGAAACAGGAGCTGAGCCTGGAGAGAAACGCAGCCCCGGGAAGAGAGGAACCCAAGAAGCCTGAACCCTGGCAAACGTCAGCAGCTGTCTTGCTCCGACACGTGGCAATGGACTTTGGTAAGAGAAGAAACTTAAAGCTTTATGGCCTAGTATCTGAGGACTTCTACCCCAAATAAATAACCTTTATAAAGACCAACCCATTTTTGGTATTTCACATTAGCACTCCTTTGGCTGACTAATACAACATACAATGTAATATTATTCAATATTAAAAAAGAATGAAGTTCTGATTCATGCTAAAACATTGGTGGACCTTGAAAACATCATTTTGAGTGAAATAAAAAAGATACAACAAGACAAATATTTTATTATCTCACTGATATGAAATAATTGGAATAAGAAAATTCATGTGTCAGAATCTAGAATATAGCTTACTGGGGACTGGTTTAGGAGTGGGGAATGAGAAGTTATGCTTAAATTTTACAGAATTTATATTTAAGTTGATTGTAAAGTTTGGTAATGGTTTTGGTAGCACAACATTATAAATGTAATTAACAGCATTGAATTATATATATGAATGCAGTTAATGGGGGGAAATTTTAGGTTATATATATGGTACTAGAATAAAAATTAAAATAAAAAACATAGGACTGTACAACACAATGAACCCTATTGTAAATGATGGACTATAGTTAATAGTACAATCATAAAAATGTTTTTTCATGAATAACAAATATACCACACTAATGTAAGTTTGTAATAATAGGATCATATATGGAAACTGTATTTCACACATTTTTTGCTTGCATGATATTTCTGCAAATATACCACTTCTCTAAGAACAAAATATTAATAACTTTAAATTTAAAAAATGAAATAGTTGAGGGGTGTTGGGTTGGACTATCCATGGAACTGGTGGGAGGACTGGAGGAAGGAGCAGGTGAACCCTGGGGATTTGTAAGTCTGGTTGAAACTACAATGGTGGGAATATTCTTTAGGCAATTATGGCAGGGGAGGATCACTGGTGCAGGGCATTGGTGGTGGGGTGATATGTGGAAAAAGGTGCACCTGGGGCATGTGTCCTTGGAATAGGAATGTGTTCTTCTCATAGGGTGTTATCTCAGTGGGTGGAGACCCACACAACAAACAAAAAAATATTAAACTCCATCTTGGGGAGTCCTGCTACATTCTCAAATAGAAGGACAAGCATCCCTTGAATACACAGGCAGTGCTTAATTAAAGAAAAAGACCAGTACATCAAGTCCTCAATATTAATGCATGTAACTATGAACCTTATTCTTAAAAAAATTGAAGCTTAGTGGTTACCATAGGTTCTGAGGGGAGGGGGAGTTAAGAATAGGAGGAACACAGGACATTTTTAGGACTTTTGAATTGTTCTGCATGGTTTTGCAAAGATGGATACAGGTCATTATACATTTTATCAAAACCTATAAAAGAGTACTGTGCAAAGTGTAAACTATATGTAAACCATTGACTATGGTTAGTAGCAATACATCAATATTTGTTCATCAATTGTAACAAATGTACCATACTCATGTAGAATGCTATTAATAGGGGAAAATGTAAGAGGGGCAGAGGGTGAGATATATGGGAATCCTCTATATTTTCAATGTGACTTTTCTGTAGCCTAAAGCTTCTTTGAAAATAAAGTTAAAAAAAATTAAGACACTGGAGGAACATACAGAATAAATTGTCAATATACAAAGAAGATAACAGATCTTACGATGATGAAAGGCAAAATGCAAAAAATAAAATTTTGGCTTTGTTTTTGGGTCGGTTTTGGATTACAGAAAAGTTACAACTGTGGCAAAGGAGTCTCACTGGTGCAGGGAATCATTGGTGGTGGGGTGTGTGGGGAAGAAGGCACCTGGGGCATGCCTCTATGAAATATGAATGCATTCATGTGGTAATGGGGTGTTATCTCAGTTGGTGGAGATCCACACAATAACCAACAAAACATTAAATTCTCAAACTGGGGATTCCTGATATATTATCTAATAGAGTGGCAAGAAACTCTAGAGTACATAGGCAGTGCCTAGCAAAAGAAGACAGACAGATATGCCATGTCGTTGATATTAATGCTTGTACTTATGAACTTTATTCTTGTAAAACTGAAACTTAACCTAGTAGTATATATTTCCTAAGAGTTTCCTCCTGAAAACCTCCTTGTTATTCAAATGAAGCCTCTCTCTAAGCCAAACTCAGCATATTAACTCATTGTCTTCCCCACGGTGTGGGACATGACTCCTGGGGATGGACCTCTCTGGCACCAAGGGATTATTACCAAGCACCAACTAGTGATGCATGTGAAAAAAGGTCTTGACCAAAAGAGGAAAATAGTAAATACAAATGAGTTTAAATGGCTAAGAGATTTCAAAGTAAGTTTTGAGGTCATTCCAGAGGTTATGCTTATGCATGTCTCAGGAGGATCTCAATGACTGCCAAGGTAAACAATGCCTCAAGCAGGGGTGCTTCTGAAGATTCTAGAGATCTGGACACTGTAGGCAGGGCAGACAACCCCAAGAAATTGGCACCCCATAAGTGGACATTACCTTGAAATATATGATAACCTTTTCCTCCAATATATCAGAGTTATACACATTTATAATTTTCCTACACATGGTTTTTCTTCCCCTTTTATTTGAACCTATATTTAGTGCTATACCTATTAAATACATGTCCTAGAGACTTAAATCTTTGGTCTGTTCTTTTGTCAGTTGAGCCCTGAATCTCAGTGGAGTTGCACTCATCACCAACTCTCCAGTTCATCGGATTTGCCTAGGATAACTAACAAAAGGATGATGATGGACAATATCCATCCCCCAAAAAAGCAGAGTGTCTACAGCAGCAAGCAAGACAGCTCCATCCATCTGCCCCATGGGATCTAAGCACCCTCTCAATAGAAACAGAGTGGGCATCACCATCACTAAATCCTCAAGACTGAGGAATGAACAAACATAAGGGGGGGGGATGCAAAAATAGATCAAAGTAGGCTTGTTATTATTGTGGTAATAGTAGAACCTGTAACATTGATATAAAGACAGTGGTCACCAGAGTTTCTGAAGGCAGGGGGAGGGGAGAATAGGTGTAATATGGGGCATTTTGGGGGCATTAGAATTGTTCTGCATGATATTGTAATGACAGACTCGGGATATTATACATTCTGTTAAAATCTATAAAATTGTGTGGTGCAAAGTTTAAACCATAATGTAAACTATAGGCCATGCTTAGTAACAATGCTTCAATATTTGTTCATCAATTATAACAAATGTACCTCACTAATGAAATATGTTGTTAATGGGGGAAAACGTGAGGGGGGCGGTATATGGGAATCCCCTATATTTTCAATGTTACTTTTATATAATCTAAAACTTCTTTAAAAATAATGAACAAAAAGTGATTCATTGATACAGTAGGCAAAAGATAGAAGCAACCCAATATGTCCATCAACAGTTGAATGGGTAAATTTAATGTGGTTCATAATACAATGGAGTATTATTCATCCATAAAAAGGAATGAAGTTCTTAGTCATGCTACAATATGGACGAACCTTGAAAACATGCTGTGAAATAAGGCAGCCACAAGAAAACAAATATTGTGTGTTTCCACTTATATGAGGTATTTAGAATAGGCAAATTCAAAGCAGATTAGAGGTAACCAGGGTCTGAGGGGAGAAGGGATGAAGCGATATTGCTTAATGAGTACAGAAATTCTGTTTGGTGTGACGAAAAATTTTAGAAAGAGGTAGATGATTGCACAAAATTGTAAATGTAATTCATGCCACTTAAAAAAATTCCAAACAGCTCTATCATTCCCATAGGTTGAAATGCTTGTGACAGGATTTTCTTTACACTTCTCTGAGGAAATATCCTGGAAAACTCATGATATACTGTACGGAAGAGGAGAAATCAATCACCATGGGTACTAAATGAGTTTCTTTGTAAGAGAGGGAATTCAGGAAGAAAATAACTGTGGGGTAAAATATCTCCTAATATAAAATTATATTAAAAACCAGGCCTTCTGTCTGTAAGTTTGTACAATGACTTCTTTGCTCACTTAGTGCTTGCTTATAAATGAAATCTATTTTCAAGCATATTTTGATGTATATTCATTATTCAATCTTAACTCTATATTCTACAATGGTGTAAGTAATACCTGTAAGGTGGAGGTGGAGAAGTAATGCCAATGGAAATGACAATAAGGTATACTTTAAAAAATACCTTGGAAAATCTACAAAAGAACCTCAAACTCTAATTACAGTTGGAAATGACGAAAAATTGTACTCTCATAAAATACTTATATAAATGTTAGAAATTATAACAACTAATGATGTCCAAAATAGAAAATAAAACAAAAATAGTGTGATTCTAATTGGTCAGATCTTAAAATTCACTAAGTAGAAATAAGAAATAATTAAGATGGCATTTTCAAATGTCTGGTTTGACAGGTATGCCATATGTCTGGTCTCTTTAAAATTTAAAAATAAATATGCAATGGAACATTTAAATCTGACCATTGTGAAATATGTAGATGAAAAAACTTGTGATTTATAAACTAACTAATCAAAAACATGTTAGCGTAAAACAAAGAACAATATTGCATTAGTACAATTAAAGTATTCTAATTTATGCATGTGTTAGATTTCTTCCCCTTGTAAATATTAAATAGGCATTTAGTTAAAGAGATACACGTATGCATATGTTCACATGCACACATGTGTACTTTTAACTAAAATGCAAATTTTATTAAATGAAGGTTGTACAAAATATCTTAGATATGCTGCTTTACTAAATTCTAATTTCATCCACATTTTAATTCTGAAAGGTTAAACAGAGAAATATTAGAAGAAACAATTGATGTGTAATTATTAACTTTATTATTATTATATACTATATGAATTATAAAATATAACAGTATATTTTCAGGGCACAATTTTTCTATGGAATAATATTATTAAAAGTGGTAAATATATTACAGTACAGCTTTTCATGGGATTTGTACAGTTGTATTCCAATTCTCTTTACATTTCCGGTCATAAACTAAAGAATAATCAAATTGGTGGCCTTCTAACAAATGCTTGGGGAGCCTCATAAATGTAAAAAATAGAATTATAAATAGTTCATAAATATGAAAAATAAAAGGTGACCATGGAGACCCAAGAAAAGACCTTTCTTTAATGTACAGAATACTGGAAAATATTAAGTCAGCTAGAGTATTTTCCCACTAGATTCACAACCCAGATAATTATGGCATGTTTTGCTAGTCATGGATATAAGGGAATTATCAGTATATAAGGGAATTAAAAGGAAATTATATTATAAGGGAATTATATTGATTCATCTGCATACAATGTTTCCTCAAATCTTTGAAAGCATTGGATTTTAGATGTACCACTGATTTAATAAATATTTTGTAAAAAAGGAACAATATTACATCAAATACATTTGTCAGGTAGAAAATTAATCTTGATTTGGAAAACTATACATATATAATGTAAGAAAAATGCATTTATATAATTGACTATGTTGATCTTAGCAGGCATATTGGACATTCTATTTTGAACATGTAGGAACTAAATTTCAGTTCCTATTATGACATCTTGTCTAGATGGTTCTAAGAGGCCTATATGCAAGTTCCCAGCTCTATCTGATCAAAGGTAATAGACCTTGAGCAAATGACACTACTACATACATTTAATTATTTCTCTTCAAGCATCAATTAACTTTGAAAACTCTTGTGTCCTAGATACTGTTCTAAGTGTGCAAATATAGTAATGAATTTAACTGACCAAGGTGTTGTGTAGTAGAGAGATGTATTATAAACAAATAAATGAATATTCAGCAATAATAAGTGGCATGAAGAAAGCATAACCAGTACTTAATAGAGGGTTTGTGATAGGACACTAATAAAATAGGCCTTTCTAAATGAAATCCTCTAGTAAAGCCTTTCTGTGCCCACCTATATTCTTGAGATAAGACATGGAGAAGTCAGCCAGGTGAAGATCTGAGAGAATGGTAGTCCTGGCAAAGAAACAGAGAAAGTAAAGGTAAATACTTTGAGATGGGATGATTCTTTGCATGTTTGAGAAAAAAATTGGAAGGTCACTGTAAGATGGCTGTATACATTAAGAAAATGTATAAGAGTATAAAGGAAACAAATAACAAAATAACAAATAACAAATAGTCTCTGATAGAATTTCAACAGATTTCCTTTCAGACACTGCCTTGGTATCTCTGTAACTCCGTCGTTTCTCTTTTTATGTTGTTTGTCTCCCTGTCTTTATCTATCTAGTCTACATCTGTCTATCTACATAAATGCATACATAACACACATATGCATTTAGCTCTCTTCTCTGAAATATACACACACATTCACAAAATACTACACACATATACATCCATGCAGATTTGGGATGATAAGACCCTCAATTCTTCTCTCTTACATACGTGTAGCTTTATCCTTTACCTTAGATATTTCAGTGGGGCCTGGGAGTTCGTAATTCTCCTTCTGATCTTTTAATCCAAAGTTCAAAATATGAAGTACTATGCATGTAGTAGGCCCACATGGATAGGTCCAAACAACAACTAAGTTGCTTGGATTATAATACTGAATAAGACACGATTGTTTCCCTTGAGAGCCTGATATCGAGTTACTTATTTCTTTTTCTCAAGCATATCCCTTTCTTCAGATCTGTAGTACTCTGTAGGTTTTGGAGTCAGTAAGGATGGACTGAGACTATATTAGCTCTACCAGAACATTCAGGATCTTATTTATATTGCCAAGGTTTTGAGGGAGGAAACTCAAGTTAAGCATGGATTTTTTTTTCAAATTTATTTAAAGAAATTTTATATTACATAAATGTTACATATAAAATATAAGGGATTCCCATGTGCCCCACTCCCTACCCCTCCCACATTAACAACATCCTTCATTAGTGTGGTGCATTTGTTACAATTGATGAACACATATTGAAGCATTGCCCCTATATTAGTCAGGCAAAGGGGTGCCAGTGTAAAATACCAGAAACCAGTTGGTCTTTATAAAGGGTATTTATTTGGGGTAGAAGTCCACAGTTACCAGGCCATAAAGTATAAATTTCTTCCCTCACCAAAGGCCATTGTCACTTATTGGAACAAGAGAGCTGCCAACGTTTGCCAGGGTTCAGGCTTCTTGGGTTCCTCTCTTCCCAGGGCTGTGTTTCTCTCCGGGCATAGCTCCTCTGTTTCCTCCACAAGGCCAGCTGTGAACTCTCAGGCGAATGGCTCATCTGTATCCCGGGACCTTCTCTCCTTCCTCACCAGAACTCCAACATCAAAACTGCTACAACACTGTCCTTTGCCGTGTCTTTTATCTTTGATTCCCCCACCCACCAAGGGGTGGGGCTCAATGGTCTACTGACGTGGCCCAGTTAACACCCTAATCATAACTTAATCATGCCCAGATTAGCAGACCAGTTTACAAGCATGATCCAATTATATTTTTGGAATTCATAATTACATCAAACTGCCCAACTGCTACACTCCAACATATGAATTCCAAAAGTATATCACAATATTTAAAAAACCTTAAATCAGTAACAATGCAAGTACAAAATCATATCATAGGCAGTTTAAAGAAATACTGTTTGTCTTAGGGCAAATTCCTGTCTGCTACAGAACTCTGAAACTTACAAAACCATTTAACTGCTTCCAATACACAAATGGAAAGACAAAGGATAAACATTTTCATTACCATAAGCAGAAACTGGCAGGTTAAACATGAGCCATGAGTCCTCTACAGTAAACCTGCAGGGCATCCTCCATTCGATTTCAAAGTCTGAGAGTCATTCTTAAGATGATGGTTTCTTCTCCTTGGAGCCACATGGGGACCCACCCTTTCCATAGGCTTGCCCAACAGCCATTTTCTTGGTTCCACCCTCATCAAGAATCTGGGTGTCAACCAAGCTCTTGGAGGGTGAAGTCTGGAGCTTGGTTGGAGTGTTGGGGTGATTGCCACAACTTACCCAATCTTTGGGTTAGAGTCTTAGTCCCCCTAGTACAGTGAGGTGAAGACAACATTCCCCCTAACCTTTGGCATACAGGTCCAACCCTCTCAGAGCAACGAGTTGGCCACCTGGTCTTCTTTAACCTTTGGCATACACTTCAACCTTCTCAGAGTAATGGGTTGACCACCTGGCCTTCTCTAATCCATGGGGGACAGGAGCACCCCTCTCAGATCTATGGGGTGCTACCTTAACCACCCTAATCTTTGAGGAATGTGTTCCATCCTCCCTGCATCCTGGGGCAGCAAAACTCTTCCTGAACATTGGGTGGGAACATCCACCCTCTTCAACTGCTGGGGCAAACTCACCCTCTCTGTACACATGGGTGGGACTCCTCTCTTGGCCCAAGGTGATGTCTTAATTCCAGATCTCAGCTTCCATGGGTTTCTTCTTAAAACCGTTTCTCCTTCAATCTTTCCTTTCCATGTCCTCTTTTGTTCAAGTTGACAGTGGTTTTGTTCATACAGCTTTCTCAAAAACTTTGTTGGTTTATCATGCAGGAAGCAGGGGTCCAAGCCATCAGAGAGTAAGACTTTAAACAAGTCTTTCCTAGATAACTGCATTTTCAATCCTGATTTACAAGTTCCAAGTTTAGGCAAGTCCACAAATGGGGCACTATTGTCTGGGAGCTTAATTTTCAGAGGCTTGGAATTTCCAGAATCAGTTTCTGTTTTCTTTGTGCCCAAGAGTTCAGACCTTAGCATATTTCTTTCGCCTAGCATTTTGCTATAAGCTGCAAGGAGAAGCCAAGCCACATTCTCTGGGTTTACTCTGGAAAATTCTTCATCTAAATGCTCAGGTTCACCATTTTAAAATTCTGTCTTCCATATAACATCCGGAGTTAATCTTGCTAAGTTCTCTGCAATTTTAAAACATGGATCATCTTTCCTCCAGTTTCCAATAATCATTTCATAATTTACTTCTAAGGCATCATATAGAGGTTCTTTAGCATCCATTTTACTATCAACAGTCTCTTCAAAGTGATATAGGCCTTCTCCATCAAGCACTTCACAATTCCTCCAAAAAATACCCCTTACCCATTTATAAAACTGTTCCAACATTTTGGTAATTGTAAAAGCACTTCCCCACTCCTTGGTACCAAATTCTGTCTTAGTCAGCCAAAGGGGTACTGGTGCAAAATACCAGAAATCAATTGGTCTTTATAAAGGGTATTTATTTGGGGTAGAAGTCCACAGTTACCAGGCCATAAAGCATAAGTTTCTTCCCTCACCAAAGTCCATTGCCATGTGTTGGAACAAGACAGCTGCCAACGTTTGCCAGGGTTCAGGCTTCTTAGGTTCCTCTCTTCCTGGGGCTCTGTTTCTCTCCAGGCTTAGTTCCTCTGTTTCCTCCACAAGGTCAGCTGTAGACTATGAGGCTTTCTAGGCTTTGCTTCTCTCCACAAGGCCAGCTGTGAACTCTCAGGCGAATGGCTTGTCTCTATCCCAGGGCCTTCTCTCCTTTGTCACCAGAACTACAACATCAAAACTGCTACAACACTGTCCTTTGCCATATATTTTATCTTTGATTCCCCCACCCACCAAGGGGTGGGGCTCAATGGTCTACTGATGTGGCCCAGTTAACACCCTAATCATAACTTAATCATGTCCAGATTAGCAGACCAGTTACAAGCATGATCCAATATCTATTTTTGGAATTCACAGTTATATCAAACTGCCCAACTGCTACAGCCACTAACTATGGATTATAGTTTACATTATAGTTTACATTCTGTCCCATGCAATTTTGTAAGTTATGACAAAATATATAATGGACTGTATCCATCATTGCAATGTCATGTAGGACAATTTCAATGTCCCTAAGATGCCCCCATATTACACCTATTTTTCCCTCTCCCTCCCCTTAGAAACTCCAGTGGCCACTGCCTCCACGTAAATGATAAAAGTTCTTCAATTGCTAGAATAGCAGTAAGTCTATAGTAGAATAATAGTCTAGGTGCAGTGATGCTATTGGTTTCAGCAATGCTAGTCTATGAGGGGGTAGGGAGGAGGTTGGGTTGGACTATTCATGGAGCTGGGGGGAGGGTAAGGGGAGGGAGCAGGTGAACTCTGTGGATTTGCAGGTCTGTGGTTAAAACTACAACTTAGGAATGTTCTCCTGGCGAATATGGCAGGGGAGGTTTACTGGTATAGGGTGTTGGATGTGGGGGGATGCATACAGGATAAGGTGCATGTGGGGCAGGCTTCTATGGGATATTTAAGTGTTCATCTTGTCATAGTGTGTTATATCAATGGGTGGAGACCCACAGAATAAGCATGGATTTTATCATCGCTTGACCAAAGAAGGTGTAGAAGTTTCTTTTCCACACCCTCTTCTACACTAAGGATAATTAAACATTTAGATCGTCAACACTATAAAAGTTTCAAATATCTTTCTTTTTTTCATAGTAGTTCAATCATTAAATGGATTCCACATTCTATTTTATATCTTTGTTGTTACATTTTGAAACTTTTAGTCTCTCTAGGTCAGGCCTCATTTAGTTCTCCAAGCCAGGTTGCTATGCACTATCAAATCCCTGAAAAACTCATTCACACAAAATAGTCCCAGGGAAACAACTGATTATATTTTTATAGATATCGCATGCTTTTTTTTCTTATGCTTTTTGCATATTTTAAGACAGTAACAGTTTTGTGGGTATTGGGAATAGGAAATATGCTGTTTTATATCACTTTATTGGTTGCTGTAGAGACATAGAAACTATTTTGATGTTCATTTTATTTCTAGTGACTGAATCATCCACCTTGCTAGTACAAATAATTTGCAGTTGATTGATTTCCTTTTTCTTGGTACATGGCTATATTTTTTAAATGATCATCTTGACCTTTTCTGATTTACTGGTTCAATAAAAATCAAAGTTATTAATGAAATGGTAACCCATTCCCCCATTTTATTTCTGTGTAAAGAAATAAAATGAACTTCACTGAGAGACAATAAATAAAATATATGAATAAAGGATAAGTATATTAGGTCTAATCTTGGGTGGTGAGACTAAATACTATAAACATGTCAACTCTTCTTAAATTAATTTATAGTCTGGTTTATAGCAATTCCAAACAAAATAACAGTGAAATATTTTGGGTAATAAAGAAGTAATTTGTTTGGAAGTTCATTCAGAAAAATACTTTTCAAAAAACATTCTGAAAGTTAAGAGAAACTTGAAGGGGTGAGAAAGATAAATTAAAGGAATTGATATATCATTTAGGAATGGTTTTAGCTGCATATACTAAAAATCAAATTATAATATCTTAGAAAAGCTGCTTATGTTTCTCTAGTAATAAAAGAATTAGGTAGTCAATGTAGAGACAGAATAACAACTTAATGATTCTAACAAAAACAAGACTCCTTCTAACCAGGCTCTGCCACCTTAGTGTCTTTTCTTGACACTTGCATGATGATTACTGCTCTACTGGAGGAATTCCAGAAAGAAAAGTGAAAGGAGGAAAAGAACATGTCAGCTGAATCAGTCCCAGTCTATCAGGAAAGTTATAGCTTTCCTAGAAATACTCCTCATACCATATACTCACAAGAGAGGCTACATATATTAGCAAGAGTGACTAGAGAAGTGTAGAATTTTTTTTTTTTTTTGAGAAAGAAAAATCCCATTGATCATCTTGATTGACATGGAAAAGGCATTTGACAAGATCCAACATCCTTTTTTGTGCATGTGTGATCATTTATATACATTTGGTATATTTTTCCCCCAACCCACTCATTATTATTTTTATATCATTTATACATGAACATACATAAACAATAAGTGTATAGTAAAAGCTGTGAACTTACAAAGCAAACATGTATAACATCATATAGTTGCCCTGGTAGACTTCCGCCTATTCAGTCTGTGCCAGCTGAATGTACCTACATTTACCCAGAGAGCTGGTGCAGGGTCCACCAGCTTCCTCCCTGCTAGAGGTGGGGCTGAAGCCTAGGCTAGGGCTGTAGGCCAATCTGGGTGAAAGAAACCGGTCTCTACTGTCACTGTGATTTCCAGTCCGCCCCGCTTCCCCTCATGCCAGGGGCGGAGTTAAAATGGTGGCTACTAGCCTCTTTCTGACTTGAACAGATTCAAACTTTAGATGTTCTTAGGATTATATTTTAGCCTGTTGAATTTACTAATCAGTAGCTGAAGTTGGTGCCCAACTGTCTCTTCCTACCTGTTTTGGGGAATTGGAGCTTCCAATTCCAGCCACAAAATAGTTCCTGAGGCAGCTTGTGCTGCTAGTGGAGTATGGGCACTGGCCTCCTCTGCATGGAGCGCTCTACTTACAAATCTCCTCTGCAGATGGGCAGTCTCCTCCTTCCATTCTTTCGAGGATGTCGCAGTATGCTCTTCTGGTCTCCTGGAACCCCCAAAGAGGTGCTTTAGATAGCTCTGGGTAATTACTAACTGTCCTTGTAGCGTGAGCTGACTCATGGAGCTCCTCACTCTGCTGTCCAGAGTGTAGAATTTTAAATGGACACATGACCATCCCAAATAAAATTGAATTTCTAGTACCAAAATGCTGACACTGAAGAAAGGACTTTGAAATATTATGTGTCTTGTCACCAAAGCAACTGACCTAAGAAATAACATCAGTCACTCCACCACCATTAAAAAAATTAATTAATGAAAGGAAAGAAAACACTACATTTCCTCTCAGGGCCCAAGCTTTTTACCAATTTTTAAAAGGGAATTCATTTTAATCTTTCCAGTGTTATCAGGCAGTATGCTATCTCAGTTATGTATGTGGTGGGCAAAAGAGGCCTAGAAATATCAAATGATTTGTTGTAAGCCACACCCCCAGGAGACAGTAGAGTTAGGAATTTTATTTGAATCTGCCTTATTGAAAGTCTAGATCATCTGAGAAGAACTGAGTTTTCATATCAAAAATCTCCATTCTGCTTCAGAAACCACTTTAAGCAAAAGATTCCAGGACACACCCTTACTTATACTCAGAATTGTTTTCCTGAGCTATATAAAAATATATTTGTGCACATTGTTAGAGTTTGGGGCTGAGGCCAATGGCTGGCCAGTGAGCTCTCAAGTGTAGGTAGTGTGCCACATGATGGGCAAGTTTTTCGCTAACATCACAAGGGTCTCTGACCCAATGAGTGGGGTTTGACAGTAATCCTTGCCACAAGTATGATTTTAATGTGTAAGAGAGCCTTGAGGAAAGATTGAAATGTTTGAAAAATGACCAGGAGTGCACTCGGTGGGTCTGATGTGGCGGATGCTGGCCCAGGAAGTCCTGCGCATGCGTGGCACTATCTCCCGTGAGCACCCATGGGAGGTCATGCCTGACCTCTACTTCTACAGGGATCCTGAGGAGACTGAAAAGGAAGAGCAGGCCACTGCTGAGAAGGCTGTGACCAAAGAGGAGTTTCAGGGTGAATGGACTGCTCCTGCTCCTGAAATCACTGCTACTCAGCCCGAGGTCACAGACTGGACTGAATGCATGCAGGTCCCCTCAGTGCCTATTCAGCAGTTTCCTACTGAAGACTGGAGCGCTCAGCCTGCAACTGAAGACTGGTCTGCAGCCCCCACTGCTCAGACCACCGAGTGGGTGGGAACCACCACCTAGTGGTCTTGAGCTGCTCTACAGGCTCCAACAGGAAGTGGAAATGAGGGTGTCAGAAAATAAATATTGGTTTCTATAAAATATATAAATGTGTGTGTATATATATATATATATAAATACATATATATGTATATGTGTGTGTGTGTGTATATATATATATATATATATATATATAAAAGGTGCTGATTTCACAGGACTGATGACAGAAGAAACGTCCTTAACTACATTAAATAGATGGGAAAAATAGCACAGATAGAGATGTTTCCAAAGTTCAAAGTAGCATGAGTCAACCTCAAGGGAAGAATCAAACTTTGCAGGGTATATTTTATTAACCAAAGTAGAAGACATAATTGTAGGGGAATTTCCTACTCTTTCAGAATATTTCTTCAGCACTTACCTATTGCCTCCCATTCCATGAAAGTAAGAGATGTGTTTATTGCCAATTTAAAATTCTGCTGTAGGCTAGTCAGCTCATGGGAGCTCTTAACCCATGTATGCTATTTATTAATTCCTGTACTAGTGTCTAAATCTCTTTAGTTACCACTATCTAGGAAAACAATTGGAGATACATATATATATGAGTGGCTTATAATTTTCTTAACAACTCAGGAGCTAGCTTCATCATTTTCATGCCACTGCAATCCCATACTCTGTTTCTTTTCATATGTCCCACCCTTGTATTGCTTGTCTCTTGATTTATGTTTTCCTGTAATCAGTGCAATCAATTACAATTTAAAGCCAACTTCTATGTTATTTGCATTATGTACTTCAGAAGAATTATAGTCTGTATATTAAAAATATAGTTTCAAGGGACATGTTACATGTTTAGATCCTTGACTTTGCCTTTCAAATGCTAATTTGTCGTGCTTTTTCCTTTTAATTTTATTTTGCCCATCAGTCATTTCAAATTTTGTCAATAAGGCAGCTTTAGCAAAAGAACATCTGGCACCACTGAAGCTCTAAAAATGATCTAGGAAGTTTTGTTCTCCACCTGTCCTAGTCATCCATCAAGTATTAATCACTGTGGCATGATATGTCATTCATCATAATGGTTATAGTAATGTTGCAAATGAAAATACCAAATGAAACTTTTTCCCCTCTTTTCCCCTTGCAAGAAATTCATAACTACCACAAGAAGAAATACCTAAATCTAGTCTTTCAAATTTGGTGACATAATTTGAAAAGTTAAATGAATACAAAGAAGCAATTAATAGAAAAAGCAAAGCGAAGAATAAAAATGAACTAGGGATGATGTTTACCCTTGCTTATTTAAACAAATTTGAGGCATATTTTACACTAACATTTGTCAACAAATTCAATTAAAATACGTGTCTATCAAAATGTCAGTATAACTGAAACACAGAATTAGTATCATGGACATTACAAATTGGCATAAAAATTTTAAAATAACAAGGTAATGTGTAGCAATAGTCATAAGGCATGCATGTGTATCCAGATCTCATGGTCTGAATCCAGGAATTTATGATATGGCTGTAAATCAACATACCCCAATATGGTGTGCTGCATAGAGATGTTTATTAATGAATCATCTATTATTAAAAAGAAATATACTAAGATCAGAAATAATTGACATGCAAAATATTATTTAATCAATATATTAATAACACTGGTGTTTAGAAAGTCATTAAATGTACAGATATTGTAAATAGTAAGGAGAGCCATGGTTCAGGGGTGGTTTTTGCAATGTTACAAAATGTCATAAAATATAATTACAATGCAAATATTCTCGCTGTCCTGATTTTGTGATAATCAGGGTAGGCTAAAGATTCGCTATATTAGAAACCATGCATGTGTCCCCAGACCTAATTTTTTTTCCCTAGGTCTGGTTTATAGAATGCTGGTAATAAACCAAGCCTGATTTATTTTATGTCCATCCTGTATGGGAAATGACTGTAACTCTGGGTATCTTTGGTCAACCTTAAGAGATGTAGCTGGGGGATGGATGTGGCTCAAATGGTTGGGCGTCCATCTCCCATAGGGAGGGACCTGGGTTTGATCCCTGGGACCTCCCGGTAAAAAGAAAAAAAAAAGAAAAATATAGAAGGCGCGTGGGCCGTCAGGCCCCATGCATGGGTGCGCCGCCAAGCCCCACAAAGCCACACAGCAAGATGATGATGTAACAAGAGAGTGACACAAGGGATAGCCAAGATGAGATGCGCCAAAAAACCCGGAACTAAGGTGGCGCAGGCGATAGGACGCCTCTTTCCCAAATTGGAGGTTCCGAGGATTTAATCCTGGCGAAGACGGGAGAAGGATGAGAGGAGAGGCAGGAAACAGACACAGAGAATTGCCCAGCAAATGGACACAAAAAAAGCAAAACCAGGGCGGGAGGGGGATGTTAAAATGGATAAAAGTAAATAAATAAATTTTTTTTGAAAAAAAAATATAATTACATTTATATGATTGTCATAAGTGTATACATATGTATACATATATGTGTTTGTCTCATATTCCTCGTTTGAAGAATGGTAATAAAGTATTATCAACCTTGCATTTTTGTAATTATGTAATCTCTTCTTGTAAGCTAGTAAGTCTCTTTTCTCTGACTCTAAGACATTATACCAATTAACCTGAAAGAAAGGTTTCCCTGAGGTAGATACAATGATATCATAACCGCAAGGCTTGGCTACATTTCTGGTTGTCAGGTAACAAAACCCTCTCTTATATGGTTGGATACAGAACCAAATCTAAGCCCCAAGCCATGAACTGCACTCTGAAGGCAGGCTGCTATTATCACAAGATTTTTATAACCTTAATAATATAAGCTCATTGAACGACAATATTTCCAACTAACATGTATATGGTAATGACATTCATTAAATTATTTTTACATACTTAGGATAATTAACAAGCATTCTAGTGAAGACCCTGTGGTTATATCAAATCACTTGTAGTAGATATGTATCCCCTGGAGAGTTCATCATTGGTTAGAGAGCTTCCAATATATAATTGCCCTTAAGGTATAGAACTGAAAACCCACAAGCTGATACACTATGCTGTTTGTACTGAAGTGACAAAAAGAAAATTATGATAATAAACATGATTGGTTACATTGTTACTCCACATATAAATGTTGAACCAAGTATAATACAATGAAATCCTGGGCTCTTGTACGGAGGAGAATGGGGGGACTTGAGAATAGTGTCACATCTGTACAGGAACATATTCTTATATAGAGAGGATTCCACTCACAGATAATCTTTCAGCACAAGGCAGCCTGTATCACCACTCCAAATGTTGTTCAGCTACAGAGGAGGCAGTCCAGCAGCTGCTTCAGGAATTTTTTGGAGAAAAGAAACTCCTAGAGTCTAGCTTTACAGGACCCCACACGGTAGCTAATGAGAACCAGGGTAGACCAATATGAAGAGCCAATGAAGACTCTGGTAGAACTACTGTATGCAGAAAGACAGAACTATCTTATAATTAGGGCCTGAGCTGTGAGAAATAGACTTTCCAATACAGTGATATGAAAGTCCAAAGATCAGTGGGTTACATAGAATTAGTACAAATTAGAGAAGACAAGAATGTGGATAGATCATGTAGTGCTAATTTCCTTTGTCATGCCTGCCTAATAATCTCACCATATGCTCTTGAGGAAGCAATAGACTTTAATAGCAGAACTTAGTATATACTATATCTAAAATTAAAATTTAGAATCTCTCTTTCTAATTTCATAGTGTGGATAGAGTTATTATCTTCAGTCCTTTTGTATGATCACTTTTATGTAATATTGGGTTAAATACCATTTTCTAGTATTACTAAAATGTGATTTAATTAACCTGCTAACAAGTTGCAATAACATTCCGGTGTCTCCAGTGACTTATCTGTCAGCTCACCCATTGAATATGGTTGCTATATCAGCCTTGTTCTTTGGTCTGTGTCTTTTCATATGAAAGTGTAAAGAAACCTTAGAAAAGTGGCCCGATTTGGGAGCTTCAACTTTGCCACATGTGGAGCTTCTTACATCTGTCCATGTCCTCTCTTCTTGACATTCCCTCCTTGAGTCAAGATTCATATCCCTTCTGCACAGGTACTGGAACAGAAATGAGTGTTCAGAATCTTAGGGCTGGTGTGAAAATACTCAAACAAGCCTCTGACTCCCACCTTCACCCTCACACATCATGCTTAAATGGGGCTAATTTAAATCATTTTGTTAGAGTGAAGTGGTTTATGGTAAATTGTTCCTTAAAAAAGTTTTTCTCTTTATTACAAAGACAATAAATAATTGGAGTGATTAATTATATTATGAACTATGGGAAAATGTAGAATATAAATTTGATCTCCTTTAAGAATTGATAAAAAAATATAATTAAAAATCATTTGAATTAATCTAAATTTATTTTATTAGGAGATAATTAAACTATAAAAACATAGTAATAAAAAGGCATAATGATTTATTTTCACAAAAATCAATGACTTTTTCTGCTATATTTAACAAATGATTTCTTAAAATTGTCTAAAGATAATCATAAAAGAGGAAAGATCACTGCACAAACAACATATATTTCCATTTTATATTTTTAAGTTTTGTTAAAAATTGAGACTTTAGTTGGTAGAATTTGAAATGGACACCTGCTGATATCAAGAAGAATGTCAATCGTGTAAATCTCAATGGAAACGTCTTTTGATATTCTTGAACTTCTGTCTCAAAAAGCACGCAGAAACTAATTGTGGGAGAAATATTTGAAATGAAATTTGTTGAGACTCAATATCTCATTAGTACATCATAATACAGTCTCACAGTTCATAAAATGTGTCTCTCTTTGGCTGAAAGTAGAGACACACAGATTTTCTGATTTTTCTTTGCAAATTGTATTTGTAGTAATGAATAAATTCAGGTAGGATTTATGACCACTTTTTCTAAATTAAGATTATTTGAACCAACTAACATGCCAAACATAATGCAAAATAGAGCAATTAGGGATTAAAGCAGAAAATAAGACGGAAAGTGAACTTAGAGGTAAGAGGGAGCTGTCACTGATCTACTTGGGAGAGGCTAATGGCCATTGCCCATTACCATAAAACTTCAGAAGCTGGAGATTATTTTATTAACCATATATTGAATACCTTCCTTGTGAAGACATTGGGGGCTGCATTCAGTTTTGCAGTTTGTGGGCCACACAACTCCAAGGAGCATCATCTACATCTTAGTCATTAAATCTGTCAGACTTTTCTTAGTATAAGGGGGTCTCTATGGGAAAAGTAATTCCAGATGACTTTTTGTAACAAGGTTAGAGTTTTCCAGTATTTTAAAAATCCACCTTATTTTCATATCATGTTTCGTACTTGTTCTTTTCATCCTGAATATTCTGACACGTGGCCTGTTAAAATTTCTATTTTCTAGACTATTCAGAAGCTCAAAGTGGACATTTAAAAAACAAGAAATGTGTCTTAAAATATTTCATCCAGCTTGTCTGTAAACTTGAAGATCTAATTCCCAGCCATCTTTATTTGGCAACTGATATACTATAATTGGAATTTCAATAACAACATATTTTTCTTTCATGACCTATTATCTCATGGGCAGATTTGTCCAGTGAGGAAAATCAAACTTTTATGAGTTAGCACACCTTCAAAATATAATGTGAAAAGTCTAAAAATGTTTCAGTATTCTGTGAGCCATGTTTCCCAGTGTGAGAAAGGAAGTTTCAGATAAGAAAGGGAGACTTGAGTGAAACTTACAGTACTAAATTAGAATCAGAGACATCAGTATGCACTAAAGTTTATGTAATTATATATAGACATATGGATACAGCAACAATTATAGATTTGTGTGTATAAAAGGGTTAGACCACTTACATATATTACATTACTCTGTTTCAGAGTAGGCCCAGAAGCAATGACACCTATTGGCAATGAGCATGCACAGTGCCCAGATCTTGGATTCTAATATCGTCTTCTAAGAAAAGGAACCAGGATTTCTTGGAGAAATAACTAATTCTAGGTCTAGAACATGGAAATACAAGATGAGTCTGGAAAATCCTGTAGTATCAGAAAGTAAGGAAGTACTTATAAAAACAAACAACAGCAACAAAAGAAACACTAGAGTTTACAATAGCCAAAGCTGGAACAAATTGAGCAAAACTGTAATTAACATTTTATTGGATTAAAACCCAAAACATAAAATAAATATACATGAGACCATGCTGACAGAAAACGATTGACTAAATAAACAAATGGGTGGGAAAAGACAATTCTTCCTTACAGAAAAATTCGAAATAATATATGTGCTAGGGAAGTCACAGATACCTGTGAAGTGGCCATCTCTCAGCCCTCATTACTTCCATCTCCTTCTCTGGGGAAGTACCAAACACAAGCTAAGTGGTCATCCTCTGGTCTTCCTCTACCCACACATTTTTTATTGTGTTCCAGTCAACAACAGGAAAGATATTAAGTCTAATGAAAAAGTTCCCAGCCAGACCTTAAACCTATAAACAAGAAACAAGCAGTCTCAGAACTTATCAGAATGGGAAATCTCAGTGGCAGGGTCCGCTCCCCCGGAGGTGGGTGAAAACCATACTCAAACAGGATATCTTGGTCTCTCTTCTCTGGTACGAAGTGGGGCTTGCAGAGCAGTCATCTATGGACCCTGACCAACAGCAGATTTAGGCCACCCTAGGAGTCCACCCATGATGGAACTTCTTCCCCAGGTTTTTTGGATTTTGGGTGCTAAGTGACAAAAAAATTATTTGGCCTTTCTGGACTTTTTATTCTGTGCAAGCAATAAGGGGATCATCTGCTGAAAGTTTCTGTTGTTCCCTGAACGTATATTTCAATGCACCATTGCAGCAACTCGCTCCACACCTCCCTCCAGGAGGGGTCAAATAAATCTCAACCCCTGACATCCTCCACCCCTCCGGGCTAGGCTGGACTCAGTAACTTGCTTTCAAAAATAGAGTAGAGAGAGGGAAAACTAATAGCAAATTTACTGTTAGTCAGAAACATGACACCACCTTAACCAAGTGATGATGTTTCAGGTCACCAGTAATGTCATGTGGATGCCATAAACTCCTGATGTGGTGTGACAAGAAGAGCACTTTACATCCATTCTTTTTCCAGAAACACATAACTACCATCTAATTATGAAAATAATATATGATAAATCCATTTGGGGGGACATTTTACAGGATTCCTGGCCATTTTTCTTCAATACTCTCAAACCTCTCTAGGTCATGAAAAGCTGTCACACACCATATGAGATTAGGGCAACACGATATAAAATGCAACATTGTATTGTGGAATTGGAATGATGAAAGATTTTACTAACCATCTTGATTTGCTTGAGCTTCCATTTTATCCAGGGAGTTATAAAGAAGAAAGGGAAGTTAATTGAAGCAAGCTGACATACCAATAATCCTTTGTGGAACTGAAAAAACCCCCTTTTCCCAGCCTGTGAGGAAGAACTGTAACAAAGACTTCAAGTAAGGCCTGCTGATCATTACTAGATAGCCACAACTTACATAAACATCTTGCTTGCTGATTAACGAACTGGGCCTCAAGAATACCCTGCTTAAACAGCCCCATAGCCTTGTAATGCACAGAAAGCACGTTCCAAGAGTAAATCATGTCCCCCTATCCTTCCCCTCTCCTTCCCTTACCTTCCCTTTGTCTCAAGCTGCCATACAAGCTGCCCCTCATCTCAACATTTTGAGTAGAAACCTCTTTTGGTGCTACTCCTGCATTAATGTAACTTTAGCTCAATAAACCTACTGTTTAAAGTCTGTTTGTTTTATTTTCAGCACCATGGTATAATGAATTGGGCTCTGGAAAATACAGATAGCATTAAATGAAAAAAAGACAAGTCTGGAGTTTACTTAAAATATATCTCTATTTTATTGATGAGCTTTGCAATTTTTAAAAAATATTAACAGGAGCAAGACACTTTCCTTTTTATTAACCTTCTTTAATTTCCCATAGCCCTTCGAATAGAATTCAGAATCCTTACAATTGCTTTCAATGCTTTTCTTGCTCTCTTTCCTTTCTTATCATTCTGGATATACCTCAGGCAACCTTCCTTCTCACTCACTGTGTTCCAGCCACACTAACCTTATCTTTAAATTTTTTATATCCTAACCTCTAACTAAAGCCTTTGCACATGCTGTTTCCATTGCTTGGAAAATGTCCCTTTCCCTTCCCTGCCTGCTTTTCCATATTTTTCCCAATAATTCCTACTCAGCCCTCTCAACTTTATTTTTAATTTTATTTTTTTGTTAGGCCAGTAATTTATTAAGGTAGGGAAGGAAGAGAAATGGGAAAATATAACAGATTATGGGTTCCAGGTAGAGGGTAAGGGGCTGAAGAGTGATAAAGAGGCCTGATTTACAGACTACCATTTCCCATTATAGATTATAAATGCCCAGGTTTTACTTGCATGTTGATCCATTTGGGGGTGAAGGCAAGACCAGGGGTCCAAAGGCAAGAGAGAGAGAGAGAGAGAGAACCTTCTCAGCTTTAAATGCTACTTCCTCAGAAATGTCTTTAATGACTCAGGGTCTAAATTCTGATATCATTTTGTATGTTCTCACAGTGCTCTACAGTATTTTATTCAATAATATTTATTATAGTGTATTATTTGAGTATTTATTTTATACCATTCTCCTCACTAGACTGTAAGATGCCTTAGGATATGATCAATTTCTGTTTGCTTCACTAGCAACAGTGGATACTTGTGACATGCATTGACATTCTCTAAGTTGTCACAATATCTAGTAGTAGGTGCTCAATGGGTAGCTTTTTGTGGATAAGGAACCAAGGATATTAATCTTCTTGTTATTTCTACTGAGCTTTTGCGTAAAGACAATACTCCTTACTTTCCAGGGGATCATAATCAGCAGAAAACTGCTGTTGTCCTTCAGTGACAATGGAGAGGATGAAAAAACTGATCCAACACCATGGTCCATGTTTCTCCCAAAGCAAATACAGAATAGGAACCTAAGAAATTTTGAAGTGTTCTTTCCTAAAAGACTCCTGATAAGTATATTAAACTGTTCACAGTGTGTGCTTGTTTTGGAATTTGTGGAAGAATCAGAGAGGGAAATATGTCCTTAATCTACATTTTTAACTCCTAAATATAAGAGACTCCTCCTTATTTCCTATGTTTGCAATGTAAACTTGATAATAGCCTAACTTGAAACCACTTGGGACTTTAGCTGGTGTCTTAAATGAACCTCTCCCCAGGCAAACCAGGGTGATTGGTTATCCTGAATTACTTTATCTTGTTGGAATTCCTTCTCCTCCCTTTGTATTGCATGATACCCCATCCCTTTCTACAGTTGTAATCATTTCTCAGACCCTATCTTACAAATATTTTAGTCTCTAATCTTTGTTCCTATATTGCTTTTTTTTTAGATTTTAATAAAGCAGCTAAATGTTACACAGAAAATATAGGGATTCCCATATGTCCCACCACCTATATTGCTTTAAAAGCAGGAGTAGGGTTTGTGTCATTCAAAATCTGTGAACACCTAGGATAGAAGTAGAGTGTTAATAGAACTGGTGGAAGTGGGGGGATGGGGAGGGGTGGGGGCGGTAAGGGTCAAATTTTGAGAAAATATTACAGAGTATTTTTCACTGGCTGTTTTTTGCAGTGATTATCTAAAAACAATAGCATTCTTATGCTGCAAGACTTGGTAATTTTCCTAATCATACCCCCCATCCCACATCAAGTATTTAGGAAGAAATCATATTTTCTTTTTGGAGAAAGTTTAACATTATTTCTAGTGTATTCGTGTACTGACCTTATTGTAATAAGAGAGCATCTACTCTGTTTTGGCAGAGTTGCTTCTCAAAACTTTCATTTATGTCCTAGAGATAAGCTGGCCTTGATATTCCAAGGTCAAGGCTAGTTAAGTAATGCCTTTCAAACTTTAAATCATAAAACTGCAATACTCTACCTTTTCTAGACAACTATGGCTACACATTTTAAGACATATAAATACATTTCAAACTTCAATTAATTGGTAATCACCATATATTTATATATATATATATATATCGTCAAACTAATTTCAAGACAATTTAAATTACTTCTTCTCTCCTTCCTTCCTTCTCTTTCCCTCCATCCCTTCTCTTTTTCTTTCATTTTCTCTTCTCTTCCTTCCTCATTTTGTCCTTCTCTCTTTTGATCTTTCATTCTTTTTCATTTATTTTCTTGCAACATCTGAAACTTCATATCATATTTAGTTGATAGCTGGTTGAATCGAATAGGGGATTAAGGAATGAAATATGGGGAAGAAAGATTTCTGTTTTTAATATAGTCACACTAATATAATGTATTGCCTCTTCCCATAAAGCCAGCTTTTCAAATATCAAACATTCCTCATGCTTTGTGAACCACACAGGTTACATTTTATGATATACTGTAATTAATGTGGTTCCTTAATGTATAGGAATATGGTACTTTAAGAGAACATGTACTTTTCTTAATTCTCAGGCCTACAGACCAGTTGTATCACAATACATTGTGGGACCATTTATCTATACACAATCCCATAAAATCTAATATTCAAGTAAGAAAAAAGTAAACCAGGTTCTTTGTAGAACTGGCCATCATTTTTCTCTTTTCTTTCTTGGGATAGAAATTTGGAAATTTTCTCCCATAGTACATATTTTATATTGGTTTTCTTCAAATGTATACCATGTTAAAAAGAAATAATTTAATACATGAGTATAGGTTTTTATGAATTGTAGTTGGTATATTACTGATAATTACAGTTTTGAACAAATGACTCATCTCCTAGAAAGTTTATACCTGTAAATACTGTTTTGTTTCCTTTTATCCCCACCTCCTCTCCCCCTTTCTTCTTGGAAGGACAATTTTTAAAATATATATACTTTTTTTAAAAGAGATACTTAGGTTACATAAATGTTACATAAAAAATATAGGAGATTCCCATATGCCTTGTTCCCTACACCTCCCACATTTTCCCACATTACCAACATCCTTCATTAGTGTGGTACATTTGCTAGAATTGATGAACAGATTTTGGAGCATTGCCACTAAGCATGGATTATAGTTTACATTGTAGTTTACACTCTCTCACACAAAATTTTGTAAGTTATGACAAGATATATAATGGCCTGTATCTGTCATTGCAATGTCTTTCAAAATAATTCCCAAGTCCCAAAAATGCCCCCATATAACACCTATTATTCCCTCTCCCTTGAAATGGCAAATTTAATGCCTAAATGTAGTATCCACATCAGCTCTTATTTCAGAAAATTTGACCTCCTCTCATATATCCTCTGTTTGTTTTTAAGGGGCTTTAATGTTTAGATTGGGTTCTAAGGGTTTGATGGGGCTTAAAAGTTAATACATACAGACTATAAATCACAGAAATGTATCATTAGCTGAGTATATCTTGATTTTTGGCTTCCTGGTTGGCTTAATCTTCAAGGTTACATTATTGCTTAAAATAGCACACGTAGATCACCCAACACAATGAAGTCATCTTTTGAAATGTCTCCATGCACCTGATGACACCCTTCCTCTCAGTTTCCCACTAGAGAAGTGCCTTAGCAGCCATAATGGCCCCCAACTTGAGTGGATGGCTTGCTGACAGAAGGCCCGAGTCTCTAAGATGTTTTGATTAAGGATTGAGAGATATCTTATGACTAAAACAGAAGCCATATAAGCTGAATGTTGTAAATTTGGGTAAGAAGTGAGTCTATGTGTCATGAAGGACCACATAAAGGGAGTAACTCATTGAGAAATGCAGTAGAGAAGAAAAATCAGTGCCAGTTTACTGACAACTTTCTAGTTTGGGATATTAGTATGAATTAAACCCAAGTTTTCTCAGGGTTTAAGATATTTCTGTATCCCTCTAATATATCTGTATTTTTATTTAACTAGTGGAAATGTTTTTCTGTTTCTTGCAACCCAAAACTGCATTTACTAGGGCAAATGCCTAGATATAGTAGGTACTCAAGAAAAGTGAGTAGAACTACCATCTGGTCTCACAAATAATAGGCCTCTATTTTCAGAATAAGGATTTCAGGCAAAAAAAAATTTCACTGCTACTCTGAATTTGGGAAAAAGCTATACACAGAGTAGAGAAGAGAGGAGCTATGACCCACTAAGAATCAATACCATTGTGAAATCTGATTGTGACAAACATACAGTAACAATGATTACTGTTTCCCTTCTGTCTTTCCAATTTAGCACTAGTCCTTCTTTTGTCCACTTCTAACCTAGAAACATACAAAGAAGGTGATTCCAGAAATTGATGTAACACAGCCTAGCACAACATTGTTTTATTAGAATTTAATGATAGACAAAATAAATGCTATCAATAATATTAGGACATCAGTCAATTATTGTTAACATTTCCTGTCTATGAAATGGACTCTCTGGATACTATGTACACAAGGAATTTTTTATCTCACATAACTGTAGGGTAAATTAAAAGGAAAACAATTTACTGAAAACATCACTGTATAAATCTTTGTACTAGGAATTTTACCCATATTGTCTCTTTCAAACCTTTCTGAAAAACATTAAAATTATTTATTATCCTCTTTTTTGATATGTGGAAACATCAGCATGCAGTGATTTGTGATTTATTTTACCGTCATGTGTACAAATTTATATTATATATGTCACTGCAATATCAACTTGCTAAGGAAAGACCTAAATAATTTGATATTTACACCATTAACTGTTTAAAATCTCTTGTCCAAAAATTTAATAGCAATAAAGTTGTTGCAAACACAGCCCATAATGTAATTCAGTGACATTATATAGAGCACTTATGGACTTAACCACTAAGGGTCTAAATCTCTTTTCTCTTGACAAAACAATACTTAGATTATGGATTCAGACACATTCACGGACTTGTAATTTGCTTCTGACATTTGCAAGCTATGAGACTTTGGATAAGTTTCTATAATCTCTCCATATGTCTTTTTACTTGCTTACAAAAATAAAAATAATTAGAGTACATAAATCACAGCTTTGCTGCAAGAAATAAATGAAAGCATAATGGTTTCCTACTGCAAATATTAAAATATTAAACAATCAATAAATGTCAACTATTATAATTATAACGAGTTCTTTATTTATATACACATAATAGATGCATTTATAATATACAAAATATAATTTAATAACATGATGTATAATGTAATATAATAAATATATGATTATATCTAGTATTTTAACCTTTACTTGGAAGATGATTAGAGATAAATTTAATGCCCAAATGCAGAAACCGCATGGTCCTAGATTTGGAGATAATAACTCTCACATATACTCTTGTGTAGTTTTATTTCATTTCTTTCTTATCAGTTCTACTGCACAAGTCTTTTTATAAGTTTCCTCAAACCATTTATTAGGAAGATTCATTTTAAATTTTCTTTAAGAATATTGTATGTGGCATTAATGCTACTTAAGATCATTTGCAACTTTTAGTATACTTGAGATATTACCCTGATATCAAAATATTAGCAGCTTCCATAATACTTTGAACCACATAGAAGCCTAAGAATCATTTTTCACTAAGTAAAAAACAATTTTTCATAAACCTCTCATATAGCTGCTTTTAATAATACTTTGCCTGGCTTCTTAGGTGTCATCCATGCACCTTGACAGTATTAAAATTTATAGAAAGCTGTCAAGATCCTCTCTTTGAACAATTTGAACCAAACTCATAAGAGATCCTTGATGATCTACTACTGATGATAGACATTGTTTTCAATAAGGTTAATATCAAATAATTTCTGGAAATAATGGTAATAATTGACTTAATTCAATATTGTTAAAAAATGTTTTCCTGAAATTATCTAGTAAATTGTGCCAAAAAACTCTTTCTTTTTTAAGGATGCGACAGGAAGGAAAACCCAGTCATAAAATTTCATGGCTTCGTTCTGTAAAATGGTTGGGCCTATTAGAGTATTGATTGAAGCAAGTTGAAATATGGAAAAACAGTTGGGAATACTCCCACTGCATCTGAAAATCTAAATAGCATTACATTTAAGATTTTGGCAAAACATGTAGGCAATTCTCTAAAGAGTTGCTGTAGCTTCATTTCAAGCTGTTTCTAGGGAATGAAAATTCTGCCAGATGATATGTGAGAAAGAGTTCCTGAGAAGAGAAGTTCTTCTGGGTTTATCTGAGCTAATGATTTTTCAAGCAAGATTAATCTTTTATTTTTTCATTTAGTTTTTTTTTTTCCTTGCAATTTGTGGATGAAACTATGAAGCTTACACCTATGTTTCTAATTCTATCCTGTGACATACCCTTACCAGCCATTCTCCTTGATCATAAGTTTTTACATACCTACTTTTTTTCTCATGTGAAATGTATTTAAAAAGTCAATGCTATGAGATTATATTAAAAATCAACTGAACATGAATGCATTATGTAACAGCACTTACTTGTGATCATTTATCACAAGTATTACTGAATTTGAATCCCATTTAAAATATGAGTTTTAAATGGGAGTTATTGTTTTTCTGCTACTGGCTCCATGAAAACTAAGATAAGGTCTGGAAACAAATTCAGGTTATAATGAAGATGAAGAGCTAATAATAGATTGCTTCTCTGCATTCTGGCTCTCTCAACTCATAGTTGGTAACTCTTTCATGCTGTTTATAATAATAACATTTTAGAGTAGATGGAAAGTTCCACATACAAATCATACAGATTTAGACGTAACAATTTTTCTGAATTATACTCTGTCATCAGAAACAGAATTAGAATCCCTATCTTCTGATCCTCAAAGAGTATATCATAAAATCGCAGGTAGAGTTCATCACAGTTTGTACATAGGTTTTCATAGATATTCTCTTATTTCGTGAAATCATTATCTGACTGTATCCAGTTTTCATGCTTCCATGTTCTCTATCCTTTGGACATGTTGTTATTTTTACCTGAAATTTTTTGAGAACTACTTCCATATTATACTGAAAATTCAATCTTCCCACAAATATGACAAATATGGTTACATTAGTATATAATTTCCTATTCTTTTTGCACTTTTCCTTGACACTTATGGATTTGCTATAGTCTTTCACTAATATCAACCTGAATGTTTATTTTCTGTTAATGCCATCAAATGTCCATTATATCAAAGAATGTGTGGGTTGAATATTTCTTTGAGGGCTTTAGATATTGCCGTAATAGAGGTAGACTTTTTAACTTATTAAATCTTATGTAACACAGAAGATAGTAACAAAGTATCTAAAAATTATTAAATATTACCCTCAAGTTTACCAGACATTCTGACCACTGGCAATTTTTTTCATTTTCCAACTCTTCCCAACACATTTCCTAGGGATCCCTCTAGCTGGGTTTGTATTTACTTTTACTGAATGGTCTATTACAGAAAACAAAAATCTTTCCTTCAAAGTCATTAAACATGATAAAAAGAGTGATCCAAAAAAAAAAAAGAGAGAAAAAATAAAAATGTAAATACAGCTAGAAAGAATCATGTTTTATAAAGAAACAAAGATAAGAAGGACAGTAAATTTCTTGAAGGAATCAATGCATGCCAGAAAAGAATAGAGCAACATCATTAAAGTACTGAAAGAAAAGAGTCAATCTAGACTTTTTATACAAAATGAAATTATCTTTCAAAAGCAAAGATTAAATCAATACTTTTTCAGACATACAAAAGAAAAGACATTCACCTTCAGAACTAGATTATATAATAAATACTTTAGTCTTTTAGGCAGAAAGGAAATGATACAAGATAGAAATCTGGATCTACATACAGGAATGAAGAGTACCAGAAACAGTTAATATTTCAGTAAATACAATTTTATTATTATTTAAAATTCATTAAAAAGTAATCATTTAAATCAATATTATAACAGTATAGTGTAGGATTTCTAAGATGTTTAGATGTAAAATATATAACAACAATAGCACAACAATCAGGAGAGAAAAACTGTAAGTTGCTGCTATACTTTATATGAAGTGGTATAATATTAGTTGAATGTAAACTGTGAAAAATTAAAGATGTACATTAAAAGCCCTAAAATAAACAATGAAAAAACAAAGTGGTAGAGCTGGCAGGCCAATAAAGAAGATAAAAATATAAATATAAAAGAATACCCAACTAATCCAAAACCAAGGCAAAAAGAGAAAAAAATAGGATAATTAGTTGACAAAATACAAGATGGTAGATTTAAACTCAGCTTTATTAACAATCAAATGGAAGTGCTTTAAAAACCCCAATTAAAAATCAGAGATGGAGAGAATATTAAAAAATATAAGACTTACCTATATGCTACTTACAAGAAATCCACTTTAAACAATAAGAAAGAAGTTAAAAATAAATGGATGACAACAGTACACCATGCTAACATTAAGGGGGGAAAAATGCTGGAGTCAATAGATTAATATCTGAAAAAGCAGATTACAGAGAAAGTAATATTACTAGGGATAAAGTCGTTTCATATCAATAAAGAGTTCCGTTGATCAAGGAGACACAGCAAGTCTACATAACAGAGCTTTAAAATACATGAAATAAAAACACATAGAACTGAAAGGAAGAACAGAAAGTAGATAATTATAACCAGAGATTTCAAACCACTCTCTTACAAATAAATAGAAAAAGCCAACAAAAATGAGTAAGGATATAGAAGATTTGGAAAAAAAAAATCTATTGACATACTTTGCCTAATTGACATTTGTAGAATGCTACTTCCAAAAAGATCACAATACTCATTTTTTTCAAATTTATATGAAACTTTTGCTGAGATAGTAAAAATTCTTGGCAATAAAACAAGTAACAAAGAATTTAAGAGGAGTACCTTAATACAAAGTATATATTGTGAACACAATGGAATTAAATCAGTATATAAAAAAAACAGAAAAGTCTCTGGAAAATACCCAAATATTTGGAGACCAAGAACACACTTCTACATAAATAATGAATTTTTTAAAAGATGCATTCAAAATTATTTTGAACTGAATATATATAAAAACATGACAAATCAGAAATTGTTGGATTCAGCTAAATAGTGCTCAGGGGGGGTTGATTTATTACACAAAATCCCTACATTATAAAAAGAAGGATATGTCTCAAATCATTGATGTATGCATATTTCTTATGAAACTGAAAGACTAACAAATCAAGCTGAATGTAGGAAATAATAGAGATTTGGAATGATATCAATAAATAAAAAATCATAGCTATAAAGATAATTATCCTTGCTAGGTATTTGAAAAGATCAATAAAATAGATAATTTTTTAGCAAGATTGACCAGGAAAAGAGAGAGAAGAAATAAATTACCATGATTGAGGTATAAATATATATAGTTCTTACAGTCATTTGAAAGAAAATAAAAAAATACAATGAACAAACACATGCCAATAAATTGTCAACTTAGATCACATGGAAAACTAATAGGAAATGCAAACTACGAATCCTACTATAATAGAAATATACAGCATGAATCATTCTTTATATATTGAGTCCATGAGTTTGTAGCTAAAATTATCCCAATAAGTACAATGACAGACCCGAAAGACTTTACCAGTGGATTCTACCAAACATTTAAAGAAGAAATAATACCGATCCTACACAAATAATTCTAGAAAATTTAAGAGGAAGGACCACTTCTCAACTTGTATTACCCAGATATAAAAACCAGAAAACAATTACAACTAAAGAAAACTACTCACCAAATCCGTTATAAACATAGACACAAAAATGCTTTATTTACCTAATCGTATCCTATAATAAATAAAAGGTTAATACATCATGATCAAGTAAGATTTCTCCCGAGAATATAAGGTTAGTTTAACATTTAAAAAGTGAAATCAATATAATTCACTGTATTAGCTAACTAAAAGTGAAAAAAAACTATGATCATCTTAGCACATGCTAGAAAAAAAGAAATTGTCAAAATCTAATATCTATTCCTGATAAAAATTTTTATAAAACTAGGAAGAGAAGTGAACATCATGAACCTCTTAAAGCACTTCTATTAAACACACACATACACAACTTATGTTATACTTAATGGCAAAAGACTGAATGCCTTAAGATTGGAAGAAAGCAAAAATCTCTGTTCTCACCATTTTGATTCAAAAATGGAGTTTATACATAGTGTTATAAGACAAATACAAGAAAGGAAAGTTATAAAATTTGGAAAGCAACAAGTAAAATTCTTTCTACTCACTGAGGAAGTGATCATCTATGTAGAAAACTCTATGAACACTAAAAAACGCTACTCAAAATAATGAGTTTCACAAATTTGGATGATACAAAGCAAATATATTAAAATATATTAAATATATTAAATTAATTGCATTTTTAAATGGCTATTGGAAAATTTAATTAAATTTTAATTTAAAAAACTCTACTTATTTAAGGCAAATCATTTTTAACATCCTCTTGAGTGCATAGCATCAGAATGAACTAATACTACATGTATAAGTGCCAGACAGTTAAATCTGTATCAGGTACTGTAAAGATACACATATGGTATGTTTTATTAAAGTTGAAATAATGTAAAACACATGAATAAATGTACAAAACCAAGATCACAGTATGCCATATGCATTCTGATACCTTAATTTTTGTTTTATAATTAATAAAAGTGATATTGAAGCTTCTTGAAAAAAAAAAAAAACAACTCTACTTATAATAGCTTTAAACTATGAAACACTTAGAATTTATGTGACAATATTATGTATGATCTGTACACTGAATACCATGAAACACTGCTGAGAAAAAAAAATGAATATGAAAAACAGCTTGTCCATGTATCACAGAAATAATTATTAAGATGTCAATTTTACTTTTATTCCTCACTCAAGACAATTTTAATCACAATAGTAGGTATTTATTTTAGAAAGTAGCCAGTTTACTCTAAAATTTATTCAAAGGATCTAGAATAGTTAAGCTTAACCATATTTTTTAAAAAGGAGGTGTTGGAGGAAATATATTACCTTCTTTCAAAAATTTAAGTTATAGGAAGAAAGACTGTAGTGTTTGCCTAGAATAAGGATTTAGATCGGTGGACAGAACACAGTCCAGACCCCACCTCTATGGTCAATGTATTTTCACCAAAAGATATAATAGCAATTCAATTAGAATTAAATGATTTTTCCAATGCAAAGATTAAGGCTGTTTGCAAATAGTAACAGGTTTTCTGTAATAAGAATGTTTAGAATCTCAGCACGGAGGGTGTGGAACAAAAATTGTGAGTACTCCAAAAGAACCTCAGCATAACCTGAAAGAATATGAATCCGGCCTAGACATTAGTCTCTATAGAAACCATATTTGTACTTCAATTTTAAGAGCTTCTTTGAAACACATGACCTGCACAACTACATTTTATTCCCTACGTGCCACCTATTAACACATTTTAATTTATATTTTCCAGGTTCCTAATTTCATACTTTAAATTTGTAATTTGTTTTTATATTAAATAAATCCCTTTAAGTGTCCTCAAATTCCTCAGTATATGTAATAAAAATACACAGATGCACAGATACTAAAAGAAATGGTTAGAAGAGCAATAAACTAAAATTCCTTGAGTATTAAAAAAGGAGAAAGATTAAAAATATCGTAGACTACCATACAGAAATCCCAAAGAAAAGTTAAGAACAAAAATCTAAATGGAAGAGGGCAGTAGCAAAGAGTAAGTGAAAGTACTGAGCAAACTTCTGGCAAAGCCACTCAAGCAAAATAAGGTTTTCTGCAGCTGCATGACCAGAGCTCATTTAAGATCAAAGAAAAATCACAGATCTTACAAAGATTCAGAATGGGAATGACCTCTGAGGCCACGTAGTCCATTATTTAGCTGTTGGAACATTGTTTTCTACTTTGCTTCATAATATATTTGCCCATCTGTTTTTAAATGTCAAATAATATGAATGAAGATGCTAAAATGACCACCATGGAGCACAATCAGCAATCAACCAGGGCTCAACCTTACAAAGATTTGCTCTGGGAAGAATTCATATTAATTTTCTACATAATAAATGTACATCATTGACTAATAAGTCAGTGAAAGATGCTGCTCAGATAAATGTCTATTTATCTTCATAGAAAAGAACAAAGCGTTTATCCAGGTTTTTAAAAATGGTTGGATATTCACTCAGAAAATTAAGCTTCCTTCTGAAAATTGAATTTAGAGTGACAAAATATGTACATTTCTCATTTTTAGCAGAAGAGTTTTATTCAATTTGTAAAGGATAGATTAAAATAAAATGTCTGTTACACTCTTAGAACATTGGTTTATTTCTTTGACATTTTCTCGAGCTTCCTCAATTTTTATTACATAAATCAGAAAAGTACAAATTCATTACAATATATGCACAGTGTAACCATTCATTGGTTAAGCAAAAGGTGATTTTAATAAAACCATAAACTTAATGTAATTTTATTTTTAAAAAGATTCAAAAATTCTCTCAGCTAACTGAATATACGTAATGGCATGTATTTTAAAGCAGAAAACCAAAAATAAAAATAAGGAAAATACATCAAAATAGTTAACCATTTTTACCTGATAGTTCTTACAAATAGCAATTTCAACTACATAAAGAGGAAATCATTGTCTGTGTTAAAAAATTCTGAAGAAAAAATAGGAAATGAAGAATAAAAATATAATAAATCAAAGGTAAATCCTAGGCTGAACCTGTTTCCTACAAATACAGGCAGTGGTCTACCTTACATCATTTATGCCCCAAACCACTATTGGTGTTTATAATTAAAACCACATGATAAATTGCAAAAGAAATTTCAAACAACAATGAGAAAGCCAAAATTCTTTTCTTCAGGCAAATCAATGCAAGAAATCTGTTGTAAGGCTGTCCCTTGCATAGTGAAATAGCTATGTTGTGCCATAAATTCAACAGGAAAGAAGATGTGCAAACTTTTCAAAATGATGATAAACACTGCCTCCTAATTTACCTTGGTCAATTATAATTTAGTTTAACAAAACGAAAAATGGCAATATCTGATGATAGTATTTAAAAGGAAAATATTTAGTTTGGTGACAGAAAAATTATTTCCAAATTGTACCTTATGAAAAAAATGACACCCCATTGTAGAAATATCTATATACTAAATAAGCCCTACTCATGCATAAACTGAGACTAACTTAGCAAATACGAGCTTTACTTGGTCAGTAAATTAAAGTCTAAAACATAGTACAAATTGTTACATTCCTTCAAATTAATACTACATTAATATTTTTTCAGTTGGTTAATAGGAAAGATTAACATATTTCAGATAAATACAGGGATGATTTTTAAGAGTGGTGATAAAGATGTATTGTACACAAAACAGCAATGTTGTATCTTTCTTCCAGTATAACAGAATTGGAATGCTCTACAACACTATTAAGCTCAGGGATACTTTCATCAGTGTCCCCAAACCGATGGTAATGTCCATAGTGCAAATTCTCCCCAATATCTTCCATCGAGGAAGGTCTATTGGCTACACAGCTACTTGGATTCCCATCCAGGTGCAAAGAACCACACATGTCAGGGTTAATGCTCACAGACTTTTCTGCTCCTCATTGCCATTAACAGAGAGAGAACCCCGGCTACTCATAAATGGCAGTTCTGGAACTGTTAAATATTATTTATTCCCATTTTCCATTCCCATTTTCCATTCCATTGAGTTGTGTCATGGAGGAGAAGTCCAAATGTACATTGATGACACATCCATTTGTCAATGTATTAGATAAAGAGCTATTGATTTTATATCTGTTATAACAGCAACACTTTATCAATGTGCATTTTGTCAGCATCATCTTCTGTTTCACTGTTCACTCCTGGCATGGAATAATCCAGCTTTGAGCTTCCGTTCTTACTCTAAGGGATTATGTTACTCTAAGGGATTCAGAATCTTCCAAGGATCTCTTTTGATTTGTTCCCCTACCAGTACGATTAGGAAAAACATTTTTTTTTCTGACTAACCCCACTTAAGGTGCCATTATTATAGAAACTGTTCAGATGACAATTCTGGAGTTTCAAGAGAAACAGTGCATTCTTGAAAACCCTGGGACTGCAGTGTCTGTCGCTCTCAGGCCTCTGGCATTTCTTAAGCTGTTTGTTAATGTTGGCTCCTGCTTGACACAGTGAATGACCTCCAAAGGCAGGAATATGGGCTTGTGTTTGGGTGCACCATGTGGTAGAGAAATTGAGAGTGACTCCAACTATCACCAATTGTATTAAACACTCCGGCTTGCCTAAGTGTGTGGCCCAGGGAACCAGCATCTAGCCACGGAAGGGGTCCTCAGACCCCCAGGTGAGTGTGGGGCAACTGCTGGAGCAGTAAGCACAGTGCGGCCAGGTGTCCAATGCTGCAGCCATTACTATCATTTTTAATGCTTCTTTCGAATTCTTAATAAAGGCATTTTTTTCTAAATACTGCCAAAAGGTGAAAGCAGGACCCTCATTGAATGTCTTCTTAGGCCAAGAAATTTCCAAAAATACACATTGTCATTCTACTATAAAATGATCCATCGACCATATTGTCTCTTTAGATCTTTCCTTGATCCCCTGAACTTGACAGAAGTTGTTCATTTACTTTTTTTTTTTTAAAAACCAAATATCTATGATGAAATGAGCATGAATTCTGGAGTTAGCTTAATTCTCAGATCCCTCACTTAGTATCTTTTAGTCTTCATAACCTATATCTCCCTAAAAAAATGAGATATGTTTTTGTTAGAAATGTATTTAGCTATAAGTATGCTTTATTAACAGCTTCTGAAACAGTTACATGAACGTATTTTTTTCACCAGGAATTCAGGATTAATTCAGCTACTCTATCTGTCCAGCAGGAGTCTCACTTTTTACTTAATTTTCTCCTGCCATCCTTAGTGAGCTGGATTTTGTCCTCATTTTTTTTTTTTCCTCATAGCCAGAAGATGATATTGCTGCAGCTCCAGGTGTCACCTCAAGATTCAAGAATCTAGTTATGCCCCTGCTCATAAACTTTTAAAAGAAAACAAAAGTTTTCAGACTCAAAACTCACTACCACCAGCAAATTTGCAGTTCAATATTATTGTCCAGAACTTGATCATATGGCTACCCCAGCTGCAAAAGAAGCTGCAAAATCAGGGAACATTCATGATCCATCATATAGAGAGAGTACATTAAAGAGGAAGTGGATATTGTGTAAGTTTCCCACAGTATTGGCCACATTCTGCAGGATTGGTGTGATAATTATATGACAATGTCGGTCATAATACACAGTCAAACATTATCTGTCACACATTGAATGTTCAAGGATTTTAGCTATAATTGTTTACCTACCTTTATCTACTGTATTATATTCTACTTGAGGGTAGGAAGTATATTAGATTCCTATAGGCATATTTGGATACCTCTCACTACTTAGAAAAATTGCAATGAAAGCAATTTCCTGGGGATTAGAACATTTACACATATGCTTTTCTTTTATTTTTTTGTCTTTTATCGTACTATATCACTCATTAATATTTGTTGCAAAATCCATATTAGACCTTTGGAGGCAGCCTGGCACCAAGAATAATCTTGCCTCAGTTAATTCTTCAGGTTATCAGTATTCTGGTTGTTTCTAATTTTATTTATTTATTTATTTATTTTTTATTTTTATTTTTTTTTTTGTATTTGCTTACAAAAATGTTATATATATATATATATATATATATACATATATTTTAAGAGGTGCTTAGATTACCTAAAATATTACACGGAACCCACTGGGATTCCCATGTTGCCCACCTCCCACACCTCCCACCACATCCCACACAAACATCTCCCACAGTGTGGCCCACCAACCTCAATGAATTTACACATCCTGGAGCCTTGCCACCAACCATAGACCACAGTTCACACTGTAGACCACACTCTCTCCCACTCAGTTCTGAGTGGTGTGTGCTGATTTAAAATGGCCTACATACATTGCCACAACAGTACTAAGGACAACCTCCAACTCCCAAAGAAGCCCCTGTATTTCAACTGCTCATCCCCTCCCTAGCCAAAAACTGTCAAGTGGCCACTGGCTCCACCTCATTGTTATAATTTCTTGCATTGCAAGAATCACCATATGTGAGCAAGAGAATACCATCAAGTCCACTCTAGTCCATAGTTCTTCCCCCAATCCAGAGGCGACTGGGATGGTGATGTCCACTCCAACTCCAAGTGAGAGAGGGCTTATATCCCATGGATATGGTGGGTGGGATGATCCTGCCTGCAGATGCAGGCCCTCTCCATTCCCTGGGATGGCCATTTCCCATCGTTGTCTCCTCACCAGGTGACTTGGATGAGTCCATTGAGCTGTAGGGTAGGAGTTGCAGCTCCACCTAGATTTCATGCACACCTGGCACATAGGTAGGTGGGAGGCTCCAGTCTCTGGAAGTATACCTAAGAAACTCCAGCATCACATGTAGGTTTGAATAGAAGGGACTGGTGAACCATGTGCAGGGAGGACTTATTTGAGTCTAATTCTGTCACTCTCAGGAGCACAGATTACAAAATAGAACCCACTGATAAGGCATCAGTCTCTGGGGCTATCCCCCCTTATATAAGACCAGGGTGTCTCCGGAGCTCTCAGGAACCCCACTGAGTGGGGTGATAGGCACTTAGATGTTCTATGAGCTCCTACTGAGGTGTGC
>JAKSZT010007815.1:24020801-24418816 GCA_026826555.1 Tolypeutes matacus
TGGACAGTTTGACAAGTATATGTCTTGGAGTTGGCCTGTTGGGATTTATACTATTTGGGGTGCGCTGTGCTTCCTGGATCTGCACATCCATCTCTCTCAATAGAGTTGGGAAGTTTTCAGCCATAACTTCCTTCAACACTCCTTCTGTTCCCTTTCCCTTCTCTTCTCCTTCTGGGATGCCCATAATGCGTATGTTTGTGCGTCTTGCATTATCGGTTAATTCCCTGAGACCATACTGGATTTTTTCTATCTTTTTGTCTATCTTTTCTACAATCTCTTTGATTTCAACTGTATTGTCTTCCATATCACTAATTCTTTCCTCTGCCTGTTCAATTCTGCTGCCATGTGAGTCCAGCGTCTTTTTCATTTCTTGACTTGTGTCTTTGTTCGCCATCATATCCATTACGTTTTTAGGTGTGTTAGTTATTTTTTCAGTATGTTCTCCCAGTGTCTTCTTTATATCCTTAATCTCTTCCTTCAGTTCTTTAAGTTGGTCCATGATATTTGTTTGGATAGCTTTGATTAGTTGTTCGATGTACTGCATTGCTTCCTGGTTTTTATTTTGTGCACTGGACTGGTCCATGTTTTCCAGTTTTTCAGAGTCATTTGTATTTTTCTGTTGCCCTCTGGTCATCATATTATCTTGATGGGTTTGTTCAGTTGATTAGCTTTTCTCTATGCTCTAGAATTTTATTTAGCTGTTGGTTCTGCGTGTGAGTTAAGTTTTCTCTTTGGCAGTTTTTCTTCTTATTTTATTTCCTTACTTCTTTCTACGTTCCCTTGAAGGCAAAAGGTTAGGGCCAGAGGAATCAAAAGATGTAAGGAAGGCAGAAGGATAATAGAAATGTTGATAAAAGTTAGAAGAGGGGCAAAATGAGACTTAATGAGATGAATATTTAACTTGTGTAGGCAGTGTAGCGTACTAGGAAAAAATATGGAGTTCCTATAATGGACTGGGAAAACAAATGGAGGAATATATATATATAGTGATTTAGAAGGCTAGAATTATGAGGAGGTAGAGAAATAGTAGAGAAAGGTCTTAAAGGAAAAAGTTAATACTAATAAAAAAAAAAAAAAAAGAAAAAAGAAGAAGGAAACAAAATAGATGGGATATAAATTGACACCCTTAAGTTGTGGCCTATGAAAAAATGTTGTCTCTAAGAGCCACAACAGAAAACAGAAGGCAGAAACATGCAGGAAGGATAAGCGATAGTTTGTAATACAGAATCAATATATACAGCGAGTGGGAAATTACTGAATAAGAAGCCCAGCAAATAAGCGACCAGCTGGCAGCACCTATTTAAAAAAAAAATAGAAGGAAAAAGGAAGGGGGGAGGAAAATGGGAATAATAGCAATAGACCAGAAAGTAACAGAGAGAAACCAATGATCCACACAGGCAAGCAGTCAAACAGAGCTAAGGGGGGTCAATGATTCCCCTAGGGTCCACGTGGATCCTTCCTGCCTACTTGTGTTTATCAATGAATTTCCCCACAGGGTTCTATATGCAGGTCCTGAAGCAGCTTTTAGCTATTAAACTAAATTAAAAAGAATTTATTTTTCAATTGTTGAGGTGACCTCACTTTTTTTTTTTTTTTTTTAGCCAAATGCAGGACCCAAAATAATTCCTCTTCTAGACCAACCCCCTTAGGGAAGGGACCCTAGCTGGGCCCGTGGAAATTAATCAAGTACGCTCCACTTTCCGGACTCCCCAGGTTAGCTGAAACTCTGATGTTAGTCAGTGAGGAGTGCTAAAGACGGCGGATTCCGCCCCTTCTGGCACCGAGCTCCAGCGTCACCGGGCTGCTCAGTAAATCAGTTTGAGTGCAGATTCGCGTCTGCTCTCAGCCTGGTGCTGCATCAGGTCGGCTTATCTGCTCCCCAAAGCTATGGGGCGGTGCAGGCAGCCAGATCGATGTCTAAAAATATAAAATACCCTTCCCTGTCTTCCAACCGAACCCTCCCTTTTTTGGGAAGTGTCCCTTCCTCCTGGCTCCGCAGCGGCCCGGGTCTTATCCCTGGGTGGCTAGGGAAATCAGCTGCGTTCCCCGACCAAAATCCCCCCTCCGGTTCACCGGGTGCTGACTAGCTTGTTTGCTCTGTTCACACAAGGTCCAAGGGGCGCCAGGCAGCCAGCTCCCCAGAAAATAAAACTTTTTCGCCCCCGCCCGCGGCTCCAAATGGCCGTTTTATTTTTTATTTCCGTAACTGCAGGGCTCAGCCGCCTGTGCCAACCTCCACCGGCAGCCTCAAAACTCACGAATCTCCACCGTTCGGTCCACGCCGCCGATCCGCGCAGATAGATGTCCCAAGCTTCTCACTCCACGCGTGCACAGCACAGACCCCCGGGCAGGACCCCGTCCTCAATCCGCCTTGCTCTGGGAGCTTGCAGTGTGCGCCCTCCTACACCAACGCCATCTTGCCGCCTCTGTTTCTAATTTTAAAAGCCCAAGAGTAGAGCAGGCATGTCTTAAAATCTGGCATAATTTAAACTTGCTGTCTTTGAACATAAAATCATTTTTCTTAGAGTCCCCAACTTTATATGAGCTTTTATCTTTATCAAGACACAGCCTTTAGTTTCGGACTGGCCTCATAGGGTCCACCTGACTTATTCCCTCCTTCAGATGGGTTCTACCCATGCACTTTCCATGACCATTATGGAAAATACATTTATTTGATATAAAGGTGGAGGAATTAATTATAAGTAAAACATTTTTAATGAATGTAAGGTGACTCAGAGCTACACATATTTTTTAAAATATTTTAATCAAGAAAGAATTAAAGTAGGAGATATAAGCAAAGGCATCGCCTTTTTGCAATCAAATGCAGTAAATGAAAGGAATTTGTGAAGAGAAAGAACTGGCAACATAGGTCAAGTCATAAGAATATGCACCTAATAGTCACAGCCCCTCCAGAAATTCTGATTGGCCTATGCATTGTAGTAATGCCTACAGAGACTTCTGTTTCTCATCATAAAATTAAGGAAGATAGTTAGAAGACATCTAAAGGCTCTTCCCTTTTGGATTGGTTAAATTCACTACAACATAAACAATAAGGACATGAATCTGTCTTCATTTATTTTCTGGAAGAGAGTAGGTGATCAATAAAAATAGTTGAATGTATGAATAATATTCATATGTGAAAAAAATTAAATAAATTCTGAGATGAACTATTACCTCTACAGGACTACGTGACTTAGTTTCTAGGCTGTGAAATCCAAACACACAGACAATATGCCAAAGGTTTTAAACACTGTCACATGTAAACTTTTCCAATTCTGGGAATTCTGCCAAAAATATCTTGTGATACAACTATATCTACATCTAGAGAAAAAAATTCCTCTGTCTTTGCTCTTTTCTCAGCTTAGGTAATCACTAGTAATCACTACAAGTTTAGGTAATACTCTGGTACACACAAAAAAAAGGCAATTAAGTAATACTAGCTAATGAAGAGACAACCATTATAAAGTCAGAAACTCAATGCATAGAGGCTTAAAGCCTCTGTGTCTTAAAGACATGACCTTCAGTTCTATTGATTGAGAATAAATCTTAAGAGAAACATACAAGATTTCAGATAATTGCTGAAGTAGAGCTTCTCACTTTTGGTTCTGATTTTAGAGATCATTAAATCAACCCCTGGCCCCTAGCCACTCCATAAATGTTTCAATCTGTGTCAAATAACTAAAAAATGGCCACATAGCCTCTGCATAAACACTGTGCTTGAAATAATGAATTATGGCCCAAACCAATATTATTAAAAATCTGAGTCTATCGTGAACTGGACTTGATTATTAGATTTAAGGGCCTAAATGTCACAGAAGGCCAAGGTCAATAAGCAAGTCCCAGAGGTAAATCTCTCTGCATGGATTATAAATCCCATTCCACCTCCACAGGCTTGTCAGTCTCATCAGAGATTTGAATAATGTAATCAACTTGTTCTTTTTTTTTTTTTTTTTTTTTTTGTATTTTTAAAGAAGACTTAGCTAATATAAATGTTACATCAAAAATATAGGGGATCCCTGAAGTAGATGTGCCTCAAGTGACTGAGCTCCCACCTACCACATGGGAAGTCCCAGGTTTGGTTCCCAGTACCTCCTGGAAAAGACAAGCTAGACAGTGAGCTGGCACAATGGACAGGCACAGCAAGGTGATGCAATAAGATGACACAACAAGGAGACGCAAAGAGGAAAGACAATGAGATATACAACAAAGCAGGGAGTGGAGGTGGCTCAAGTGATTGAAAATCTCTCTCCCACATGAGAGGTTCCAGGTTTGGTCCCCAGTGCCTCCTAAAGAGAAGACAAGCAGACAAAGAGAGCACACAGCAAATGGACACAGAGAGCAGACAACAAGTGCAAACAATGGGGGAATGGAAATAAATAAATAAAATAAATCTTTACAAAATATATATTTAGGGAATCCCTATATACCTCATGCCCCCCACACACACACTTTCCCCATTAACAACATCTTTCATTAATGTTTACACTTTCACCACACAATTTTGTAGGTTTTGACAAAAAGTATAATGGACCGTATCCATCATTGCAATGTCATGCAGAAAAATTCTATGTCTCAAAAATACACCATGTTACACCTATTCTTCCCTCTCCCTTTCCTCAGAAACTCTGGTGACCACTGCCTTTATTTTAGTTTTACAAGTACTTCCATTACTAAAATAATAAGTCTACTTTGGTCCATAGTTGCATTCCCCCCTTATGTTTGTTCATTCCTCAAGCTGGAGGATTTTGGAATGGTGATGCCCACTGTGCTTCCGATTGAGAGGGGGCTTAGATTCCACGGGGCAGATGGATGCAACTGTATTCCTTGCATTTGTAGATATTCTCTGTTTTTGGGGATGGATATTATATTAGTCAGGGTTCTCTCGAGAAACAGAATCAGCAGGAGATATCTGTCAATAATATGAAATTTTAAAAGAGTCTCTCACATGACCGTGGGGATGCACAAGTCCAGGTTCTGCAGGCAGGCTGCAAACGAGTGGCTCCGATGAAAGCCCGATGAAAGGTCGTTGATGAGTTTCTGGGAGAAGTTGCCTATCCAACGACGAGCTGGGAAATTCTCTCTGAATGTTGAAATCACTTCCACTTTTAAGTAATTCAACTGATTGGATAAAAGCACCACCCACTGATAATGTAATATCCCTGATTGATGCAGATGTAATCAGCCATCCACACAGTAAACTCACTGGTGATTGAAGTCCATAAATGCTCTTGTATTACAATTAGCCCAGTGCTTGCTGGAACAAACACCTGGACACAACTACTTGGCCGAGTTGACACATTAGCTTGCTGGAACAAACACCTGGACGCAACTACTTGGCCAAGTTGACACATTAGCCTAACCATCACAGATATTGTCCATTCTTATCCTTTTGTTAGTTGTCCTGGGTGAGTCCCATGAACTGGAGAGTAGGTGTTGCAACTCTGCTGAGATTCTGGGCTCAACTGGCACATGAACAGACCAAAGATTTAAATCTCTGGGACATATATTTAGCAAGTATAGTGCTAATTATAGGTGCAAATAAAAGAGGCAGAAGAGCCATGTGTAAGGAAAATATGAGTCTAACTCTGTTATACTGGGGAGCATAAATTCAAAAGTAAGGCTTACTGACAGGGTAACAAATTCCTGAACTTGTCTGCCTTGCTTATAGTGTCTTGATGTCTTTTGAGGCCCGCTGTTTAAGACAATGTTTACTGTGACATTAAATGAGATCCTTTGAGCTGTAACCTCTAGAATGACCTCCTGACTCACTTTGAAATCTCTTAGCGATAAAAACTCATTTGTATTTAATATTTCCCCCTTTCGGAAAAGTTCATTTTCCAAATGCATTGCTAGTTGGCGTTTGGTTTAAAAGGTCTTCTGTGCAAACAAGTGTCATCCCAGGGAGTCTTGTCCCACACTGGGGTGTAGGAAGTGAATTTATGTGCTGAGTTTGGTTTAGAGAGAGGTCACATTAGAGCAACTAGGAGGCTTTCAGGAGTTAACTCCTAGGCATTATATAATACTAGGCTAAGTTTCAATTTCACAAGAACAAGGTTCCACTGAGACAACAGCCCATGACAACTTGAACACGTTCGTATTACATAGAAACATGCTCCAAACCCTCCCACCACTGACACGCCACACCAGTGATCCTCTCCTGTCAGAGTTTTGACTTTTCTGAAACCCAAAACCTACCCCAAAACAAAGCCAAAAAACAAAAATAATAATAAATTTAAAAATAAATATAAAAGAAAATACGTGTAAATAAAACAAATTTTTTGCATTCCGTCTTTCATTCCTATAAGATCTGTTCTCTTTTCTGTACAGTGACAATTTATTCTGTATGTTCCCCCAGTGTCTTATTTTCTTTTCATTTCATTTTCAAAGAAGCTTTAGATAACAGAAAAGTCACATAGAATATATAGGGGATCCCTCCCATTCTCACATTTTCCCCTATTAATAACATCTTATACAAGTATGGTACATTTGTTACAAATGATGAAGAAATATTGAAGCATTGCCACTAACCTTACATTATGGTTCACATTCTGTATTGTACACTTTTATAAGTTCTAACAAAATGCATAATGGCCTGTATCTGTCACTGTCAGATCATGCAGAACGATTCCAATGCCCATGTTCCATCCATTCTTCCCTCCCCTTCCCCTTGGAATCCACGGTAACCATGAAGTTGCAATTTTTGTAGAATAAGGTTCATAGTTACATGCATTAGTATTGAGGGCTTGATATATTGGTCCGACTTCATTTATAAGGCACTGCTTATGTTCTCGAGAGATTCTTGCCCCTCTACTTGAGAACCATGCGGGTCTCCCCAGCATGGGAGTTTAATATTTGCTTGTTTATTGTGTGAGTCTCCACCCACTGATATAACACACCATGACAAGACGCACACTTTCATATTTTGTAGAAACATGCTTCAGGTGAGCACTTTTTTACATATTCCTCTACCCCCTATGTGCCATACTGATAACCTTCCCCTGCCGTATTTGTTAAAAGAACATTTCCACCATTGTAGTTTTAACCACAGACCTACAAATCCCCAGAGTTCACCTATTCCTTCCTCTAGGCCTTCCCCCATTTCCATGGATAGTCTCCTCCACTCACCCTCACATTCCAGCAACTTCAACCCCACTCATATCCCTGCACCACTATGCCCCCCATCCACTGCCCAACCACTGGCTTCCACTTTATCATAGCATTTGCCCATATTGAGCACTGGCTCACCACACTCTACTCCCTTTCTGTCTCCTAATAACCTATTTCCCAGACTCTGCTCTGTGAGTCTGCTCTATTTGCTTAGGTCACATCAGTGAGGCAATGTAATATTTGTCCGTCAGTGACTGACTTACTTCACCCAACATAAGGTCTTCTAAATTCATCCATGTTGTCCCATTTGTTAATACTGCATTCCTTCTTACAGCTGAGTAATATTCCATTGTATGTATATACCAGAGTTTGCTTATCCATTCATCTGTTGATGGACATTTGGGTTGTTTCCAACTTTTGGCAATAGTGAATAATGCCACTATGAACATTGGTGTGCGTATATCTCTTCATGTCCCTACTTTCAATTCTTCTGTGTATATAGAACTGAATCATGACAGTTCTATTTAGATTTCTGAGGAACTGCCAAGCTGTCCTCCACAATGGCTACAGCATTCTACATTCCCACCAGCAGCAGATGAGTGTTCCTTCTTCTCTACATCCTCTCCAATACTTGTAGTCCTCTGTTGTTTTTTTTTTTAACAGCAGCCAGTCTAATAGGTGTAAGGTGATATCTCATTGCAGCTTTGATTTGCATTTCCCCAATAGCTAGTGATGTTGTGCAACTTTTCATGTGCTTTTTAGTCATGTGCATTTTTTACTGTTATAAGACCCTTGGTTCCATGATGTTTGATCTGTCCTCATGAGTATGGTAGCAAGACAAGTGCAAGACAAACTCAATGTGTCAGAGATTTTGAGTATTAGTCACCTTCAAAGAAGCCCACATTTTTAATGCTTTTTAGCCTCAACACATATAAATCTCTAAATATTCAGAGAAAGCTTCAAACACCATTCACATATAGTTATATCTGCCCCCAAAATAAAAACTTTCCATATTTGTTTATTTTTTGTTTAAGTTATTATTAGTTATCATCATTCACCTAGGAAACAGCTCAGTAAAACCAAAGACAATGCAGAAACAAGTAATAAACACCATCTAGTAAATTAATGGTTCTTAGAAGTTAGGTGTCTCCTACTGAAAAGAGACCCCAAAATCCAGGGTCAATGAATTTAGAATATCATTGAATTATGAAATCTCATAACTAAAAGGGACCTTAGATATTATCTGGATCACCATGGTGAACTATTTAAATTCTTCGTACATGGGTACCCTTATATCTATAATACTGCAATTAGATGCTCACAAAAACATGAGTGGGAAAAATGCTGTATGGCAAAGTGTATATTAAGGGTGAATCAAGAGTAGTGACAGAACAAGGTAAGATTTTAATTAATTTTTTTTTAAGACCTAGATTTTGAACTCATGCCATGATAGCTAGTTGCTCATTTAAGAAAGTGACCAAAAATTCTTTATACTATTAAAATAATTATCAAATATCAATGTTCATTTGATCATATATAATAGATGAAGACATTTCAGCTATTTCAATGTCTATTATGGAATAGCAATATATCATTTTAGCCAAAAAAATAACTTAAATTAAATTTTCAAATGAAAAAGCAGTGAAAAAGATGCTACCTAAAATTTTGAGTCTATCAAGAGAATATTGCATAGATTAAAGGGAAACCATTTAAAGGTATTTCCTGAGCTAAGAAGTGATTCAGTATTCTGGACACACACTTATGCAGATACAAATACTTTATGTATTTTGAGAATTAAACAGTATCACATATTACAGTGGGAACTTACTATTATATACCAAACTGTCAAATCAGTCATTATAGGGATGAAAATATAAATTACAGCATTCATGGCTTTTTATTTAGCCTGTACATTCTGGTAGATGTTTTTTTTTTTTTGCACTGATTGGCTCATGGATCTTTATGAGGAGAGTAAAAGAAAGAAATGAAAGAGAAAAAGGTAACTAGATTTACATTAAAAAATATATAGAACAAAAGACACTTTCAATAAATAGCAAACTATATTGGATCAGCCTTCACACTGAGGACAACTAGAAAATCTAAATGATGGAACTTACTTATAAATCTCTCAGAGAGAAAGAGTAGAGACAGGGAGTGGGTCTTACAAAAGCAATTTCAGTCTTAGTAAGTGTGGAAAACAATCATGAGGAGAGAAATATTTCAAGAAATATTTGCTGAAAATGTTTGGAATCTGATGTGACATGAATCCACAGAATAAAGAAACACAATGTAACTATAAAGTATAAATAAAAATAAATCCATGCCATGCCATTCCACAGTAATGCTGCATTCAACCAATGACAAAGAGAAAATACTAATGGCAATTAGAATATAAATGGACAATACTTTTAAAGAAGCAATGAGTAGTGTTCTAGATGATTTCATAATATAATTAATAGAGTTCAATATATTTTGTAATTTTATCCTTAAAAATTTGAAAGAAAATTACTGTCAACTTAGTATTTCTTATAAGTACATATGGCCTTCAAGAAATAAAGAAATTTTTTAGAAAATAAAAAATGTAAAGATTTTCAAAAAGCAAACCTGTACCAAAGGAAATACTAAAGAAAATTCCTCCAGCAGAAGGAATATAATTTTAAATGATGCTCAGAAATATAGAAAATTAAATAAATAAATAACATCAATGAAAGTTTAAATTTGTGGGTAAATGCAAATGGATACTTTTATATAGAAAACACAAACAATAATTTCTAAAAGGCTTTAAAATGATATAGATATAAATTACACAAAAAATAGCTTATATATTAATAAATTGATACATAGAAATCCTTTCCTTTTACAGGAAAGAGTGCATAAGTCTACTCAATGATATATTTTCAAAAGATAACCGTACAAGTTTGAATTTTGTGTAACCACTAAACAAATAGTGAATGAGTACATAACATCCAAAGAAATATAGAGAAAATGCAATAATTTTTAAAAAGTGAATCCAAAAGAATTGATATGAAAGGTAAAGAAAAATACAAGACCCACATTAATATAGTAGATTTAAACCCAAATATGTAATTTATTAAATTTAGCTAAATCATCAAAATGCTCTAATTAAGAGATGAAGCTTGTTAAGTACCTTAAGAAATACTATTTTTTAAAAAAGGAAAAATAGCTAAAACATAGAGAAAAAATGAAAGGGAAGTAATGAACAATGATACACCACACAAACACTAAACAAAAGAATGTTGGTATAGGTATATTAATATCAGATAAAATAGACCATGCAGAAATCATTACCAGAGATAGAGAGTAATTTATAATTTAAAAATGTTGAACTAACCAGTAAGATGTAACAATTTTAAATGAGTATTCCTAAATTTGTAACTCTAAATTGAAGAAAAATGGCAGATTTTTATATTCAAGAAGAATGAAGGACTCTCATCCAGATATAGATTTCATCCCCATACTTCTGTGATTACTATCTTCCTTGCCTTGGTAGATCTGTTTTGCTTGATAGTTTCCTATCTGTAAAATGGGGTCATTGGGCTATCAACATTATGTGAATGCACCTGGTATTTCAGATGGCATAGGACAGAAGCATTTCATAGCACAAATTATAGTTAACAAAAAACTGAAAATATAAGTAATAGGTTTGGTGATTGATACTGGGGAAGAGATCAAGACTGAGAACCTTGGGTACTGGGTTCTGGTCTTGACTTTGACATTGACTTGACTGTTTGGAACATAATGCCACCAAACTTGGTCAGCCTGTCTCCTCAAGGATCATCAGGATTCCCATCTGTAAAGTCTTACTCTACCACAGCTTCCTTCCTGATAGCTTCTACTGAAGGCTAACCAGGACATAAAGATCTGTTTTGCTTTTATTTGCCTTATGAAAAGCCTCCCTGAATCCTGCTATTAGACACCGATTCCTCAAGCTGGGCTGTATGTGACACATCCATGTAAGGCAGCCTGTGCTATATTGTGGGAGTCCCAGATCAGTGCTTCAAAGTTACTGTTTCTTTAGCTAGAATCACTTTCTTCTCATGGGTTATTTTATTGCTAATGGAATTGACTTGAATCTCTATATCAAAGACAGAAGATAAACACCTGCCAGTATTTCTTTCACGAGATTATTTTCCTTTTTATTTTTATTTTTTTGAAGCCGGAACTTCCTCCAGTCCTTGTTAATTATGTTTAGATTATATTTAAGTATTTTCACGTGTCAATGGTCTTGACAAGATATCTAGAAATACTTTCAATTTAAATACAGCTTCCCAAATTCAAATCTCAGTGAAGCATACCTCTTTCTTATTTATAGGATTAAGATTTCAGAGAAGCAAAAGGATAGAAAATGGTCAAATAATTAGAAGTTATGTCTCTCCAACCTTTAATATTTTCTTTGTTTCTTTTGATGCAAGCCATCACAGTGCTGCATAGCTGAAAATATTCTAGCATTATCTGCATGTAAATTACAAATTCAATTCCTGTTGGGATAAAATGACTTATACTTCCTTTAAGGAAATAGTGGACTGAACAAAGATATTCTATTCTAATCCTTACATTAAAAGATATTTAAAATAATATTAACTATTATTTAAGTGGAAACTCTTAATAAAATCACTTATATCTTCAGAACAGTAAACAAACCACGTGATGCATGATCTTTTGTTGGGATCCTGATTCAAAATCAGTCACTGCTTGGGCAGTCAAAGCTGATTAATTACTGTTCAGCAGGACACAGGGTCAGTGATGGTCAGACTCTGGGACAATTGTAATAGCCTCCATATTATAATGAATATAATATACATATCATTTTCATAATCTGTTACTAAAATCACCAAGAAATTAGCCTCAGGTGTTCTCAAACATATGAAAACAAATTCAGTTTTCATTTGATAAGCCAGAAAATCCTACCAAAAGGGGTCATGGCCACACTACAAAATACAGCATTTAATTCAGTCATTAAAAATACTGAGTCTCTCCATGAATAAAAAAATAAATCATATTCATATCATAAACAACTTTACTGGATATTTCTGAAGGAGGCTTATTCATCTTTCCTTCTTACACTTGCCTCAGTCCATGGTCATTTCATATTCAACCCCATATTTCCGCATGGTTGTACTTCATAAACATATTATTAATTGATTTGAACATCTAGGAAACAAATGTTCAACTTTTTAAACTATTATCCTGTCAATTCTGGAGGTATGTATCTAAGATCATGAAAGTATAACTATTTATTCAGTATTTATGACAATGAGTCAAAATTTATTTCAGCCACATACCTCCTTGTGATGAATTTATGGGAATTCTCTCTTCTAAATATATGTGTATTCTCTGTCTAGCAAAAAAGATATACATACAGTACACATACATAAATCACCATCGCATAAATCCTCACAGCATTTACCTGACACAGCTTGAGATTCCTTTACTTTCTAAGATCCAACCATTTTCCCAGGTTACCATTTTCCCTGGTTTAACAACTTCTGATATTGGGAGACATTTATGTTTCTATTTATTTTAGCAGAACTCTCGGCATCCAGTTTACCTAAAAGAAGTAGCAGTCTGTTGCAAGTTGTGTTCTCTAGAAATGTAAGAACTCCTTTTCAAATTGGGGTGTGTTTTAATTTCCTAGGTTTCTCAAAGCAAATACCATAAAATGGGTTGGGCTGAACAATGGGAATTTATTCACTCACAGTTTTGAGGCTGGGAAAATGTCCAAACCAAGATGCTTTCTTCCCACACCAGTTGCTGGAGATCCTTGGTTCCCTTGTCATTATGGCAAGGCACATGGCAGCATCTGCTGGTCTCTACCTTCTTTTCTAGGTTTCCTTGATTTCAGCTTCTTCCTGCCACAGCTTTTCCTCTCTCTGAATTTCTTTCTCTTAGAAAGGACTCCAGTAATAAGATTAAGACCCATCCTGATTATGGTCAGTCATATGTTAATTGAAGAAGCCTCATCAAAAGGTCCTATACACAGGAATGTATTGAATTTAGGAGTATGTTTTTCTGGGGTAGAGCTTCAAAATACCTCAGGGTGACTGTGCTTATCCTTTAATAGTCACAATTGGTCAAAGGAGTACCAAGAGGCAGTCAAGTGAATCAGCTGGGTTCCACACGTATTCTTCCTTGCCTATATTCTTAAATTGCAGCCCTTCCTCCTCCTAATCACCAGAATCAATTACTCTTGCCAAGTGATGATTCCTCTCATTGCCTGCTAGTCCCTTGATATAAAATGTGCTGATGGAAGCCTTACCTTATAATGTAAGGTAACACTTCTTATAGCTTCTAGTAAAAGTGTCCCCCCATCAGGATACATGACTTTTTATCACTGCAGTGCCCAGGGTTACAGAGATGGAAAGCACTGTTTCTAAATACTTCGTTGGGAATTATGGTGAGTGAGCCACCGCTGCTTCTACCTCTTGATTCCAGGATCTATATATTCTTCTTATTGGGAAAACAGTGCCACATGAAAGTCTTTGATTTAATGTATCCTATGGAATGGCAACACATCTTAAATTCTTGTCTCTGAGCAAGTGGTTCATGTATGCCATCATCAGGCTATCAAATGCTCTATAAAGTCAGCAGATTTTAGGTAGTGACACATATGATATCATCAATGAACCCTTTGATCATAGTCTCTCTTACACATCTTCTTTGCTGAAAAATCTCTCCCTGGACCAGAGCAATTTCATAGGAGATTTACTTCTAGTGAATCAAACACTCAATAAACCCTCAGTTAGAGGTGTTGCCTAAAAGCGCATTGACAAGACAGTTAAACCCATACCTGGAGTCTGTGACTGTTCCTGGGTGCAAATACCCTCTGGCTGTTTCCGTCATAGTAGGGGACCTACGTATTCAAATTGAAACCAAGTGGTTGATTAGTCATCTCAAGGAAAAGTTCCATATCAGAGGCTCAGCTTTGGTCTCTGTGGCCAGCAGGTTGAACATTCATAGCAGTAGCTTTATGAGCCTTGGCAGGAATCCATGCTGTTAGGCCAATGCATAACCTTAACCTCTGCTATTGTGGTCGATAGGTTCATTTTTGTATTGAGCTATCACTGGATGGCCACTGACAGTATGGTTAATTTCTACTGGCCAGATTGTTGTGTCTACTTGATTGTTTAGTGCCTCTTTTATGGTCGATGCTCTCTGGTGGGCATTAATATGTGATAGTGAACTTTACACTTTGTACCCGTACCTGTATCTCTATCCATATGCCAATTCCCCATACCTCTTTGTCTATGATCTTCAAATTGTTTAGCTTTTAGGTCCCTGGACAGCCAGTCAGTCCATTTCTTACATATACAAAGTTGATAAGCAGACGCTCCGTATGAAGTTCTGCCAACCTGGGAGGACTTTTCTTCACCAATGTCTCTCAAGGCTCTTCCAGAATGAGGATTTCTGTTCATCAGCCTGAACCCTCACACAGGTTTGACCACTGTGTAAAATAAGCTCACGTGTTTTCTTTCTCCAGGTGGCTGCAAGGGGTCCTCCATAAGCTGTAGGCATATGCTGAGCAAAGGACTTGATAAAAGAGTAGTGAGTGCCATGGGGCAGGGGGGCGGTGGTCTTGGCTACCTGCACACATAGCTTATTGGAGCCCTCTGGTCCAATTCCTTCTCGATTCAGATATATGCTTTCTATTTTACAATGGGTCATTGTCCAGTCCACAAAACCTTATGGTTTGGAACCAATTCATGATGGACAGTTCTGTCCTCATGATCACTTGGTATACCAGGATCAGGAGATATCTCTTAAGCATGTCAGGAATTGTTTCTCAAAATGTGCCTTATTCTTTGCTTGAGATGACATGTTTTGTCCAGAAATCCATAGGTCTGCGTTGTAATTTTCTCATTGATATGTTCCACAAATTCTACATGGAATCTTTTGGATTGCATGGCATCTTCCAGATTTTATGACATAACTGGTAGGGCTGTTTGTACAATAGCTTAGATCTACTGTAGAGCATTTTCCTGTACTGGATCCTGCTCAAATCTGGAAGCCTTTTAATTCACACTGTATATGGACCAAAATAGTTTGCCAGTATGTGTAATATGTTCCCAACAGAACCTGGAAAGGTCCATCAGGCTCTGTGTTTTCTTCATTGTGGTAGGAAATCCAAAATGCAAAATTTGCCTATAATTTGGATGGGGAGTTCAGACTCAACCCTGATCTTTGAGCCCCTAAAAAAATTCATGGATATAGCAGACCCTAAATGGTAGTGAGGTTTATCATCTATCTTCTAGGGTATTTGAGACTTCACATGGCCTCCAGTTTTGTAACCATACCCTGTTCATCTAGCCAGATTAATATTATCAAGGTTATGGATTAATATGATGTTTTGTTCAATATCCTAACTTTTCAGACTTTTCAGAATATCTTATGAGAAAAAGTGTGGGGGGGTATCACAATGAAGAGGAAAACCGTAATTGCATGCTCTAGTTCATTCTATGAAATTGCACCCTCATTCTACTCCTTCTTACTACGTAGTTGGAAAAAAATGAATTTGCTTTGCCAATGGCTCTATACCATAAACCTAAAGTTTATTAATCTGTTCTGCCACAAATGGTATATCTTGTAGGACTGTGCCATCAGGGCTACTATTTGGTTGACTGATGTAATCTATATTCATCTTCCAGTATTGCTCTGGTTTCTGTAAGGGCCAGGATTAAATGGAAATATGATAGGGGCTACCACACTAAAATATTTTAAATCTTTAAGAATAGTACTAAAGTCTACCATGCTCCCAGATTTAAGATATTGCATATGATTTTCTATCTTGTTTATGGTGAAGGTAGTATAAGAGCCTCCTTCTTTAACTTCCTTGCTATGATAGCTTTTATTCCACAGGCTTGTACTACTATAATATATGTCAAATCCAATGATACATACAAGGATCAGGAAAATGACCATAGGGTTGGTTTGCAAATCGAGTAAACTCATACCTTGGCTAGGATGCAATTTCTTACTTGATCATCATAAGAACTCACTCTAACAGAGAGGCTATCTTGACATTCGGGTCTCTGGGTTTCAAATTCAATTCAGATCCTGTGTTCAGCAGTCTTCAAAATATCTCAGTATTCCTATTATCCAGTGAGCACTAACTGATAAATTGCCATTTTGGGAAGAATTGAAGTTATTACAAAGTATACTTGTGTGGGTGTTGCAAGTCTCTACCACCTGGGAACTTGGGCACCTCTTCCATCATTGGATTCTGGGTCTGAAAACTGGCTCAGATCTGGAAACTTGAAAAGAACTTATATTGAGAAAAGTTTAATTTAGTTGACCACTATCAGGCTCCTAGTCATTAATCTTTTATTTCTATAGCAGGTACAACCTGAATAATTCCCCTTTAGGATTCTGTGTTCAATTAGCCTTCTCCCTATTGGTCTGTGGGTCAAGCCCTCTGTGCTATCACTGTGACTTTGCTGGCCATTTGTGATGGTTTCAAGCATTGTATCCCAGAAAGATACGTTCTTAAACTTAATCTATTCCTGTGGATATGAAATCTTGTAAATAGAACCTATTAGTAGATTACTTCACTTAAGGTGTGGTCCAATGGAAGCAGGATGGACCTTAATCCTACTACTGGAGGCCTTAAAGGAAAGGTCTCTGAGAGAAAGCCAACAGGAGAAAACAAGCATAAATTAAACAGAATCCAGAGAACAAAGGAGAAGACATTGCCACGTGCAATGCCATGCGACAAAAAGTCCAAGGACCAAGGATCACCAGTAGCCCCAGAATGCCACAGTTTGTGGGAGAAAGCATTGCCTTGATGATGTCTTGATTTTGGACTTCTCCTAGCCTCAAAACCATAACCCAATAAATTCCCTTGTTTTAGCTGCCAGCAAACTAAAACACCATTGTAATAATTGGAATCAGCTTGCTGCCTCCTGACCTCTATCTGTTTGTGGTTAGGGAGTTCTATCACCTTCCCTGCCATCATTTATCTAAATTGTGTTACAGCTTCTCCTACCATCAAACCTGTCCTACAGAAGATAACCACCATTGCACTTTGGATGATGCACATTTTTTATGGCTTCGGTGAATAGTGTATTTCCTGGGTATTCCTGTGGGACATAAGCATCTGTCAGGTCTTCTAGACCACACATAAAATATCGATTCCAGTATAGCAATTTCTCTGAGGCTTTTAGTCCCTCATTCCGCCATCTGTCATGGCAATTCTGGGATTTCATCTTTGCTCAGCATGAGCCATCACATTTTGCATGATTCTAGGAGTGATCTTAGTAGTGATTCACACCATTTCCTAAGGTCCATACCAGATTGTTAAATCCTCAATCTTTGGAGAGCACACTCAAATCAATAAAATATTCCCCATCCAATGTTATGTCCTAGCTCCCTTGATCATGCATTTCAGAATCCAATCTCATGAGTTCTACCCTGGCTTCTTGGAGGTACAATCTCTCCTTCTTTATAAGATCCAGCCTATCCCAAGCCAGGTCATAATGCTACTTAACAGTAATTATAGGCCTAACTTGTAATCAGGAGGAAAGGTGGGGAGTTTATTTATTGCAGTTTTAGAGAAAAGACTCTGTATTGTGTTTTATGAGAAAAAGTATGAGCTTTCACTAGAGAAGGGTGGTTCATTTCTGCAGATTAAAAACCTTCAGGTTGTCTTGTAGTATAACTGTTTCAGGACATCCCAGGTCTCCATTCAATATTTAAGATACCAAGTTTTCCTGAAGAAGGCTTTGACCTTTGCTTACCAAAGCTGACTTTGTTGGGCATTTAATTTTATATGATATTCAGTCTGTTAGAAGAATTTTAAGACCTAGGCTTGGTTCTCTGCTTGCTCCACCATTTTCTCTGCAGGCCCTAAGCCTCCTTTGTAGGCAACCAAACTGACACTTTTACACATGTGGCTTTTTTTTTTTTTTTTTTTTTAGGCTTTTAGCTTGACAGTACAATGTTTATTTGCATGTAAAGTGCCACTTTTATATACAAACTAGTAAGTAAACTTTAAAATCTGCTTTGAAGCAGGAGGATGACATCTTCCAACTGCCTTGTGGTAGTAACTGAATGTTTAATCCTGCCGGATCCATCTAGCTGGAGGGTCTCCCCAACTTGAAAGCCGAGACTGCTCCTGGTACACATGTGGCTTTGAATTGCGTCTTATTTGTCCTCAGTTGTTAAACATCTTCAGTAGAGTATCAACAGTGCTTCATAAGAGCCAGCCAATCTAGTTATTCGTATAGCTACTGTTACTTATATAACTCTCTAATGATTGTTATATCATACGTACTAGTACATTTCCTTCCCAATTTACCGAAATTGAGAATTTTAACAATTGGACCTCAATCCTGTGCCACTTACCACCACTGGTGGGTTCCTCACTGTCAAACCAGAGGATAATGAGCCAATTCCCAAATTTCACTTTATCATCTGCTTTCTTGGATATTTCTAGAAACAAAGGCCATAGGTTTAGGTAGGTAGGAAAGGGGAAGTAAGATGTTTATGACAGTAAACATCTGGTAATGGAAACCAGAGAAAGTCACAAAATGGTCAGGACTTTCTCTCTCCATACACACATTTTCTACACCACTGTGTGTCTGAGCCTGCCAGTGTGAGGGTTATATAAGGCAATAACTAAAATATGGTCCTTATGGATTACATTTCAAATCAAAACTGAGGTGGATAGGAACGTTATTCTCTTTCAATGACATCACTGTGATAAATTCATTGCAATTTATAGTCTGTCCCATAGTATTTCAAAGTTTAGAAATTAAATTTTTCTAACACCTCAAGAGTAGTTTTGTTAAAGTTCAGGGCAAACTATAATTGACCAAAACCTGGAAACTTTTATGATTCATTCCCATTCCTCAAAGAAAATTTATCAAAAGCGTTAAATATATCTGCACCAAACTGCTGCTTAGCATTTGAGCAAGGATAATGGAGAGAAAGTACTATTACTATGAATTTTACATTGTCTTCCTACAATGTCATTCTTTAAAAGAAAAAGTTATTTTCATATTTTATTAATGAACTGGATAACTAGACAGAACACATACTTTTGCCTTGTGTTTATATATTATGGACCAAGAGGTCTGAAGACAAACCTGCATATCTTATAATGAACTAGTTTAAGAATAAACAAAGAACAAAGAAAATCTTGCTTTGGTTTCCACTTCAAATTCTGAAGAACTTGAAACAATTAACATGCTGGCTCTGGGTCTCAGTGTCTTCACCCGCAAATTAGACACATGCAACCAGACTGCCTCTCTTATAGGACTCTGAAAGATCACTATGAATTTCCATTAGCAACTCAACACAATTTAAAACCTAATAATTTAACAATTAGGACTGCAGAAGAGATGCCATCCTTGCAAAAAGTTTTAAATATGAACCAAATAAAAAATTCTGAAATGAGAAATGTCAAAATTCAGATTCCCCTAATGATTTTTATTGAGAATTAAGCACAGAAAGAAGCCACACACACGCAAAGAACTATATCATAGCAATTAATTTTTCACAAAATGTTAATGACTTCTTTTGCTAAATGCAAAAAGCATTTTAAAATTCTGACATGATAAAGCTTAAGAGCCTGGTATTCAATCTTGACAGGTGACTGGTTGTTTCTGGCAGAGCAACAAGAAGTGGCAGACAAAGAAATGTGTTCATGCCTAATCAATCATTATTAAAAATACACACACACACAGGTACACACAGAGATACACACTCTATTCATGTATAGTTATTGAAGCCCAAATGCTTTCATTTTGATACATGGAGTGTGAAGAGAAATTGGTTCATAAAAGACGGAAACATATTGAATGCCTAACATGAATTAGGTATATTACTTCACTTATTATATATAGTAAATATAATTGCATTGAGAGAAAACTTAGGTCAGACTGTTAACCTTCTAAAACATGAAATGTAGTTAAACATTACATTATTTGAATTTGGTGGTGGAGATAGCATAATAAATTAAAGTCCAAGCTATGGAAAACCATGCCTGATCCTGAAATATTTGTCAACCCCCTTAAGGTGTTAGCTAAATAGTAATCCTCTAGACAAGCTGTATTTCTAACAGTGGGCAGAAAAATCAGAAGTCATAGAAATATCAAAACTCTCAAATGATTTTTTGGGTTGCGTATAAATAATTGCTTTTAGGATTTAAATTTTTAAAATTTTTCAAACGTCTTAATTCACTGGTCCTCTTAGTTAGGAAATATAACAAAAGAAGCATGATGTATTATTTAAATTCTTTTTCAAGGTACTACTTTCTTTTTCTTCTACTCTCAGGAATCTGGTTAGAATAATTGCTCTCTTTGTTTTTGGGATATAACTTGTTATCTTTGCATCTCCAGGGAAACATCAATAAAAACCTGTGCTAGAGTCCTGACATGCTCTGGAGAGTTCAAAACACTCTATTAAAATTGACTGTTAGCCAAATTGAAATCACTATGGAAATGATATTTATTTGAAAATCTTTATAATATTTTATATGTGTTAAAATATCTATCTAAAGCAGGTGATATCCACTTTCTCTTTTCTTGTATAATGGATGACAGTGAACTATATTGGTTGAATGCAATGGACAGCTTTCAGTGGTTTAAGGATGCTCTTTATTTACCATACTACAGTGGCTTACTTAATGAAATATCATCAAGATATATAGTGTGGCAATAAATAGAAAAAGTCAAAGTAGAGAGTCATTTAAAAAGATATCGATATGTAGGTATACGTATAGATATAGATATGTATATATGTATATATATCAAATTTTGCATTAACATTAATATATAAATATATATTCATTTAACACTTATTTGATTTAGTTTCAAAAACTTTTTGAATGAGTCTACTAATTGAAAACTTATAAAGCAACCATAAAGTTTTTGGTCCCTTTTAAATGGGGGCAAGAATTTAAAGACATGGAGAAGCAATATGTATGCAAAATAAATCTAGATTTTTAATTTTTTTCCCAAGCTTTTATAATTGTCTTATCTTCAACAAAATAAAAAGCAATTATTTTGGCACTTTCCTTTATTGGTATTTTCAAACATTCATAGATGTCTTCTCACAAAATTTTTTCATAGAAAATGTAATATTTTACTTAATTATATGATAACAGCAATAAGCACACATGGCATAAATATCTTTGAAGACAGACAATCCAACCCATTGATACAGAAGGGCAGAAATAAGTTAGTTCTACTATGAGCACTGGTCAGCCATGTTTGGAGATTGAAGAGAGTTCATCAACTAATTCAGTGTGTCAGTATAGTTGAGATCATTTTAAAAAGCTTCTCTCACACACTTGAACTTTGTCAACATTAAACAATAAATGGTCTATCAAACGATAAAGATGTTATACTAAGATAAGGCCTACTTGGTAACAATGTAATGCTTAATCCTAAGTCTACAGGATATACTCAAGCTTTTGCCTCTCATAATGCTTACTTGATATAATGGACTATAATAGCTTAGAATATACTCCTTAAGTTTTTGGAAGGTGTAGCCCTCCTTCTGAATCCCCCTCTTCAGATGAAGTAGCTCAGGTTCATCCTTTTATATGATAACTAGAGTTCTATGTGAGGTCCAAGTAAAGTTTTCTTTGAAGAATAAATAGAAGTTTAGCAGGAAGACTCAGAAAGAAGAGTGTTTCATGCAAAAGAAACTCCATGGACAAATTCTTTATATAGATGTGAAAAAGTACATAACACAATGGTGAGAACAGTGCTGGATACAATTAAGTGGTTAAAGATATATAGACAAGCGAGATGGGAACAGATTACGGTAAGAGGATCATGCCTCTGGGAAGAGTTAGAATGTACTTTTGTCTGGGAAGCGGCTGTGGCTCAATCAGTAGGGCTCCCGTTTACCATATGGGAGGCCCCGAGGCCTCCTGGTGAAGGCAAGCCCGCCCGCACAGCGTGGTTAGCTGACCCAGCGAGCACAAGCGGCAAGGGGGGGATAAATGAATAAATAAATAAAATCTTTAAAAAAAAAAAAAAGAATGTACTTTTGTAGGATAATAGTGTTGTTTGTTTACTTGTTAGTTTATTTGTTTTTTTATTCTGATAATGACCAACTCATGTAAGTAAAGAACCAAGCTGGTAAAAGATGCTCCACTGCAAACAGCTGCTCTATCTAATGATTACACTTGAACAACAGCACCTTAGGATTTGGACCGCAATGTTCAGAATGATCTGAAAGTGATGCAGATTCCAGAGCACCACACCAGACTTTGTGAATTCAAATCTTTAGAATTGAGGTCCACACCTTCACTTTTTTACTAAGAACCCCCTGATTGTTTTAATGGACATTGAGGTCTCAGATGTACTGTTTAGAGCTGTGGTTCTAAGACATTACCATACATAAGAATAACCTGCAAAATTAAGATTTTGATTAATGGGTCCCACTCACAAAGTTTTGATTCTGTATGTCTGGGATGGGGTCTGATAATTTGCCTCTCTAACAAGTTCCATGATACTAATGCTGCTGGTCTGGGAGACTACTGGTATTGAGGCCCAGATTTATAAACCCTGCATATGCTGTCCAGAGATCAAACATCATATCACTGACAGGTATGGAGTACTGTGTTTATCACAATGCTGACAAATAGGCCTCCCTAAAACAAAAATAAGGCAGAAACAAAATGGCATGGCCTATTAATTTCAATAGACCATCGACTGATTAAAATATATGGGAATCTCTAGTATTCCGTGTGTATTGCTGTGACCTAAAACTTCTTTGAAAATTAAATGAAAATTTGGGAAACACTAGGAAATGAGAGGGGAAAGGTGTCAGGGTACACACTGGACATACGATAATGCAGTGATAAAAGGAGAAAAAATAAAAATAAAAAATATTTTTTTTAAAAAAAGGCTGTGAATTAAAGATCCCTTTATAGGTAAATTAATTTAAAAAATCAAAACAGAGAAAAAATTTGTTAAGCAAGAGCAGAGAAGAGTCCTCAGTACAAGAAGGAAATTTTAAAATGGGCAGAAGTAATTGCTCAAGTAGAACTCAGTTCCTGCCGTGTTCCTCCAAATTTACACTACTCTCATCACTTTGAGCTTTTGATCTTCTCTCCACCCCATTCTCAACACCAGTACTACTAATGGTGCTTTCTTTTTTGTTTTGTTTTTTTATTATTCAATAATTGAAGAAATGAATGTTTGATAAAACTGCCATAGTTGAGAAGATATGAAAATTTCAAAAAGAATATAAAAGTGTACCACAAGAACACTAAACAAAGAAAATAAAAATGTATTGATAATTTTCATTTATTATATACAGTACAATGAGTTCTGACACTAAAGTAATTTAATTATTTGTCTTTTGGTACTTTCAATCCCCCAAATACATAAACATGTACACAAATACAAATAAATTGACGCAAAAGAATTTGCAAACATTCCCATTCCACATAATGGGTGGATAATTTCTTAATTTTATGTAATCCTACCTCCTTCTGTCCCTCCGTCCCTCCCTCCATCCATCCTTCCCTCCCTCCCTCCCTGCCTTCCTTCCTCCCTTCCTACCAAAATATGGTTCATTAACTATTACTAGCACCCAATATCTTCCCCTTGAATGGGTTATCACACAAAAATTATTTTCTCATATTTGAACACTATTTTTACTAATCTTCCCAAGAAAGTAAGACATCCTTGATACTTTGCAGATGAATGCCAGTAATGTTATATAAATTATAAGCACTGAACATTCCAGATGGATTTACCTCCAGCTAGTTTTGATGTAGGAGTCTTTTGCTTGACTGAAATTTTAAGTTGGAATTAGAAGAGAAAAAAAAAAACCATTGCACATGGCTATCAATTCATCAATTTTGCATAATACATAGGAGATCAAATTTGCATACAAGACATCTGAGAAAATATTTTTTCTCTAACTATACTTTCTAAACCTAGAGTCATATACAAAAAAGTAACTATATTTCAGAGACTATGTTTACAAAATTAAAAACAAAGCATGAAATGGAAACTGTCCATAGGAAAATCACTGTGTAAAAGGAAAGCTAATGAGCAGAAGCTCCAGAAGCTGTTGCACTTCTGTCTGCAGGCTCTTCCAAGGTCCATTACCCAACCAGGACAGAGCTGGGCATTGTTTCTCATCCTCTCCAAATCATTAATTTATAAGCCAAAAGATGACTTCCAGCAAAATGGGCAAAATGGAGAAACTTAGCAGAAATTATTTATGTGAGGATATTTCTGAGAATGTTTATAACTATTGGCAATAGTGCAATTAAAAAGAAACTTGATGAAAAAGAGATATATGTTTTGCCCATTAAACTTGAAAATTTTGTTGCACTGGCAGTGGTGGGTGACAAAATACTAAGTCCATTACCAGAAAAATGTGTGCTAAATCATAACAATAGCTGCACTTGTTGTTACTTTGGGCAGGGAATTTTATAGATGCTTGTAGAAAAGGTGGCATTATTCTCAAACTGCAAATTAGCAATACAAGTCTCAGATGGGAAGGGCTAAGTCATGCATTCATTCATCCAGCAAATATTTTTTTTAGTGCCAACAGAAAGCCAGCTATTGCTCAAGTTTCTGAGAACAAAACTGAACAAAACACATGTACACATTAAATGGGTAGGGGACAATACACAAAATAGATCATTAATATTCAATATTTAGTAGTGTTAAGAGCTAAGATAAAGTAAATAAAGAAAACAAAGAAGTGGAAGAGTAATCACGGTAGACATTATTTATAAGATGACTATTGATAAGGTAATCAAGGAGGGTGTGAGAGAAAGAAAGAATAAGTAAATAGGAGATTAATTATTAGAGACAATGGAGACAGTTGATGTAGTGTTCTTAAGGCCATTATAATGAATTCATAACTCAATTTCAATCAGTTCATTGGAATGCAAATTATATTTTTTCCAATAGAAGGTAGCAGGAAAACACACACACACTCACACACATAAGTAGTCAGAGTAGTGTCTAAATTAAAAATTTTAAGGAGTGTGATATGGGTAAATGAATTACAATCTTAATATCTTAGATGTACATGGTGTCAGCATAAAATTCCACCCATTTTCAAAAGAAAATTCTTCCAACTTCCAGTAAATTGGAAAAAATAACAAATGTAACATGGAAAGATCATGATTAAAAATTTAGATTATGAACTGAGTCTAACATTGTATATTTAAAAAGGAAGTTTCTTCTGATAAGAAGGCAAAAAATCATTTGTGATGCTGAATAGTCAAATTTTAGATTTCCACCTTGAAATCCAAAGAATCCATTTGACAAATATTGGGTAAAAGGGAGAGGAAATAGAGATATAGCCTGGCACTGCCATGGAATTTATATGAGTCTTTAGGTTGACATAATCTACCATGACCCAAATAAGGTCAATCCAATTGTTAGGTTGTATTAATAGAGAAAGGATGTGAAGAAGGCAGGATATAAAAATTTTGCTCAAATCTGAATTGGTCACTGGTATACTGCATTTAAAGTAGACATCACACCTTGATTCCCAATCAGCAAAGTATAGTTTACATAGAGTATCTAATATTGCTGGGGTAATAACTACTTTATTCTTTGAAGATGGACCACAAGAAGAAATAGAACAAGTGATATTTTCATGTGTCTAAAAGTATATGCTGGAGAGTCTGCTGTGGGGACCTGCTTTGAGGCACAGCAAACCAGGACAATGCTTGCCAACTCCTGGAAGAGTGAGGGAAGGAGACAAGAAGAAGCCAAAACAAGTAATTGAACATAGATCTCTCTCACAAAAAATGGCTGAGTGGGGACAAGATCCAGCCTGAGTGAGCTTTTTTAGGAACCCACAGAGGAGGAGGCTTCAGGGCATCTATCTGGAGGGAACTGAACAAAGATAAATTTCTCAAAGTGCTGCTGGTTTTATTGTTGGTTGCTGTGTTTCCTCTTCCTTGATTTCCCCCTTTCCTGTGTAGACTGATTTTGTCTACCAATGCTATCTCTTTTCCTTCCTTCATATTTCTATCTTCTGCTTTTTATTGTTCTTACATCCCACCTCTCCTTGTTTAGTCCTCAATTTTTCTGGCTTTTATTTCAATCTCATCTATCTTGTTTTCTTTCTTTTATTAACTTTTTTTTTCTTTTTGTCTATTCTTTTCTCTTTCCCTCTCTTTATCACTCTGGTCTTTTAATTCATTCTATATATTTTTTTCTATTTGGTTTCCCATTTCATTGTTGGTACTCCACTTCTTTATTACTATTACTTTACACTGCTCATATGAGTTAAATATTTATTTTCCAAGATCTTATATAGTTCTTCTTCCTAACAATTACCATTATTATTGCTATTATCCTTTATTTTTCTTACCTCTTTCACTTTCTCTGGCTCTAATTTTTTCCTTCAAGGGAACATAGACAACAACAATGAAATAGAATAAGAAGAACAAAGTGTCAAAGAGAAAACTTAACACACACACAAAAATAGGAATTAAATAAAACCCTAGAGTAGAGAGAGAAGCTAATCAACTGAACAAGCCCATCAAGATAAAAAGATGATGAGACAGCAACAAAAAATTACAAAACATACTAAGAAACAGGAAGACATGGCCTAGTCCAATGAACAAACTAAAACCAGGAAGAGATGCAGAACATTGAAGAACTAATCAAAGCTGTCCAAACAAATATCAAAGACCAACTTAATGAAATGAAGGAAGAGATTAAGGATATTAAGAAGACACTGGGAGAACATACTGAAGAAATTGCAAACATACATAAAAAGATAACAGATATGATGGTGATAAATGGCACAACCCAAGAAATAAAAAAGACACTGGAAGCACATAACAGCAATTTTGAACAGGCAGGGGAAACAATTAGCAATGTGGAAGACAGTACATCTGAAATCAAACAGATAGTAGAACACAAAGATAAAAAGATAGAAAAAATGCAGCAGGGACTTAGGGATTTGAATGACAACACAAAATGCACAAATACACATTATAGGCATCCCAGAGGGAGAAGAGAAGGGAAAGGGGACAGAAGGAGTGCTGGAGGAAATAATGGCTGAAAACTTCCCAATCCTATTGAGGGAGATGGATGTACAAGTCCAGGAAGTGTAACGTACCCCAAACAGATTAAATCCCAACAAGCCTACTTCAAGATATATACTCATCAAATTGTCCAATGCTCAAGACAAAAAGAAAATACTGAAAGCAACAAGAGAAAAGAGAACCATCACACACAAGGGAAGCTCAATAAGATTAAGTGCTGATTTCTCATATGAAACCATGGAGGCAAGAAAGCAGTGGTATGACATAGTTAAGGAACTAAAAGAAAAAACTTCCAGCCAAGAATTCTCTATCCAGCAAAGCTGGCATTCAAAAGTGATGGATAGTTCAAAATATTCACAGAAAAACAGAAATTAAGAGAGTATGCCAATAACAAACCTGCCCTTCAAGAAATATTAAAGGTAGATCTGCAGGTTGAAAGGAAAAAACAGTAGAGAAAGAGTTGGAGGAGAGTGTAAGAACAACTGAAAAGACAAAAAGAGAAATAAAAACAACATAAACCCAAAGAAAATGTGGTAATGTAAGTAATTCCTTGAAAGTAATAACACTGAATGTTAATGGATTAAACTCACCAGTCAAGAGACACAGACTGGCAGAATGGGTAAGGAAATATGACCCATCTACACGTTGTCTACAAGAAACCCACCTTAGACCCAGGGATTCAAGGAGGCTGAAAGTGAATGGCTGGAAAACAATCTTACAAGCAAACAATAACCAAAAAAGGGTGGGAGTAGATATACTAATATCAGACAAAGTAGACTTTAAAAGCAAAACTATTGTAAGAGACAAAAACAGACACTATATATTAGTAAAAGGGGTAATCTTTCTAGAAGAAAGAACATCATAAACCTTTATGCACCTAACTGAGGCACCTCAAAATGCATGAGGCAAAAACTGGAAAAACTAAGTGGAGAAATAGGTGACATTGCAATTATAGTGGGGGACTTTAATACATCATTATCAGTATTAGACAGAACATCTCAACAGAGAATCAATAAAGAAACAAAGACTTTGAATAATACATTAGAGGATCTGGATCTAATAGACATATACAGAACACTAAACCCAAATACAGTGGGATAAAGGAGGGCACATGGATCATACTCCAATATAGACCACATGCTAGGCCACAGAAAAATTCTCAATGAATTCAGAAATATTGAGATTATACAAAGAAATTTCTCTGACCACAATGGAATAAAGCTGGAAATCATTAAGGGCCAGAGAGCCAGATTAGACACAAAGATATGGAAGTTAAACAACACACTCTTAGGCAAACAGTGGATCAAGGAGGAAATCTCAAAAGAAATCAGTAACTACCTTGAAATGAATGAAAATGACACCACAATGTATCAAAACCTATGGGATGCAGCAAAAGTTGTACTGAGAGGAAAATTCATAGCCATAAATGCGTATATCCAAAAAGAAGAAAAAGCTAAAATCAAAGACATAACTGCACATCTGGTGGCATTGGAAAAAGAACAACAAACTAACCCCAAAGGAAGTAGAAAGAAGGAAATATCAAGATTAGAGCAGAACTAAATGAAATAGAAAATAAGAAAGCATGAGGAAAAATAAACAAAACCAAATGCTGGATCTTTGAGAAGATCAATAAAATTGACAAACCCTTAGCTAGACTAACAAAGAAAGATGAGGCAAATTCACAAAATAAGAAATGAGGAAGGGGATATCACCAATGACCCCACAGAAATAAAGAGTATCATAAGAGGTTACTTGTAAAAGTTATATGCCAACAAGAAGGATAATTTAGAGGAGATGGACAAATTCCTAGAAACTCACAAGCAGCCTAAATTGACGAAAAAAGAAATTGATGAACGCAACAGACCAATTACAAGATATAGAATCAGTCATCAAAAACTTCCCAACAGAGAAGAGCCCAGTACCAGATGGCTTCACAGGTGAATTCTGTCAAACATTCAGGATAGAACTAACACCAATTCTGCTTAAACTCTTCCAAAAAATAGAAGTAGAAGGAACATTGCCTAACTCATTTTATGATGCCACCATTACCCTAATAACAAAGCCAAACAAAGATGCCACAGGAAAGGAAAATTATGGACCAATCTCTCTAATGAACCTAGGTGCTAAAATCCTCAACAAAATACTTGCTAATTGTATCCAACAACACATCAAATGAATAAAACACCTTGGCCAAGGGGGTTTCATCCCGGATATGCAAGGATGGTTCAACATAAGGAAATCAATCAATGTAATACACCACATAAACACACTGAAAGAAAAAAAATCATATGATCATCTCTACAGATGTAGAAAAAGCATTTGTATTAGTCAGCCAAAGGGGTGCTAATGTGAAATACCAAAAATGGGTTGGTTTTTATAAAGGGTATTTATTTGGGGTAGAAGTCCACAGATACCAGGCCATAGAGCATTAAGTTTCTTCTCTCACCACAGTCCATTGCCACGTGTTAGAGCAAGACAGCTGCCGGCATTTGCCAGGGTTCAGGCTTCTGGGGTTCCTCTCTTCCCGGGGCTACATTTCTCTTCGGTCTTAGCTCCTGTTTCCTCCACAAGTTCAGCTGTAGACGATTAGGCAAATAGCTTGCTTCTCTTCTCCTAGGGCCTTCTTTCCAACATCGAAACTGCTTCTCAAAAGACTGCTGCTCAAACTGTACTTGTCATGCCTTTTATATTTGATTCCCCACCCACCAAGGGGTGGGGCTCAATGCCCTAATCATAATCTAATCATGTCCAGATTAACAGATCAGTTTACAAGCATGATCCAATTATATTTTTGGAATTCATAATTACATCAAACTGATCAACTGTAACACTCCACCCTCTGAATTCTAAAAATACATTACAATATTCAAAAAACCTTAAATCAGTAACAATTCAAGTACAATATCATATCATAATCAGTTTAAAGAAATACAGTTCATCTTGAGACAAAATCCCATCTGCTATAGACCTCTGAAATTTACAGAACCATTTAATTGCTTCCAATACACAAATGAAAAGACAAAGGATAAACATTTTCAATATCATAAGGAGAAATTGGGATGTTAAACATAAGTCATGGATCCTTTACTGTTCAGTAAAACTGCAGGGCATCCTCCATTCGATTTCAAAGTCTTAAGAAAATGGTTTCTTCTCCTTGGGGCCACATGGGAACCCACCCTTTCCACAGGCTTGCCCAATGGCCATTTTCTTGTTTCCACCCTCATCAAACATCTGGGTGTTGACCAAGCTCCAGACCTCACCCAAGAGTGTTGGAGTGATTGCCACACCTTACCCAATCTTTGGGTCAGAGTCTTAGCCCCCTAGTACAGTGAGGTGAAGACAACATTCCCCCTAACCTTTGGCATACAGGCTCAACCCTCTCAGAGCAATGGATTGACCACCTGACCTTCTCTAATCCATGGGGGACAGGTTCACCCCTCTCAGACCTATGGGGTGTTGACCTTAACTGCCCTAATCTTTGAACATTGTGCTCCACCCTCTCTGCACTCTGGGATGGTAAAACTCTCCCAGAACATCAGGTGGGGACATCCACCCTCTTCCACTGCTGGGGAAAACTCACCCTCTCTGCACCATGGGGCATCAAAACTTTCTCAGAACATCGGGTAGGAACATCGACCCTCTTCAACTGAAGGGGCAAACTCACCCTCTCTGTACACATGGGTGGGGCTCCTCTCTTAGCCCAAGGAGATGTCTTAAGTCCAGATCTCTGCTTCCATGGTTTTGTTCTTAAAACTGATTCTCCTTCAATCTCTCCTTTCCATGTCCTCTTTTGTTCAAGCTGACAGTGGTTTTGTTCATACAGCTCTCTGTTGATTTAGCATGTAGGAAGCAGGGGTCCCAAGCCATCAGACAGTAAGACTTTCCACAAGTCTTTCCTAGGTAACTGCATCTTCAATTCTGATTTACAAGTTCCAGGTTTAGCTAAGTCTTCAAATGGGGTGCTTTCATCTGGGAATTTGATTTCCACAAACTTGGAAGTTCCGGAATCAGTTTCTGTTTTCTTTGTGCCCAAAAGTTCAGTCCTTAGTGTATTTCGCTCATCTAGTATTTTGCTATAAGCTGCAAGGAGAAGCCAAGTCACATTCTCCGAGTTTACCTTGGAAAGTTCTTCAGCTAAATGCTCCAGTTCACCATTTTCAAATTCTGTCTTCCATATAACACCAGGAGTTAATGTTGCTAAGTTCTCTGTAACTTTAAAACATGGATCACCTTTCCTCCAAAAAATACCCCTTACCCATTTATAAAACTGTTCCAAAATTTTGGTAATTACAAAAGCACTACCCCACTCTAGGTACCAAATTCTGTATTAGTCAGCCAAAGGGGTGCTAATGTGAAATACCAAAAATGGGTTGGTTTGTATAAAGGGTATTTATTTGGGGTAGAAATCACAGATACCAGGCCATAAAGCGGTAAGTTTCTTCTCTCACCACAGTCCATTGTCACGTGTTAGAGCAAGACAGCTGCTGGCATTTGCCAGGGTTCAGGCTTCTGGGGCAACATTTCTCTCTGGGCTTAGCTCATGTTTCCCCCACAAGTTCAGCTGTAGACGATCAGGCGAATACCTTGCTTCTCTTCTCCTGGGGCCTTCTTTCCAGCATCAAAACTGCTTCTCAAAAGACTGCTACTCAAACTGTTCTTGCCATGCCTTTTATATTTGATTCCCCACCCACAAAGGGGTGGGGCTCAATGCCCTAATCATAATCTAATCATGCCCAGATTAACAGATCAGTTTACAAGCATGATCCAATTATATTTTCGGAATTCATAATTACATCAAACTGACCAACTGTAACAGCATTCAACAAAATATAACACCCTTTCCTGATAAAAACACTGCAAAAGATAGGAATAGAAGGAAACATTCTGAACATGGTAAAGGTATATGTGAAAAACGCACAGCTAACATCATATATAATGGTGAAATCCTAAAAGCTTTCCCTCTAAGATCGGGAATAAGACAAGGATGCCTACTATCACCGCTCTTATTTAAGATTGTGTTAGAAGTTCTTACTCAAACACTGAGGCAAGAAAAAGATATAAAATGCATCCTAATAGGAACGGGAGAAGTAAAAATTTCATTATTTGCAGACAACATGATCCTATACATAGAAAGCCCTGAGAAATCTACAAAAAAGCTTCTAAAACTTATAAATGAGTTCAGTAGAGTCGCAGGCTATAAGATCAATGCTCAAAAATCAGTAGCATTTCTGCACACCATTAATGAGCAATCTGAGGAGAAAATCAAGAAAAAAATACCATTTACAATAGTAACTAAAAGAATAAATTTAACTAAAGATGTAAATGACTTATGCACAGAAAACTACACAACACTGTTAATGAAAATCAAAGAAGACTTAAATAAATGGAAGAATATTCCCTGTTAATGGATAGGAAGACCAAACATCATTGAGATGTCTATTAATCCCAATAAAAATAAACACAGCGGTTTTACTGAATTGGAAAAATTCACTACAAAATTTATTTGGAAGGGTAAGAGGACCCAAATTGCCAAAGACATAATGAAAAAGAAAACGGAAATTGGAGGAATCTCACTACCTGACTTTAAAACATACTACAAAGCTACAGTTGTCAAAACTGCATGGTATCGACACAAGAATAGAAATACCAAACCATGGAACCGAATAGAGAGTTCTGATATAGATCCTCACATATACAGTCATCTGATATTCAACAAGGCCACCAAGCCCACTCAAATGGGAGAGAATGACATCTTCAACAAATGGTGCTTGGTGAAATGGATATCCATATCCAAAAGAATGAGAGAGGAACACCATTTCACACCTTATACAAAAATCAAATCAAGATGGATCAAAGATCTAAATAGAAGAGCCAAGACCATAAAGACCTTGGAAGATAATATAGGGAAGCATCTACAGGACCTTGTAATAGGAAATGCTTTCATGAACTTCTCACCCAAAGCATGAGAAGCAAAAGAAAAAAATAGATAAATGGGATTTCCACAAAATTAAAACTTTTGCACCTCAAAGGAGGTTATCAAGAGAGTAAAAGACAGCTTACTTAGTGGGAGAAAATATTTGGCAACCATATATCTGATAGGAGCCTAATATCCAGCATATATAAAGAATCCTACACCTTAAAAATAAAAAGTCAAACAGCCCATTTAAAAAAATAGGTAAGCGACTTAAAAAAACCACTTCTCCAAGGAAGAAATACAAATGACTAAAAAGCACATGAAACAATGCTCAACATCACTAGCTATTAGGGAAATGTAAATCAAAACTACAATGAGATACCATCTTACACCCATTCAACTGGCATCCATTACAAAAACAGAGGACTGTAAGTGTTGAAGAGGATGTGGAGGAATGGAAACCCTCATCCACTGTTGGTGGGAATGCAGATTGGTCCAGCCATTGTGGAGGGAAGTTTGGTGGTTCCTCAAAAAACTAACTATAGAAATTCCATATGATCCAGCAATTCCACTGAAGAATTGAAAGCAAAGACAAGAACAGATATATGCACACCAACATTCATAGTGGCTTTATTCACATTGCCAAAAGCTGGAATCAACCCAAATGCCCACCAACAGATGAATGGATAAACAAAATGTAGTACATACACACAATGGAATATTACTCAGCTGTAAGAAGGAATACAGTGCTAACACATAGAATAACATTGATGGATCTTGAGGATCTTATGTTCAGTGAAGCAAGCCAGGCATTGAAAGATTAAAATTACATGACCTCACTAATGTGAATTAAGAAAATTGAGAAGACTCAGGGGCTATTGTTTTGAAGATAGGTTTACAAGAAATAGAAAGGGAGAAGAAGGTTGTGAGCCAATGCCCAATCGGACATAATCTATGATAAGGTGAAAATGTGTAGTTGCGCATTGAAGGGATATAACAGGAGGGTAGTGATATTATTGGTTTGATGTTGAAGTTTTGACAGGTGGGTAGATTAGGGAGGGTGGATTGGAAAGTCCAGGGAACTGAGAGGAGGATTGGGAGAGGGACCAGGTGAACGTTGGGATTGGGGGTATGTGGTTGAAAGTACAAAGTTGGGAACGTACTTATGACAATATGAAAATGAAGGGTTACTGGTTTAGAGTGTTGAATGGGGGCAGGGGCGGCAGATTCGGGACAGGGTGCACCTGGAGCAGACTTCTAGGGAGTGTGTGTGAATGATCATTTTGTCATAATGTATTGTATCAGTGGATGGAGACCCACTTAATGAGTGGGAAGGAGTTGGACTCCCATCCTGGGGAGGACCTATATGTTCACAAAGAGAGGGTTGGAAGTCTCTCGAGAGCATGGGTGGTTCCTATAGGAGAGGACAAACCAATGTGTCAAGACCTCAGTGTTGTTCCAAGTAACCATGAATCTTGTCATCTAAGGATTGAAGCTGGGGGGTGGGGTCACTGTGGGCTCCAAGGGGAAGGGGAGGGAGGAATAGAATAGATAGAACAAGGAATATTTAGTGGGCAAAAAAGTATTCTATATGATCTTGCAATGATGGACACAGGCCATGTTGAATATCATCAACATTTATAAATCTGTATGGTCTGAAATGTAAACTATAATGTAAACCATTGACCAGGGTTAGTAGCTATGTTTCACTATTTTTATATCAATTGTAACAAAGGTATCTTACACATATAACAATGTATGAACACAGGAAGGGAGAAAAAGGGGAGGATGTTAGGTATTTGGGAGTCCTCTGTATTCTGTATGTGACTTTACTGTGACTTAAAACTTCTTTGAAAACAAACAAACAGAAAAGTAAGATACTGGGGAATAAAGGGAAGAAAATGTCACTGTACATACAGCACACCAGGTATTATGGTGATGAAAGAAAATATGTCAAAAATTTTTAAAAATATTTTTCATTATTTTTAATATCCCAATCATTTAATTTTATTTTATTTTTAGTTTTTAAAAATTTTTGTGTATTCTGTTTCTTATGTTTAAACCTTTCATTATTATTTCATTTTCCTATTAATTGTTTTTGGCTATTTTATTGGCTTCATTTTTGAAGAAGCTTTGGATCACAGAAGGGTTACAACTGGGGCAAGGGAGGATCTTTGGTGTGGGGGTCAGTAATGGGGGATACATGGGAGGAAGTTCACCTGAGCATATATATAAGTTATGTAAATATGTTCAAATGTTCATGGGACATTGTTACAGTGGGTGGAGACTCCCACAATAACCGAAAGAATATTGAATTTCCATCCTGGAGACCTCTGCCACATTCTCTAATGGAGCAGCAACAATCTCCCAAGTGCAGGGGCAATGACTGGCAAAGGAGAGTGGTCCATTGATGGTCCTTTATATTGACAACTATGCTCATGAGACTTTGCTCTTGAAATTGAAACTTAGCCTAGTGTTGTGGTATGCCTAATAGTTGCCTCCTGAGAGCCTCCTTGTTGCCCAAATGTGGCCTCTTTCTAAGCCAAACTCAGTATATAAATGCATTACCTTCCCTCAAGTGGTGGGTCATCACTCCCAGGGATGAGCCTCCCTGGCACTGAGGGATTACTACCAAGCACCAAATAGCAATGCAAGTGGAAAAAGACCTCAAATAAAAGAGGGAAAAGGTAAAGACAAATGAATTTATATGGGTAAGGGACTTCAAAGTGAGTTGGGAGGTCATCCCAGAGGTAACACTTATGCACATCTCAACAGGATCTCATAGACTGCCAAAGTAGGTTTACCCCAAATAGTGGGGCTCCTGAGGGCTCTGGAGACACCCAAATCCTATGGTCAGGGCAGATAGCTCCAGACTTTGGTGCCAGAGGGCCCTACTTTGGAGTTTGTGCTCCTGAGAGTGACAGAGTTGGACTCATTTATGACTTCCCTACACATGGCTCATCTGTCTCTTCTATTTAAACTTATATTTTGGTGCTGGTATTTTTAGGTGTATGTCCAAGAGACTAGAATCTTTGGACTGTCCATGTGCCAGCTGGGCCTGGAGCTTTATTAGATTTGCAACACCTATTCTCCAGTTTTTTGAACTCACACAGGACAACAGACAAGGAGGTGAGGATTGACAACCACCACACCAAGGAAATGAGAGAGCCTACAACTGCATGCAAGTCCCATCCATCAGCTGTATGGGATCGAAGCCTCCTCTCAGTTAGAGGTGGAATGGACATCACCATGACAGAATCCTCTGGATTGGGGAATAAACTATGGACTAGAGTAGACTTATTGGTATTCTACTATAGACATATTGTGATTCTAGCAATGGAAGAAATTACAACATTGATGTGGAGGCAGTGGCCACTGGAGGCTCTGGGGCAGGGAGAGGGAAAAACACTTGTAATACGGGGCTTTTTCAGGAGTGGGAATCGTCCTGAATGACATTGCAACAACAGATATAGGCCATTTTATATCATCTCATAACATACAGAACTGTGTCAGAGAGAGTATAGACTACAATGTGACCTATGGCCCTTGCTAAGTGGCAATGCCCCAGGATGCATTTATCAATTGCAATGAATGTGCCACACTAATGAAGGATGTTGTTTATGTGGGAGGGTATTGGAGGTGTGGAGAGTGGGGCATATGGGAATCCCTATATTTTTTTTGTGCAACATTTATGTAATCTAATTATCTTTTAAAAAAAAAAAAGTAAAACATTTTAAAAAATTAAAAAATAAAATAATAAAAAAATATCCTGAAAGATAGGTGAGACTTATTTTGATTGGTCCTAGAGAGAAGAATTGGCTGGATGTAACAGAGAAGCAGATTTTTACCTTAATATAAAGATCTTCATAACCATTGGAATTTTCAAGCAGAGTATCCAATATAGTGATTATCTGGTAACTGAAGATGTTAGGTCCTCATGAAAATTTGGAGAGTTATTGTCAAACTATGCTTCTCAGACAATAATGTACATATTCATCAACTGGGTATGTTTTAGAATGAAGATTCTGAAAAAGCATATGGGAAGGGTGTGATTCTGCATTTTTAATGAGTTTCCAAATAATGTTTATGCTACTAGGCTATGACCCACACTTCGAGTAGTAAGCAATTAAATGCATTTATTTACAGCTTGAATTAAGTGACCTATTTTTTTTTTTCAAACTTGAGTCTATGTTAGATCTTGCTTGACATGAAATGAACAAAGATGCCATCCAGATTGGGATTGTCTCCCCTTTTTTCCTCAGCATAACAAGAGAATGAGGCAAATCTTTTGAGAGAAGATTTAGCCAGGGAATTTCAATTTGTGTTGTCTAATTGAGAGGAAATACCACCCCAGTATGTATTACTACACATCCTATATTATTTTGGTATCTTATATTGGGGTTTATGACCCAAACAAAAAAGTTAATATAGGCCCTCTCCTGCATCCTTTTGGTGGTGTATCTGCATTTTTTGTTACTCCTCCCTTGCTTTCCTTAATATTGCTGGTAGTGAATCCCTTTATGAGATGTTTGCATGAGAGTCCTGCTGACTTGCCACATGGATTCTGACAAATTGCATGTGGCAGGTGAATTGCTCCAATATCATTTAGCACCACATGCTTTTGTTGGGATTGTATTCCTTTATAATCCAGCTATAATAAAGGCCAATTAAAAAGTCACTTGGCTCTGGATGTATAAATCTTTGCCGAATTGCATAAATTTTCCCAAGGTCAGAACATTTTATCTTCTTTTAAATTTGGGTAATTCTGAATATTATTTAATTTGATCATAATTAAATCTTTCACTTCACTCAAGAAAGTCAATATTTGTTTTTGTCTGCATAATCGATTTCAGTTACATCTATTACCTTTATATAGGGAACATCAAAGAATACAAAGTAAACATCTTAAAATATTTCTCAAAACCTGTCCTAGAATAAACATAACAACCAATAATTTTCCCTTTCTCCAGTCTCAGGCTTCAGGTAATACTGGTAACCAGTTATTATTTTTATAATTCAATTTTTAATTTTCAACTGCTGGCAATGACAATCAAGCTAAGAATTCCTGCTAACTTTAGAGAATGAATTTGTGCCATTATTTTGAGAAAATTGAAAGGAAAAGGAAAAAAGATCCAAGAAAGATTGTAATTCTGACTGAGTTGTCTAGTGAGTCCACTAGTTAGTAAGTGCAAAATGAAAGTTCATTAATTGGCCCCTTCTCAAATACAAACAAATCATGACAAATTGGAGCAAGCAGCTAATCTTCAAGCTTTTTGTTCTGGATAGTAGAAAAACTCTTTCTGTTTTGGAAACGATAAAAAGATTGCTCGACTTGGGAGAATTTAGGTGACAGACTTGATTCACCCTGTTGGAGAAAAATGAAACCATATTTCCTCTGGGTTCAGATGTCAATCAATGAAAATACAATCCTTGTAAATAAATAGGGTGTATTATCTCATGTATTTATTTCCCTGCTTCACAAGAAGACTGTCACAAAACCGTTTTAGAAGAGCAATCGTGGAACAGGTCTGTGACTCAGAAGCACCGGATGGACTCTCAAAATCAGATTCTGAAGCAGAAGAGATATAAACCTTTAGAGGCTGGGAAAAGAATTTGCATGGAAACAACCAAAAATAAAGGATGCATTTTGAAAAATACATAAGACTATCTTGCCTCCACAAATTATATATTATTTGATAGGATATGATAGCAGGGATTTTAACATGGACATGTCAACTTAAAAGTTAAAAAGGTAGAATGGAGATCAGTTGGATGCCTGTACTAGATGCCACCAGAATTATTCAAGGACAATGTGACCTATGTTTTGAACAAAATCTCACGCTATTTGTATTGGGATATAAGAAAACAACTGTACTGTTAAATATTAGTTTTATACTAAAAAGTCTCCTCTTTACAAAAAAAATGTTATCTAGAAAATGATTCATATTCAACATTAACTCATAATTAATTCACCTTGTTCAAGAACACATACACTGTACAGCATGCCTAATCTCCACCTCTTTTTCTTAAGACCAAATTAAAGGAAAGAACAAATATTAAAAGTCACAAAATGATACCCAACATTCAGTTTTGTTGGCTTAGAACTATCCCTAATGCTCAAAGTAAAGAGTAAACCACCTCACTGCCCAGACTCCTCTGTCTTGGCCCTTGAAGATGGCAGTTTGCTGCTTACTTTGTCAATGGCAACAAATATAAGCTAAAGATCTGTATTAAGGGCCTCTGAAATATGAACTGTAAAATTTTTATAGAATGAAAATAGGCTGATACTAATGTGATATTTCATGTGATTTACTTCTAGTTGTTTATTTCTTGTCTTAAAATATATGGAGCTGTCAAAACGGTTCTAATAAGGTCAGAGTGCATGGTTTGGTCATTGCTTAGGTTTTTTCAATCTTTATTTTGTCACATACATAAATTTACTTTTCTAGGGTTTCTGTCCTTTTTTAGGAATACCTTCTTTGCCTAGAGGTTATGCATTTAGTTATATTCTCTCTCTCTCTCTTTTTTTTTTAAAGATTTTATTTATTTATTCATTTATCCCCCCCTTGCTGCTTGTGCTCACTGGGTCAGCTAACCACGCCGTGCGGGCGGGCTTGCCTTCACCAGGAGGCCCCGGGAACCGAACCCGGGGCCTCCCATATGGTAAACGGGAGCCCTACTGATTGAGCCACAGCCACTTCCCAAGTTATATTCTCTAACTTTTTAAACTTTGGACCTTTAATTAAGTTGTTATGTGTGTATGTGTATGTGTATTTTTTATATAAATAAGTACTTTAATTTTCTTGGTCTACCTAGTTGTATAGCATGAGATATGGAATAATCCATCCTCTCTGTTTTTTTTCCCCTTCAAAATTTATGAATATTTTGAACCAGATCAGCATGAGAATCAAATCCTATGAAATTCCACTTGGTATTTTGATTGAGATCATAACAAAATAAGAGATCATTTAATTCTAGATACATTCAATAGAATTTTTTCAGTTTATTTAATTTAGTTTCAACTCATTATTTTCAAGCACAGAGATTAGGCTTTTTTTCCTGTATCCTTCTTGGCGTTTTAAATTCTTATTAAATTTTATATATTTGGATTTGCTGTTTTGATCCTCTTCGTATTTTTAGAGATGTATATTTTGGAACCTCAAGTTTTGGGTATTTTTTTTTAACTTCAATTTCTTTTTCTCTGGTAACAGGATCTTCAGCATACTGATTTTTCATTAAGCATACACTATCTCTCGCTAACCCACCATTGCATTCAGTTGTGTTGCTTCTCTTAATGTCTCCAGCCATCCCTTAGCTTAAAATAGATGTATATAATAAGCTAAACAGCTAGAATCTTTAACTTAGGAATTTGATTTTTCAAAAGGTAATACTAGATGGATAGCTGAGAGTTTTAATTATTTCTATCTAAATTTCTAAACCTGCCTTCATGCCTTTTTGAGGCCATGATCATATTTTTTAGAGAATTTGTAGGTTAAACGAAAAATCATGCAGAAAATAGTGTTTCTATACAATACCCTATTATTAACATTTTGCATTAGTGAAGTACATATGTTACAATTCATGAAAAAATATTATTATAATTGTACTATTGACTATATAGCCCATGGTATAATTTAGGGTTCCCTCTTTGTGTTGTATAGTCTTATAGTTATTTTCTTTTTATTTTTTATCCTAGAAACATTTATACAACCTAAAATTTCCCCCTTTTAACCACATTCAAATACAAAATTCAGTGGTGTTAATAGCATTCACAATGTTGTTCTACCATTACCATCATCCACTAACAAAATTTCCCATCACCCCAAATAGAAAGTCTGTACTATTTAATATTAACTCCCATTCTCTACCCTCAGCCTGGCCCATGGTAACCTATATTCTAGTTTCTGACTCTATGAATTTGCTTATTGTAATTATTTCATAACAGTGAAACTTCACAATATTGTTGGATGAAAGTTGAAGACATCATGTTGAGTGAAATACAACAGACACAAAAGAATGAATTTTAAGACCACAATCTTTAGTTTTTCCATTCATTGCTGGGTTTAGTTTTCCATTCATATCCCCTCAAGAAAATATCTTATTTTATTTTATTTTTGATAAATTAGAGCCTACTATTTTTTTTCTTGAACCAAATAATGCCCAAAGGCACATGTTATGAATTGAATTGTGCTCCCCCCCCCAAGATACATTGAAGTTCTCATCTCCAATACTACAGAATGTGAAATTATTTGGAAATGAGATCATTACAGATGGAATTAAGCAAGTTAAAATGAAGTCATACTGGAGTGGGTTGGGTCCTTAAGCTAATATGACTGGTATCCTGATAAGAAGAGGTAATTTGAACATAGACTGAAAGAGAGGTAGGTGCCAGAGAATGCTGTGGATTGCCATCAAGTCATGGCCAGAAGCTTGAAGAACCATGGAACAAATACTTCCCTATGGACTTTGATGTAGGGCCCACCACCACATTGATTTCTGACTTTTACCCTCCAGAACTGTTGTTTTAAGCCACCCAGTTTGTTGTACTATAGTGTCCTGAGGAAACTAAAATATAGTGTATGTAAGCTTTGTGGATTGATGAACTTGCCCTTAGTTCTGATTGTGATATTTTCTTCATGATGAGTGTGATCGACACTCCTCTTTATCCCCTAATATCTGTTTATCCATTTTTTTCAGTAAAAGAATTATGGATGTTTAACTAGTTACACAGTCACACAGTATAATATTATGACTAAGTTCTAGTCAATAAAATTTAAGTATGGCAAGTATGCACTTAAAGGGAAATGAGGTGCCCTTATTTGTACCTTCTCAATCCAATTTGCTAAAATGTGGAAGTAATGCCTGGAGCTTGTGCAGCTTCTCAAAACAAAGTTGAAGATTCCTTATCAAGAAGGAAGAAGAATGATGATAAATTCACCAGAATAAACCTATATTTATCAGCAAGGTTTTTTTTGTTTGTTTGTTTTGGTTTAATTTGCTTTTACGTTAAAGGAAAATAAATTTCTGGATTTGGAGGTACTGTTCTTTTATATATCTACCCCCTGTTTGTGATTGCCTTACACATGTGTTGAGTTAAACATAATATTAATTAACATGTGGATATTAATTACTTCAACCCTAATAGAGAGATAGCATCAACCATGAAAAAAGTGTAATGTACTCTATAATAACCGTCATCCAATGTAGGGCTATATACATTACTCATTAATACCATCACTTAATTAACAAATCTTAATGATCTATTTCTTCTGTAATTAAGTACTGTACTATTCCACAAAGTTTTTATCCTGTCAAATATTTCCAATTGCATTATTGTTTCCAGGTAGCATTGGACAGCTATAGCAATAAGGAATGAAGACAGTAGGAAAGAAGAGTTAAGATAGTCACAACATGGCAAGAGATGTTATAGCCCCTCACGTGCCTAATTTAGGATGAGGGTGGACGATTCCAAGCACCGATCTTAGAGAGCATTCTCCTGAGCTCAATTATAATATACAGAGGATGGAAGGACTCAGGATTTCATCTTGAACCTCCTCAGAAACATGACCAATGAGAAGCAAGTGAATGTCAAGCCAAAAAGCTGATACATATTTCAACGTAACCAGGAGCTCAAATTAACAATCTACTGTGTGGGAAGGTAAAGCATTTATTTATTCAAATTTAGAAACTTGCAATATGCATTTTTGAACTCATCAATTTAAATGATGACTTAGTAGCAATACAGATAAAATTGACATCTTTATATATTTTAACCCTGTGGAAATACTCTTTCAAAGGAACACATTTGGTTAGTTTTGGAGAAGACAGGAAATTGAAGGCAGTGGCACCAGGGTACAGAATAGGAACAAGGAGGCTGGTGTTAGTCCTGGTTTTCTGATTTGTGACAAGTAGTTCCACACTCCTGGCTCAGTTTTCAGAACAATAAAGCAATTTCTAAGGTCCCTTCTCATTTGGAGACTGATTCCAGGGCCCATAACCGAGAGGAGTCCTGCAAAAGTAAATGAAGAAAATGAAAATGATGTCATTGCTCACTGAATTCCTGGAGAAGGAAACTACTAAAAATATATAGTTGTCAGCTGACCTCTCCTCTTATTTTGCATCTTAACAGGCTTTATATCTAGGGAGGAAAATGGTAAGTACTTAGAGGTATTGGCAAAACAACAATCGAAGTTTAGGGTTTATAGGCATACATAAAATATGCAAATAAAAAAGATATAATGAAAAACAACAAAAAAGCTGTCTTGGAGTTATTCAATCTAACTTAGAAGTATTTACAGAAACATTGCATACCTGAATACTAGCTTAAGGACAAATTATGTTCAGGGAATAGAATAAGTATTGCCTATCACAATATAGAAGCATCATTTATTTCTAGACTAGAGAAAATTGAAAACAAGAAATTATCAAATCGTCTGAGATACAATATAGATAAAATTTTACAAATAATGCAAATAGCTAATCATATTGGTTTAGGTGATTATGTCATAGTTTCTGTCTATCCTACAGATTTTGACTTCCCAAAAGTTATGTCCCGGTTTAAGGCAGTCCTCTTTTTATGCCTACTATGAAACACTCTTTGAAATATAATGCTTAATCTCTGTCTTCGTGGTGTCTGTGGATCCATCTGAACTTCCATTCACTATACTTTCCTTGGTTAAAGCAAAAGACTCAAATGGCATATTAATATGTGCTAAGAAACAAAGGAAACATGGTTGGCCTTATGAACAAACTGGAAAATCACCATTTGTATGATCTTAGTCAAAAAGAACTTTGGGCCAATATAATTGGGCCCATAATCCAGGATGGGATTTATGATTTTATCTTTGCTGTGAAACTGCTGGAAGCTAGCACAGGGAATAGAAAAAAGTAGTTTTTGTTCAACTTGTGAAGTATCATTAGCTCTCTGCCAAAAAGTGAGCTTGAAACAATTTTCTCATAAGGATACTCTCTCAAAATGTTATTTGCCCTGCCAAATATGGAAAAACCCCTCATCTTCAAGATTCAGGCTTATCTGAGTGAGGATTTAATACATATCAAATGGTGAATGCTTTTATGTGTTATGTGTATTTAATTCAAGTAATTATTGCAATAATCTTAACAGGTAGGTTTTATCAACACCCCCATTTTATATCTAAGAGAAATAAGAAACAAAATTAAGTCACCCAACTTATATGAACCAAAGTCATTTGTCTCAAGAGCTGACTATTTTAACCACTACTTTATACTGACTCACTGAAATTGAATTTTTAACCCTGCTTTCCTTTGTACATAAAATAGTATTTCTGAGTCATCTTAAGAAGCTGTAATATGCAATCTTGAGACGTTAGAACTGTTGAAATATCCACTAGAGTAGAAACAATAATTTGAGTAACATAGAAATAAATGATTTCCTGGTTGTTTCTTGTATTATATTGCTATTTGGAAGAATTAAAATATGGGAACTGAATTAGTTAGGGGATTTTAACAGGAACTAGCCCAAGTTAGCTTAAACACAGCAGAAATATTTGTTGCAAAAATAAAATATACAGAATTTTTCCCTGGAAGCAGAAGCAGAAATAGATATTTCTTTTTCTCTAGACTCCACTTCTCACAGCAAATCAGTTTTAGATCTCTTTTTTCACTCCAATTGTTCTCTGGAATTGACTCACTTTGCTTCTCAGATCAAGAAGACAGATCATGAGGTCTCACAGCCCCTCAGTTTACAATTCACAGAGAAAATGACTCAACTCTTTTGGTCCTAATGCCAATCTACCATAAAATAGAATGTCAATAACTCAGCTCTGAATAATTGTACCTACATGGTGAAATAAGCTATAGCCAGGAGAGACTACATGAAGTTTTAAAAAAGGCTATAAAAGATGACTCCTTTAAATCAGGAGCTTAGGAATTATTTGCAGTCTAATGATATTCATTGGATTGATAGACACCATAAAAGATGTATCCTTCTTTAATGTAGAGGCAATCTCATAGCAAGAAGGAAGACAATATTTTCACCAAAGGCAGCTATGCCATATCAATGTTCTTAAAGAAAAAAATCTAGTTCAGAATTTTTAACACCATATACTACCTACCCTTACATGAATCGCTTCACCTACCATTAATTATTCATTGAAATACTCTGCAACATATAATGTTCAGAATATACTAATCTAATCTGAAGAATCTAATCTAAGAAGTATGCAATCAAATTGGGAAGTGTGCTAGATTTTACTAATGTCAAATTAGGCTGGAAACTGCATTTTCCAGGAACACTTCCATGTATATTCCCAGGTTAGAGTGGGGTCAAAAAAGGATCTTCCATAAGATTTGGAAGATGTTTTTGAAGCAGTGGCCATTAATCTCAGGTTTTCACCACTAGATATGGTGATAGATGCAGAGGGGCTCAGCAGGTACCAGCCGGACCTCACTGTACTCTGTTCACATCTGATTCATTTTCCCAATTGCTGGCCCAGCTGACCATAGTGGCTCTGAGCCCACTGTCAGACACTTGGCTGCAGACACTCAACAATGATAGCTAACCAGCATCAATAGATTTTCCAGAGACCTTTCCAAAGACTTTGCTTCATGGTCCCATTTCAGTGGCTGACCATGCTTGGCTTCTCAGATTTCCTGGCAAGGTTCAGCTTGTCCATTCAAGCCAATGCTTCAGGAAGTCTAGTTAGTTACTCGTTCTCTGAATCTCTAACTCCTCCTTCCAAAGCTCTTTCAACAATTGTGTAGGTATAATTCCTGTAATAAATACCTTATCACATAATATTCAAAATAACTCTGCTTTCCTGACTGGAGCTTGGCTAAAACAGTTATTAATACTAGAAATGGTTCCTGAGAAAGAAAGCCTTAATGATAGGAATCTGGAACTGACCCCTCAATTTGATTAGATTATAATACATAATGAATTCTAAGCATGCTGGATCAGGACGCAATGAATATAATATTAATTCAAGCTGATATGGATGCATTAATCAGAGTTTTAGCTCAAAAAGCTTGTTGTGACTATAATGGTTTGCTTGGTTGGCTGCCTGATACAAGGATCCAAATGTAGCTAAATGAAGTTAAAATGCCACAACTTCCTTGCTATATTTTAGAGCTGTGCTGTCCAATATAGTAAATACTACATACATATGGCTTCCAAAATTAATGTTAATTGGTATTAAATTAAGCTAAAAATTCAGTTTTACTAGCCACATTACCAGTGTTCAGTATCCACATGCACCTAGTGGCTACCATATTAGATAACAGAGATATAGAATAGTCTCATCATTGTAGGAAATTCTATTGAGCAGCCCTGTACTAGAGAAAGTTATTCCAAAGAATACTAATATTGGAATGCTGAAGTGGATATATTATTTGAAATCTGATTAACCAATCCCTAAATTTGTATGTTGGATGGGCTTACAGGACAATCCTTTCATGAAAACTTAAAGCATAAATTTTAAGTGGTGCACCAGCCTCCTTAAAGACCTTTGCAATGGCTATTCTGTATAGGCTAGGAGTTTCACTGGGAATTGTTGCTATCAAATGAGAATTCCCTAAACTCAATATAAATGATGGATATAAGAGTTGTAAGGGGAAAGTGGCTTGCACTTAATTGCAGATATAAGTTTTATGTGGTTAATATAATGGACAGTAGAGACCTATAGAGATCTTTGATTCTGCCTAATTTATTATAGTATATCTGGGACTGAAATGTTTAGTCAGCCTATTAAATTTTTACTTGAAAAGCTCAAGTTCTGCTGAAGAGAAGTTCTATTTGAATCATGAGTGTAAAGACTTTCAGCTGTTCAATCGTTTTCCATATTTCATCCAGTCTATCTTTCCACATCCCCTAAAAATAAAGGAGAATGAATCCCCTTGAGGAAGAAGTACTACAATGCCAAAATTTTATCCTATAAATCTTTTTTCTAGATGTTGCCCAAGGAATCTTGCATTGAGAAAGAACAAATAACCAGATTTTTCAGAGACTACTTGGCTTTGCCTTTGAACCGGCACTAATTTCTAAAAGCAAAATGTGCCACCGTGGGCCACCAGTCAGTATAAGGGGTTAATGGAGTTGTCTCAAAGCCATCTCACAATTGGTGCGGTCGGACTCCCAATTACTTGCTGTAGTTATTTCCTCAATTCTGTCCTGCATAATTGGAATAGACATGTATAGCAATGAGAGGAATTACGACATTTGGTATTCAGCCTGTGGAGTAAGAACTATTATTGATTAATTTAAGAAAAAAAAAACCCACATGTAGAAGCCTCTAGAATTGCCTTTACCTACCAAAATTGTTAACTAAAAGAAATTTTGCCTTCCTAGAGGGACTGAAAGTTTAGTTCCACCATCAGAAATTTAAATTATGCAAGATTGGTGACTCCAGCCACATCCCAATTCTACTTGCCTATTTTCCTGTGCCAAAGATAAATGATCTTGGAGAATATCAGTTAAGTTTGCAAGTTACTAGAAAGTTAATTAAGTGATGATTCCAATTCCAGCTGCTGCTCCAGATGCGACTTCTTTGCTGGAGCAAATCAACACATCTTTGACACCTGATATTCAGATATTGATTTAGTGAATGTGTTATGCTCTCTGCCTGTTAGTAAAGACACTGGATACAGTTTGCATATAGCTGGCAAAATCAATAATACATCTTCATTCTCTTATACCAGAGCTCTATAAATTATGTCATAATGTAGTTCACAAGGAAAAGGATCCCCTCTCCATTCCAAATATCATATGTAACCACTACATTGATGATGCCATGCAAGTTGGAGCTAGTGAACCGGTAGTAAAAATAAGCATAGACACCTTGATAAGATATAGGTGTGTCAAAAAGATGGGAAATAAATACAAGAGAAATCCAAAGGGCCTGGCATCTTAATACATTTCTAAAGGATAATTAATCTTGGATACATAGTGCTATTTTTTCTAAGGTGAAGGACAGTACAATATTTAGTGAGACTCAAATTTGGATGACTATATACACTTTTTGGTATTTCTTCTTTGTGAAGTGAACCAAAAGGTTGCCACTTCTGGGTTGAAAGCAAGAAAAGTCTCAGTAATTGCCTTTAGCTGGTAAGTTGTTCTGCAATGTAGATATGATGATTTGTGAAGTGTCTGTAATGAATAGGGATGCCATATGGAGACTTTTTGGGTCCCTAAGGGATAAATAGATCACAGGACTTTAGGACTTTGGAGCAGTTATACCATTATGACAGATTATAACATGTCTATATAGATAACTATTTAAGGAGAAGCAAATCCTGGATTATTTTGTCTAGAAAAGATGGGACACTTTCCATGGTCCATTAAGCTACCATGTAAACTTAGCTGCCTAAACAAGTGGTGTCTGATCTACCAAACTGTAATGCTGATCTGCCCAGCAACACTCCATCTCTGTGTGGAAGTATATATATCGGTGATCAGGCTCAAGCAGGTATGGCATGCATTAGCAACTCTCAGTTACTATGGCTGTTATTCCTGCTATATTTTATCTTCTTTCTTATTTGGCCTCTATGACACCTATTGCTAGTTCCCATTTTTCAACTAAGTGCTTAGTGCTAATCTAACCTAAGTTATCAACCCCATCTGCATGATACCTTGAAGACCACTTATGAAAGACTTGGAAGAGAATTATAAAGGAATCAGAAGGCAAACACCTCATATTTATAAACAAACTTAAATAAAACTGGAAGAGAATATACAAATGAAAAAATAATATTTTATGCAGAACAGATCTTGAAAAATATTCAAAGTGTCCTTCTTGTTCTACTTTTAGCAAAACACTGATGAGAAAAACAGGAGTTCTCCTTTTCTAGAGTATCTATCTGACCCAACCGCCCCCAAATTTTCCATATCTAGTCTATCTAGTAATGACTAGTTTAATTTGGGCCATATTCTTATATTTTACACATATACTCACACACACAGACTCATATACATTAAATACCTAAAACATAACAGAGCATGAAGTGCAAAATATGACAGATTATAATACATCATTAAATACATCTATCCAAACAAAAGCTAACATGCTATCCTTTCAGTAATAATATAAATATCTAACATTCTCATTCAAGATGGAAAACCTATAAATAAAGATATGTGACGTGCACCATCTTGTAGATGAATTTCCCATTAACACAGCAGATTGCACCTCAATTCCCTACACTCTGAACAAAGGTTCAGAATATCTCTACTGAGAAGTAAACTATGTCTTGACTTCCTATCTCCCACTCACCCAACTCTAAGCTCACAGACCCCAGTGTCTTCTATGTATTTATAGATAGAGTCATCTATAAATTGATAGCTCTCCATGATAGAGGAAATGACTTACAGATTCCCTCAGAGCAATCATCAATAGGCTGATAAGCTTTGGGGTGCAGTCCAGGCATCAAGACCTTCAGACCATGCTATGAAGTGATATGATTCAATCTAAGTCTGATTGTGATTTAGGGTCAGAGATCCTGAGAACAGAGACTGGAGTGAGGCTGTGGAATCAGAGAAGGATAAGATTAGGAAAAATGGGAATTTGGATGTCAAATAAGGGCCAATAACACATGAATTGTTATTAAGGTGAGTACAGAGTGCTCAAATGAAATGGAGTGGCTTAAAGATTCAAATGGCTCACCTTCTAGTGGTATAGGATAAATGCCTGGAATTATTAACTAACTCTGTATTTAACGCTTTCTCAAGTAAAATTAAGCCATTTCATCCAACCATCAATATTTCAAGGAAGATATTATTCTTATTATCTCCCATTGTACAATCAAGAACATTGAGGTATATAATGTCCCTGTAACTTGCCCAGATCAAAAACCTAATGAGGATTGCCAACCAGTCAGAATGGTACCAACTCAGGGAGGAAGGAGGCCTTCTAGCCTCTGAGACTGAACCCCCATTCCAGACAAGATGGTGGAATGAGACCTTCGGGCCTCTGTCCCCCAACAGAAGTTTTCAATAAGCAGGAAGAACTAACAGAAACATCTTTCTCAAAGCTCCAGAAATAGTTATAGGACTGCAGCCACTCAGTGAACACTGAATCAAGGAAAAGGCTACTTAAAAATGATAAGAACTCCACTTTTTACTACAGGATCTAAAAGGCAAATGCATAAAATATAATCATAAATCAGTGGTTTCGGACTCATAACATATGAACATACAATTTGGTTCAAGAACTATATAAAGGTGAGGGTACAGAGAAGTATAGGAGCATAATTTGTCTGTACTATTGAAGTTAAGTTGGCACCAAAACAAATAAGATAGAACAATAAATTTAAGCCCTGTGGTAACTACAAAGAAAATATCCAAGAATATGCAAGCTAATGGGAAGAAGTTAGAGTACCGGTTCCCAGGGGCAGGGGTTGTGAGGAATGGGGAATTCATGATAATAGTATAGGTCCCTAGAAGATGAAGAGTGATAATGACAGGGGAACTTAGGCAAAGGGGGAAGATACATGGGACAGAAGGTCTCCCAAAATCTAACTACCAGATGCAGCCAGGTGTTCAAAGTAAAAATGGTTGTCCCACATTTTTTAACAGAAGAAAATTATGATACAATGCAAACTTGGCCTTCAAACAAATCTGAATTGAAGTCATGGATCTTCTAACACTTTGAAATCTGGGAGACATAACAACTTTTGAAATTCTTTTTCCTTATTTTCAAAATAAGAACAAAACCACCTACTGCTAAATTAGAATATAGATGAAATGTCTAGTACACTCATGCTTTCAAGAAATGATAAATCTTTTTCTATATTCTCAAATGTTTTAATTGAAACCACTGTATTAACCAATCCAAAAATAAGACTCAACCTGAACTTTTATTTTTATTAACATTAAAAGAGGCTACTAATGTCAAGAAGAAAAAGCACAAAGCTGCCACAAACTTTTCCATATTCTTCTTCTTTAAAGTGCAAGGACCAGTGGATAAGGAACTCTTTATTGAGCATCAATTTGGATTTCAGAGAAAGAGAGATAATAATGACTTTTATTCAGATGGTAATAATAAGATTATTGATTCAAACCTTCTATTCATACAGATGAGCCCACTGAAGCCCAGAAAAGTTGAAGAAATTGCGCAGTTTATCATTTCTAGTCATTGATAGAGCCAAGATTTGAATACCAATCTCTGGAATGCATGTGTTGTGATTTTATTTTCCCCTAAAAACTCAGAATAGATACCTGATGACATCTTTGAAATAAAAGCTATGACAAAAGAAGAAGAGGGATAACAGAAAACATATTAAAAAAGAAACAAATCTTAAAACCAAATTTCTTCATAATGCGGAAATACTTCAAGTGGAAAATTAGTGACATAGTCTCCAAGGACACTGAATAACTTCCTGGAACCACATCTTAATTAAGGCCATACTATTCATAAATGTTCTGTATGTTTCACTAAACTTTATATAGGTTAATAATAATAATATTAATATAATTAATCCAATAAAAGAAACCAAATCATCAGATATGCAAAGATGATCTCTTTCCACAGATTTACTCACTTGAAAGTAAAAGAGCATAAGGGAGGGGGAGGGAAGAGTGGATTACAAAATTTACTGAACTATTTACAGTTATAAAACAATACTATGTGTTTCTTACCTTTGTTCTTGGTACATTGGTACTTGGCCCTGTTGGGATGAATTGTCAACAATGCAATATCCCTACTTATCTTTTCCAAGACACTTAAAAGTTACCTCCCCTATGTAGCTTTCCTCAATCCTAAGCCCCAATTAACACCTGAATGTCAGTAAACTTAGCCATTAGTCAGGTCTTCATATAGCTACCAGCCAACACAATTCCTAGAACACTGCTGATACCAAAATCTTGTCTAACTGAAAATATTTTATATAAGTGGAGCTATATGATATCAATAATAACATTTATTTTTATTTTAGGATGAGATTAGATATGGTAAGAGTTTATTTCATTGATAATCCATTCTATTGTTATTTCACTGCTACATTAAATTGCTCTTCACTCTAAAACAAAATTATCATAGCTGATAACTAATATTAAAAAATTAGACTCAGAATAGAATCACCAAAAGAACAAGCAAACTATTATGTTCAAGAGTACAATTCATTATATATATATATATATATATATATATGCATATATATATATATATATCGTTTGTGTATATGTATGTATACATACATATGTATAGTTATAATTGCATAAAATGAAAATTTAGAAGAGGTATATGTATATTCAATATGCAATGCCTCATTTATCTAGAAAATATCTGTGGCCATATGAATGATCTGAAACGAAGATGAAATCTAGAGAGAAGAATGTCTTCTGAAGAGTTTAAAAATAAAAAAAAAAAAGGCATCCTGAGGACCATGCACTAAAATCCATGCACTTTACTTGTAGGAGAGCTTATTAATTTTTTTTTTTCAAAACTGTTTATTTAGACTTGATTTAGAAATAATTCTAGAATATATGGCCATTTAATTTCTCCTCCTACAGAAGATTAGAGTGGAGCCAATTTATACTATTAGTAGCAAGAAGTAAAAACTGAGTGTGAGAGAAAAATAGATATTAATGAAGAAATGAGAGAAATAGAGAAAACTGAGAAAGGAAAAAAATGAAAAAAGGATGGAAGAAAGGAACAGAGGAAGGGACAGAGGGTAGGATTGAGGAAGGAAATAAAGAAAAAAGAAGGAAAGGAGGGAGGGATGAAAAAGCAAAGAAACACTTTAAAATCAAAAGAATAAGATCTTAAATGAAAAGCAGTTTGAGCCATATAGAGAAAGGCAATAATTCTGGGCAACTCAGTGATACTTGTTGGTATCATTATTCATTGTAGAATATTTTGAATTTTATGATAATCTAAGGTAATTAAGAAAGTACTTCCAATTAATGTGTTTTGCTCAGGTAGATAAGCGGTTTCATTATCATTAAAAAGATTTTTTTCCCCAATAAAAGTGATAAAATAGTTTCTTAATTAAAACAGTCAAAGTGAAATTACTATCTAATAACAATTGACACTAATGTAGTAATTGGCAAATGTGTGTGCATGCATTTACCCAACACTGTGCTTAATGATTATTTGTGAAAGTGAAGGTATTTAATATAATTGCAATCCTATTATAGTAAGTTTTCTGTAATAAATAAATGCTCTCAAATAACACATGTGCAACAATAATATACTGTTCTACAACAAAAGAAAAAATTTCATGTGTAAATTATGAGTACACCAGGCCACAAAACCAAGAATCACTTGGAAGTCTTAAAATATCAAGTTAGGCATGGCCCCCAAGTCACTGGAATCTTTGTATAAATGACATAACTGACAGGTGAAATTCAAAACCCACTCATCCTTCCAGGCAGTGATATCAAAGCTACAAGTAGTGAAATGCCCACTTTGTTTTACTTAAGCTGTTTAGGCCATGCTTTGACTCTTGTTAAGAGCCAGAAGCATCTTTGAGAACAATCAGATGTTCACCTCTTCTACTAGAAATGGATTGCCCTTTGTGTCAATTTCTTCCCTTTGTCTTCTGGATAAATAATGGCCTGAAAGACTAATATAAATCCACAGATTCTAAAACCACAGAGTAGCAACTAAGAATTCTAAAAAGGAGTCTTGTGCTGAAAATGTATAAAACTCCACTAATTGTGTTCTTCAAAATACACTTGTTATACATGGCAAGTTAAGCTAGATCAACATATGAAAACATAAAGTGTCAGCCCTATATTCATCCACAATCTTGTAACCTCCTCTCCAACTACTAAGAATCATTCACCCATTGTTTCCTGAGTGTTCTATGATTTTTCTCTTAGGTGATGAAAATAATTCACATTCTTCATTTTCAAAGAAAAGCTTTTACAAAACATCCATGGAATTTGCCTCTTTAATTCTGGACTCTTTTTCTCCTTGAAAAATTACCATATGTCCTTCCTACTTTATTAAAGTAGGATTGTTACTATATATTGTTACTATAGCACATTCATCAAAGCTGAAATTGGTGAGGAAAGAACCACCAATTCTTTGGTGGTTTAAGCTAATTCTAGCTTAAACATCTAAGAATATATAGCAGTTACTGATTGTTTTTCCATCACTTGGAAATAAGCTATTCTATTCCTTCAGTGAACCTTTCTAAGCATGTCCTCATGTTCATTGTTGTTTTATGCCTAGAGTTATAGCAAGGAACAGGAGAGATAACAGCCCTGCTTTCGCAGATCCTGCAGTACAGAGGGAACTAAAAAAATTAAATGCTGCACAAGGAAACAACTATTTTAGATTTGGTGAGTACTCTAATTACCAAAAAGGGAGTTATAATTAATTATAATAATAATATTAGAGACGGGTTCATAATCTAGCTTCTGGATTAAGGAGAAAGTAAAATTTAAGTTTACAGGAAAAAGAGAAACCAGGTAATATATAGAATGAATTAAGTGGGTGAAGGGTGCTAAAGTGGGGGAAGCAAGACTTGAAGAAGTTTGATAGGTTTGAGGAACAATATTAAGATTGGTGTGACTGGATCACAGAGAATGAAGTGAGGCTGGCCAGAAGCCAGAGAAGACATAGTAAGGATTTTGACTCTTAGGAGAACAATTGAAAATCACCAAGAGGCTCTAAACGGAGAGTCTGCAGTGTTGTACGTGGGTTGAAGGAGGACAGTAGTGGAGACATTGGCACAAATTAGGAGGCTATTCCATCAATGGTAAATGAGATGATGATGCCTTAGTATAGATGATAATAAAGAGAAATAAATATACCTAAGACCTAATTAGAAGTATAATATTTAGGATATAATAATTGACTAAATTTTGGGTTTAGAACACAAAAAATATCAAGGATGACTGCTAGGTTTCTAGCTTGAGAAAATGAGTAGATAATGATGTTTGTTTGTTTTTTAACCTGTGTGAGATAGCACAAAGGATTAAATAGCCAAATAAGACTCAGAAGAAGGAAAGATCTTACTCAGCATCAATATTTACTCTAATTTCAAGGATAAAGCACAAGTGAAATAAGAAATGCATGGAACACCGATATTGTTCACTTCTTTATTTCTTTGTACCTTAATACATTCTCTGACCCATATTTAACAAAGAAGCTCTCTAAGAGTTGCATGTGTGTGTGTGTGTGTGTGTATACATTTTGGCTATGAAATATATCAATTCTTTACTCTGTTATTTAATTAACTTGCATGCCCAATTAATCTATAGTTTCCAGGATTTTGTTTTGCATTTGTTTATTTGCTTTTATGGTCATTAGCAATCCCAGATGAACCATAAATATCCTGCTAAAAATCTTCAACAAATATGGTCTTTTCCAGTAGTTTCTACCATTTGTGTGTTTGCCATAAGTTCTGTCATTAGCACTAACAAGGATAATTGACCAGTTCACCTTTCTTGAGCATTCCCCAATTAAGGGGCACAGTCCATTGCAGGTCTGCTAATCTAATTCTTTCTCTATCCCACTGTTCATAAAAACCTTTAGAAAGTATCAGTGATACTGCTTTCCTAAAGAGCATATACTGGGAAAAATGAAGAGCTTTTAAACTTTGCTAGTACATTATAAAGTTTTGTAATATGGCTTGAGGTGTGCTGTCACTGATTATTACAACAAACCTGTGCAATAGATTGGTATTGTCATTTTACGGAAGAGATTTTTGACACCTGGAGAAATTTTAAGTAAATTATCCAAAAGCAGTAAGTAGGAGAGATGTTTCTTAAATCTACTTCTGATTCCAAATTCAATATTCTTCTCCCTATATTACACTGCCTCCATGCTAGTTTGTAAATTGTAAATTTAAACAATCACTAAAGAAATGTAAATATAAGATAGTATACTGCTTTCAATGTTGAGTTGGATATCTTTAAAAGAAGAAAATCATAACTGTCTAGTTTTATCTGATTTCAATACCATTTAGAGACTTGAGACACTGCCATTTATTTGTGCTCTGAAGGGCTTATCCATAATTATTTTCAATTTGCATGATAGCACTGATGAATTTAGAACATATCACGTGGATTATTTTAAAAGATGAAAAAATATAAAAATGGAATCTAATGTCCCAAGGTCTACATTATTTTTGTTAATTGTATAAATGTAAAAACACTTCCAAAATATCAGTTTTCCCTATGTCATCCAAACTTCCTACTAAGAGAATTTTTAAGAGTAAATAATATCTGTCAACCAGTAAAACCCAAATCCACATAACTCCAAATTTTTATACTTTATTTCCTACCCATAAGCTCTTTAGACCAATATAATCAAATGCCATTTTATGAACGAAATGGAAATCATGGAGCAATCAACAATTTCTCTGAAAGTGTTTGTGTAATATTTGGATTTGTCACAAAAGTCTGTAGGGTTCAAATGAGGCTTAAATCAGCCACCCCAGGGCCTACCAGTAACAATTTAAGATTTTCCACAGGGCCAGTATTATTAGCCAAGACAGCTCCCATAGCTTTCAAACAGGAAGTCTCTTCAGTATAGATTCCCTTCTTTGCAGAAGAAAGAAATGGCTTCTTTCTGCTCCATATGTACCCAGATACTATCCTTCCTGCTTCTCTCTTGGCATTCTCCCACCAAATACAAAACAAAACAGAATGAAAATAAACTCCAACATGCTTGTGGGAAGAGCATTTCTACCTTCACATATAAACAAAGAGCTACTTGCCAGACCAATTCTGAGATGATTCTTCCTTTTGAGCTCCTGGAACTAGAGTTAATTTATGTAACAGCCAGCTATTTCCTCTATTTTTTCCCTGGGACCTCAAGTTTCTGGGATTGAAAATTGAAAGACATTAGCATGTTTACAGTTAATTATAGTTTTGCCTATTGAAAGTATAATTAAGAGAGTAAAATTAAGTAAGGAACCAACAAAGCAAGGAAAGAAAGCACAAGCCAGCTAAACAGCAAAACTGTAAACTGCCACAGGACCTCAGGCAGCAGTACTCTGACGTCCTGTTGAAGAGCATTCCCTGCATAGGAAGATAAGCAAGATGCTCCATTCAGTAACATTATCAGTCACTGACTCCAACCCTGGTTCCTGCCTCCAAATTTATGAAAATACTTGTAAAACTCACTCTGAATCCTTTGAATTCAAAATCTTCCTTTCAGGCTTACCTTGAAAAGAGCCATAATGAAGAAAAGTAGGAGAGATGTCTGGCAATAACGGGAAAACAGGGATTTACAATGAAAGGTAATGGAAGTACAGGAACTCTGGACTCAAATAATATATTATAGTGGAAGATCAAGATGTGAGCATGAATTTAACCCAGTTTCATCAATTGTAACAAATGTACCACACGAGTGAAAGATGTTGCTAATGGGGTAAAGTGTCCTTTACCCTTTTTCCTGTGTCCCTTGAAGTTCTTGATTTCACAAGATACACTGTTAACTGCTCTTGGGGACAAGATTAAGATCTCATAAAGGCTATACTTGCTTTTTCTTTGTTTCTAAAATTCACAAATTCTCTCTCTCTCTCTCTCTGGTCACATAACCCACAGACTGTTCTCCTTTCCTAGAATGCTGTTTTCCACTCTCTCCCCTGAATAACTGCTTTTCATATTTCAGGTCTCAACTTGAATGTTACTTTCCAAGAGAGCCTTCTCTCATCATACAAAAGAGTAGTTTGATTCTAAAGGAAAAAAAGAACTGGATACAAATATAGCACTCTAGTTAGAAATATGTTTTTTCCACAGGGATATAGATATTCAATTCTGAAATTAATATATGTGCATTCTAGAATTGACAATGTGAAACAGGAAAATCACTGTAAAATATTTGTTTATCATAAAGGGAAAAAGAGTTAATTTTACCATACAAAGACCAAGAACCCACAATCTTTTACAAATTGGTTGAAGGTAACAGCATTCGCAATGGGATCTATCAGCATTATATACCCCCTGATCTGATGCACTAGGAAGGCCATGAAACATTATTTCTGTGATATTCTTGCCAATATGCATTTCAACATTAGTAAATATTAAACAATATCAAAATAAGAGAAATTATAAAAAATAATAGCTATTACTCTTCAAAAGTGTCATGGATATTAAAGAAAAAGAAAGATGGAAAACTTTTGCGGATTGAAGAAGAGTAAAGTGACAGAATGCTATATTTAAAACGTGAGACTCTGCCTCCTCTCCAGTTCATTGGACTCACCCAAGACAACTAACAAGGAAAGGATGATGGACAACAACCATCCCAAGGAACAGAGAAAGTCTACAATTGCAAGCAAGATAGTCCCATCCATCTGCCCCATGGGAGCTAAGCCTCCTCCCCATTAGAGGTGCAATGGGCATCATCATCCCTGAATCCTCAGGATTGGAGAATGAACAATGAACTAGAGTAGACTTACTGTTATTATACTATAGACTTATTGTTATTCTAGCAATGGAAGAACTTTTATCATTGATGTGGAGGCAGTGGCCACCAGAGGTTCTGAGGGGAAGGAGAGGGAAATACAGGTGTAATATGGGGACATTTTTGGGACAATGGAATTGTCCTAAATGAAATTGCAATATCAGATATAGGCCATTGTATATCTTGTCATAACTTACAAAATTGTGTGGGAGAGAATTTAAACTATAATGTTAACTATAATCCACACTTAATGGCAATGCTCCAATATGTGTTCATCAATTGTAACAAATGTACCACACTAATGAAGGATGTTGTTAATGTGGGAAAGCGTGGGAGGGGTTAGGGACTGGGGCATATGGGAATCCCCTATATTTTTTATGTAACATTTATGTAATATAAATATCTTTAAAAAATAAAAAATAAAAATAAACAAAAAATAAAATATAATGTGAGACTGGATTGTATCCTGGTCCTGAAAAATGACATTAGAGTGAAAATTGTTAAAATTTGAATAACATCTGTAGATGAGTTAATAGTATTGTACTAACATTAATTTTCTGGAATTGGTAACAATTTTATGATTATGTAAGAGGTAATATTTGAAATAATTATGTAAAGAGTATACAAAAGTGCTGTGTACTATTTTTTCAATTTTATGTTTGACTTATTTTTAAATAGTGATTTAGTATTTGCCATTTTGAGGTTTTAGAGATTAATAAGATATAGCACCATTGGAACAAAATTTAATTTAATAATGTGCATAAGAGCATTTACATAGAGAGAAAGATTAATAAAGCGAAGCAGTGAGAGTACACAATTTTTGACCAAATGCAAAAAAAAGCAAAGTAAATAAAAGCAGTTAGAATTCATTAAATAATGCACTACATGTCTATTAATTAGTTCACTGCTCTACTGTATGTCTGAAAAAAAAAACAAACCTAAGCACATGTGGCACTATGGTGGAATTTTCTGTTTCATCCTATCTCTTTCTAGCCAGGGAAACCTCAAAATTTTACCTTAGAAGAAGTTGTAGAGACCTACACCGAATTCTTCCTTCACGTTTCAACATAGTTTCAAGGGACGAGGTTGTTTTTTTCTCTCCTGTCTGAATTAGAAGAGTCTGCTGATGATCAAGAAAGCCAAATAAAACACCAATATATTGTTTATAATAAGAGCCTGGTCACTAATGTATATATCACATAATATTTGTAGATTATTTCTGGTAACATATAGTTATGGCTATTGAAAAGAAAAACATTAATGTCAGATTAGCCAAATACAAATATTTTGCTGGTAACATATAACTGTTAATGGCCAGTTGTACATGTGAGTGATAGGACCAAAGATTTTTTTTCAGATTTCACATATTCTTCAAGAAAAAACTGACATGATGCAGTTTTTATTTATTATGAGTCAGTTCATACCTACAGTGGTCTCCTAAGAAGTAATACAAATAATGAAAAATTATTATTATAAGCATTGAGTTAGAAAAATAATTCCCCTCTACCAGGGGCAGAATGTGATCATTTCAAGGAGAAAAATGCTTAGACCAAGTTCCAAAAGTACAATCCTAAAATCTTCTTGAATTTACAAAAAGGATTTTATTAAAGGGTAAATTCTTGTTATTAGTAATAAATTAGGTTGTATTAATAGTCACAGCATTTCAGAGATGAAAATAGCCTTATATGTCATCTCATCAAAAGTTTAGCTTTACAAACAACAAACTGGGTCACAGAGCAGTTATATGATTTGCCTCATTGGAGATCAGCAACTATACCCTGTCATATAATACAAAAGAACAATACTTCTAGTTATAATAATACATTTCTAACACTTCCAGTGCCCCTTGTCAATGGGTATTGACAATCTCTTTTGTCAATGGGTATTGATTTATATAGCTTGGGTCAGAAATTGTTTTTCTTTATTTTTTAATTACTTGTATAAAAGTAAGCTTTGAAATTAGAAGTGGCAACGGTTAATATCCTATTTCTGATTTATGCAAACGGAAAGTGCCTACATCTGAGAGAGGTAAAATGTTTCTCCCCATAAGATGGAAATGTAAGGTTAACTAACAGCATTAGCCTCCTCAATAATGTTGTATAGAAAAATATTCTTTTAAAGTATTTTTGACTATTCGGGGAGAAGCATTTGTACAATTCCATTTGCTATTTTCTGCCTAAACTTCTAAAATCCTTTAATCTGTCCATCAATTACAAAATACATTTTATTAAGCATCCTTCTTGTTCCAAGGAATGTACTAATAGTTAGAATTATAATAGAAAGCAATTTATACAGGATCACTGGCCTCTTACAGTGCATCGGCTAGTACCTTATAATAAAATAAAAATAGGTTATTGCAACATAGTTTTACTTATGCTAAAATTTGAAAAACACATTATATGTTGGTAGTACAAAGGAAGGACATTGAATTAGCGAACTCTTGCTAAATAACCATAACAAACCTCTGTGTCTTGATTTCTGCTTCCATCTATTGTGGAGGAATTGGTACTGGACTAACCCACTTATGGTAAATATCTATAAATCTGTGTAAAACATATACAGCAAATTTTTAAGAATTGGACAATTCAGAAAGGAAGCCCATAAAATGACTACTACAATTTCTGGGCTTTTCTGGCTGGGTAAAATTTTCTGACTGTGGTACAGCAATCAAGATTCCAAGACTACTTCTGTAGTCCAACTAAATTTAGGAGTCTGCGACCAGACAAAGGGGCAACTGAATAGGTTGGAATCTGCTAGGAAGAGCACCAAAAAAGTAGTGCTCTCTACTTTTTTGTGTATGTGTGTATGGGCCGGGAAGGGGAGGGTTGCAGAAAGCATGAAAGATAAGTGACATATCTACCTGGTGAGAATGCATGAGAATTATCTGCGAGTGAGTGTCACACGAGTAGAATGTAGCAGATATATTAGATTTCCAGCAGTGTTGAAGGACTTTGGCATCCCAGCCCAATCAGAATGTAGCCATTCCCTTACCCTTAATATATGTCTTATACATATCTGGTTTCCAGCAGTTATACCAGAAATGTCAAGCTTTTGGAGAGAGATACATGCCTTACAGTAATGTCCACTCTAAACACATCCAAATAAAGCCTTAAAACTAAGCCCTGATAGTATCACCCCCAAAATAGAGGGCTTTAGGTAAGATGCTAGACTTTCAGAAATCTGCCATCACAAAACATAAAACCAAGGATGCACAAGTTCAAGGTGATCAACCAGTAATTAAACAGCTTATTATGAAAAAAAAAGCAAACACACCCTGTTCATAGAAAAGGAAAAAAAAAAAAAAAAACCAGATTCTCCACAATGTATTATAAACAACGTACACAATAAAAAATTGCCAGCCATGAAGAAATAACAAGATACTGAACTTGTATTTCCCATCATTAACCATTGAAAAATCAGATACAATATATAAAATGTCCATCTTCAGATATTGGATATGAGGTAATATTGACTGTGTTCCCTGGGATTACACAAATGAGGTGACATATTGCTCTGGCTTACTGTATGGAAGCACTTTGTGGATCATGGGGAGGTAGACGATACCTAAGCAGAGCATGGCAGTCTTTCTGAAGTGAGGAGGCAGAAAGCAGAGTTTGAAAGATCTAGAATTGGTAGAGGGGAATACTGAGAACAGATAGCTATAGAGAGAAAAAAACTCTAGAAATTTTCTTGGGTGTCCCCTTGAGTTTTGGTTGAATAAGAAACTACACATTTGTGGAATGAGATTACACAATGCCAGGCAAAGAGCAAGTATTGGGTGCTAAAATATGACCAATTACTAGAACTCACACAGAACTGGGAGATGTTCAAATTCCCACCAGGTCAAGTGGTAGTTGAAATACTCAAAGAGTCACATCATAATCATGGGGTTCACCTATCCCACAACCTTTAAACCAGCAAGTTTAAATATTTCAAAGAATGTAAAGAAAAATATGAACTAAAGGAGAAGATAAATGGAAGAAATAAAAAGGAATCATCATCTGTTGAAAAAATATAATATCTGAGATAAGGATTCTGTGGACAGGCTTACAATGTGATAGAAGTATGCAGAACAAAAGAATAGTGAAGCAGGCTATGGCCTGCTTTCTATGGGTCCTGAGCGATAAACATTAAGATTTCACAAAATGCCAGACCTGCTGATGAGGAAGCCTTATGAAATGTCTCTACTCTCCTACCAGAGACTACATTATATTTGACTGATGTTCATTTTACCTAGTTCACAATGATTAGAATTTTCCCTGTCAAGTAAATCACACAGAGCATGAACCTATCACTTCTCTTACAGTGTCCTAATTCAAAGGCTAGGCTATCTTTCTGTCTTCCTTATTTTATACTGAATTGTTCATGCATAACAAAATCAATACTCCTAATATTTACATTATTTATATGGCTAAGCAAAATACATTAAGCTTGCTTAAGCTAATTAGCCAAAATTATAGGGTATGATTATTCCTATACAGTACCCTATAAGTAATCATTATAAATTTAGTTAGACAAGCAAATGACTGAAAATACTTTCATGGCCCTCAATCCTACCTTATTTTTGGCAACAACTCAGTATTTATTTGAAATCTGCAGATTAAGAGGCCTTGTCTTCCTACATGAATAAGTTAGCTTCTGAGTTAAAAGTCTTTTTTGGAGAAATAAATCACTTGTACATGAGGTTGGGGAACCGTCTGTTATAGCTCAGAAAAAAATATTCTGTACAATTACTGGAAAAAGCAATACTTTTCCACAGTTAGACAATTTCTTTGATCTATAGTTTCTGTTACTTTAAAATTAGTAATTTTTGAAATCAATGAAACTGCAGAATTTGCAGATAGAATTATAATTCATACCAAAAGGAAAGGACCATTGCATTTGTAAAAGAAAAACAAAACACAAAATTTTGTAAAGAAAGTTATTTTACTCAGGCCGGTATAATGAGAGCAAACTATATCCGAAAAATAGTGTCTTGGCAAGGTGGTTTTGCTTTACATTTTTGTAGGAAAGTATAAGACAGTTATATGTGAAATAATTTACAGGGTAAGTCAAAACGAATCAACTGAACAGAAAATGGTTATCTCTGTCTAGTTGGTTTCTGAGGGTCAGACAGTTCAGCTAGTTATTCATGAGACAAAGAACACAGAGTTGTAGTGTCTACAGCTGGCCTTATCAGCAGGTTGAAGATAAGGAGGGAAAGTCTGTGTTTAACCTTGTCAAACAATGGAGCTATCTGTGAGACTTAGGGGAATCATGAGGAAAAATGAAGAGTCTTATGTAAGTCATTTGAAGAAGGGTAGTTCTTTATGAGAAGTTATTTCTGAGAGCACAGAAGTGGGGAAGGATTGTGAACAGTCATTGTTTCCTAGGAGCACAGCACTCAGGTAAAGTTCAACATTGTCAAGGACACAAGTATCCTCATTTCCCTTGTATATAAGACATGGAAAATAAAAGAATCTCTTTCATGGAGTTATTTGTATGATTAGCACTGTGCTTAGTGGATAAAAATCATGTAATATGATTTACTTATTACAGACATACCTCATTTTATTGTGCTTCACTTTATTGTGCTCTGATGAGATTATGTTTTTCACAGATGGAAGGTTGTAGCAACTCTGTGTTGAGCAAGCCTATCAGCAACATTTTCCAATAGTATGTGTTCACTTCCTGTCTCTGTATTACATTTTAATTAAGGTGTGTATGTTGTTGCTTTTTTTAGACATAATGCCATTGCACACTCAGTAGACTACAGTATCATGTAAACATAACTTTTGTATGCAAATGGGAGCCAAAAAAATAGTGTGACTCACTTTATTGAGATAATTGGCTTATTCCAGTGGTTTGGACCCAAACCCACAATATTTCTGAGGTATGCCTTGCATATCATTACATTAAATAACTTTTTTCTCTTCCTTCTGTTTATTGTTAGGGCATGTAATAAACTCTTTATTCACTTTGCTCATGTGGTCTTGGTGCGGATTCACTCACAGGACATCCATGACGTGCGATTGCCTGGGTGTTCCTTACCTCTCAGAAGAAAAGTTCCAGAGAGTGGCCTATAATCCTTGGTTCTCTGAGCACCCAAAATATATGGGTAGGAAGCAATATCTCCCTAGGGCTTCCTTTAATTCATCAGTAGCCTAGTAATTTTATCCACACTTCTTTCCCTGGGTGATTCTGCCAACAAATTAGGAAATGTTTGTGCTATGAGGTAAAGGAAATAAATAAATAAATAAATAAATAGATAAATAAATAAATAAATGAATGAATGAATGAATGAATGAATGCGACTTATTTTACAGATGTATGTCATTAACAAGATTCTGTTCAGGTGCATCCTGTTTGCATTAGGTAGCTCAATCCAGCATGGACAGTGATTCAATCATCAGGCTGCCCTTTAATGGTCCATCAAACGCAGGATGAAGAAGAGCTTCTTTCTCTATTCTCAAACAACAGTCAGAAATGTCATTTGCTTCCAAAACATACAGGACTAACTTTTTCTCCCCCAATAACTTTCATTTTTGCAACATCCTTTAAAAATGAATAATGTCACACACATACCATTTTATCATCTGCAAATTTCAGAAGAATGGACTCCATAAAAATTATTAAAAGTTTGACTATAATTTGATACAAATGAGCTTAAATAGGGAAGCGGCTGTGGCTCAATCAGTAGGGCTCCCGTTTACCATATGGGAGGCCCTGGGTTTGGTTCCCGGGGCCTCCTGGTGAAGGCAAGCCCGCCCGCACGGCGTGGTTAGCTGACCCAGCGAGCACAAGCAGTAAGGGGGGGGGGATAAACGAATAAATAAATAAAATCTTTAAAAAAAAAAAAAATGAGCTTAAATATAGTTTTGAAAAGATAGCATTGAATTATTACCTGTCTTTTCATTGGCTCACATCTGGAGTGACATTTAGTGTATCTCCCACTTATTAAGCCTTCATTCTCAGAACATTTTAGACTCCTCTTTGCGAAACTATAATGATAAAAGACCCTTATACTGACATGACCCTCAATCACATCATAGCAATATTCATTAGCCCCAAGATTCCTCTCTAAATCATCAAATCATTTTACAAGTAGAATTAAAGTTTCACTTTAAGTAAAGTTTTCTTTAAAATAGAAAATAATATCATGTGCATAACAACGGAATCATAGTCACTGTACCCAGTTAAAAAAAAAAGCTATGTGATGCATTAAAATGAATATGAAAATTGTAATTAGACATCTTGTCCCCAAGTCATAGTTTTGCTATTTGCAAATATTATGGCATTGAACAAGTTAGTTTCCCTGTTTGCATTTCAGATTTTTAAAATGAGTAAGAATATAAATATTGCCATATATAATAGTAAAATGATAGAAGTAATGCACTATGATTATAATGTGAATGGTACAAAGATGCTTGGCATATAAGAGACACACAATAAATATAACTTCTCTTGCTGTTAGTAATCACATAATATATATATGAAGTCACTTTTTCAACCAAAATATACTTAGTTAATGAATACTATGTGCCAAATACCATCACTACTACCTCTATGGAGTTAAATTATAAAATTATGCACTATAAATTTTTATTTTTATCCGCTGTTAAGACAATGTCACAAATTCATACATACTATTAAGATTTAGAAACATACTGAAGCTACTCTTGAGAATAACAATAAGAGAGGGGATTGGATATTGTTAAGAAAATACAGAAAGGAGAATAGATATTTGTTATTGGATGCATAGAGAAATAAAATGAAGGTGAACAAAGAAACTTTGCTTTGAATTCAGAGAATCTCTGGCTTAAATCTCATATTGTTAAGTAGTATAAATTGACACTTGTCTAAAACAGAGTTAATGTTATCAGATCACAGCAGTTTTGTAAACACTGCTGAGCTCTGGCATGAAATTTCCATTGAGACAGCTAAGTTTTATAGTCCTGTATGTTTTGGAAGCAAATGGCATTTCTGACTGCTGTTTGAGAATAGAGAAAGAAGCTCATTCATCTAGACTTAAAAATTGTGGTAGATGTGATTATTGATAAATAGATCAGTTTGGAGAATACTGATGCCTTTACTATGATGACTCTTCCAAGCAAACCCATTTTAGATGTTCTTTAGTTTCTTTCATTGGTGTTTTGTGTTTTTTCAACATACAAATCTTGCATGTGTTTTTTAAAATTTTACCCCAGTATTTCTTTTTGTAAGCTATTTTAAATGCTACTTCAAAAATTTTGTTAACATATGTACATCACTAGTTTATAGAAATACAATTGTTTTTTTAAATGTGTGTTTGAATTTTATCCTGTGATCTTGCTTAACAAAGTTATTAGTTTAGAAGGGTTTTTTCCTTTTTTTTTTTTTTTTTTTTTTTTTTTTTTTACATTACTTGTTATTTTCTACATAGACAAACATATCTACATAGACAAGGTTTGTCTATGTAGAAAATGTTATTTTCTACATAGACAAACCTTATTCCCATGTCCTGGGAATAAGGACAATACTACTTCCTTTTCAGTAATGTAACTTTTGTTTCTTTTTGTTTACTAATTGCACTGGCTAAAATTTCTAGTACTGTGTTCAACGGGAATTGTGAAGCAAGACATCTTTGCCTTGCTCTCAATTTTACGGGAAACCTTTCACTATTTAACTATTAAATATGATGTTAGCCATAGGTTTTATGTTCATGGCTTTATCTATGAAAGGATACTTCCCTTTTATTCCTAGCTGCTGAGAGTTTTAACAAGGCTGGATGTTGTATTTTGTGAAAAAAAATTGTATAAATTGATATGATCTTGCAGTTTATCTTCTTTAAACTATTCATATGTAATACATTGGTTTTCAATTATTCATGCAACTTTACATTCTTGGGGTAAACTCCATTTGATCATGGAATATTATATATATTTTTATATTGCTATATTGATGTGTTTACATTTTATCAAGAGATTTTGTGTCTATTATAATGAGAGTTATTGGTTTGTAGTTGTCTTTTTGTTTTGTTTCATTTCCTTTCACTGGTTTTGGTATCAGAGTTATGCTGGCATTGTATGAGGAATTGGTAAGTGTATCTTTTTTTCTGTCTCCTGAAAGAGATTGTGAGATTGTATAGAATTCATAATATTTTGCCTTTATGTGTTTATTCAAATGTGCTGATGAAACATCTAGGCATGATTTTTCAACAAATTCTCATTGAAAGCATTTTATAGACAAAGCATTGTGTTACAAGAAGCATTATATGTAGCTATATTTGTACTTACCTGATGATTGCCAGCACACTATAAGTTAGTTGAGAATTGACTCCTTACTATATTGACTTTTATAGTAGTTACATATGCTCCATATTCTGCCTTGTTCATTAACTTATAAACTTATTAACTTATAAGATTTAATCACAACATCAGAATGTTTGGGTACATTTTGATTAGCTAGGGAATGAAACTTCTTGTCCGTCTAAGAAGGAATATGGTTCTTTTGTTAGCAATTGATTAACTATTATGGCACATAAATTAAAAACACAGATGTACAAAGAGTACTCTTCTCAAATAATGGCCAGAAAACCCTTAGCCTGAATCCATTTTAAGGAATTGAAATATTTCCTTTCAAGTAGAACATTGCTTTTCTATATTTTCCAGTCTGTAATGGAGATAATGGTTCATATGTTCATGTTGAATTAATACAGATCCCTTTTCATATTTCTGAACAATGTCCAGATGCCTTTTTAAAAAGTCTATTATTGAGACTTGCCTTGCATTTAGGCAAGATTCCATGTGACATGCCACCCAGCATAGCCAATGGTATTATTGGACATGATACTGTATAGAACATCTAACATGCCCCAATAAGATAATTAAATTAGAGAGCCTCAGAATTTTAGGGTAAGGCACAGTGCTCTACTGGTGAAAACCATGCTCCGTTTGGAAATCAGCTCCTTGTCTTCTACTAGGCCATGGTAAAAACAAACAATGCCTGACCAAGAGGATTATGGAAACTAAGATACTTATTTATTGGATGACATCAGATTCACCAAATCAGAAGTGATATATGCATGAAACATTCACTTATTAAATGAATGTTTAATTCCATTAAATGGAAATGGAATAAATTAGAAGGGAACCAAGCAGGTCTGAAAGTCACAAGTAAATTGCATGAGCAGGAGGCTCAGACTCACTTGGTACCTATCTCTCCTCTGCCTCCTATCTATCAACCCACCCTAATGCCCTTAAGAGAATCCCTTATAGTCGTTGATTGGAGAGTAATAAAAGTGCTATGCAGGCCTGGTTTACAGGTGGGTTTGCATGGCTGCTGCCTCCAGCTAGAAGTAACCTACTTAGCTATCTGAAATACAATATGAAGAAATAGCCTTCAGGTATAGATTGTAATGTCCTCATTGCATAGAATCGAGGTGTCATGAGGCATAAACCTAAATCCGTTCGTGTAGAGTGGTTAACATGCAATTTAAATTTTTTTTTTTAAAAAAGGGAAAAGATTGACATGGAGTTTTGGAAGAGAGATATGAGGATTGGCTTCACATTGAGCATTAAATGTGAATATATTTATGTCCTGCCTAAAAGATCACCAAAGGTTATCCACTAATATCTCTACAATAAGACAGATAAAATGAGCTATCTTGTCTTTGCCATTCTTCCTTTTTTCCTAATGCTCTAGAATAAGCTCAGTAGACTCATGTACAAAGAGATTGCGGTGGCACAGATCACATCTGTGCATGATGTCCCTTCACCAAGATTGACTTGACTATCACTATTGTTGGGGGCCCAAACTGGCATTTGCAGAAGCCCATAATGAGCACCATATAAAATTGTTTAATATTTTAAATATATATGTATGTGTACACATATATATTTAAATATCATCTTGCTTGGCAGAATCCATTCACAGCTAACACAAGCCTCCTGCCAGGACTATTTCCCATCAGTCTCCCTCAGTTATCTATATCTTTCTGTCTGAACTCTTTCCCTGGTCTGTCTGCTGGCCTGGCAGCTACCAAGGAGTCTATTAATGTGGCTTGGTCAAGGATTCTCTTCTGTGAAAAAAAAAAACCTCCCAAATGTACCCTAAAGAGTATCTCTGGGGGGGCTCTGAGTCATTGGGGTTCAGTCTCCGTCATGTGGGAAGAGAAATAATTAGTGAACTGTAGTTCCTTTCAGACCAATCACTGTTGTTTCATTCTCTCAGAGGGCTTTAAGAATGAAAGAGCTTGTATATTGGGATGACACATGGATTCTTGAAGCTTTAGAAATTAATTGTAGTAGTTGAAAATACCTGGGCAGTTATTATTCCTTCTCAAAAGTTTTACACCTTAATCTAGTTGCTATCTCTTTCACTAGCAGATGATTTAATCCTATGGGCATTTTATAATTATAGTGTAATTTATATCTCTAGATCTCTTATCTCAACCTATATCCCTATCTATCTACTGATTAACTTGTCTTTATGTTTATGTTTATATCACTCATCTCTATGCAAACTATCTTGTGACTTTTGATGTAGTCTTTACCACTCAAGATGGGCATGTAGTCATTCTAGAGATATGGCATTTGGAAAAAAATGTTCTTTTAAAAAATCCATTAGGACCTTGGAAAAATGGAATTTCATTCTTGTGCTACTACTACAAGAAAAGGAAACACACTTGCTTGTGTGTTTCATTAAATTATTTTCTGTTTAATAAATGACTTTCTCCCACCTGATAAATTTCCAAACCTACTGAAGAGGAAATGAAGGCTAGGAAAATGCCCTCAAATAAACATGGCTTTTCAGAGCAGATGTTTACATATTTAATTGTGTTATAAAGTAAATTTTAATTAACCATAAACTTGTTTTACATAACATTATAATATTGTTTCTTTTCTTGCAATTTAAGCTTACTCGCTACACCTTGATTAATTTGAAATAGTTTCCTACTATCCTCACTATATTTGAAGTCTATACAGTGGTAATATAATAGGGTTTCAAAACATAGAATATTTTGTTGACTCTTCTCAAGTTTTTGGTAGGATACTCCTTAAGGTCTCATTAGTTTCACTCAGTTCTAGGAGTAGTAATTAATTATAATTATATTTATAATGCTACTTTTTAAACTATGTGGGTACATTGTTTTTTATATATTATTCAATATGCTTCTGTATGTCTGAAAAATTTCATAATAAAAATGGAGCCAAAGAAATTTAATGTAGATTCAGGGATTATTCCTAAAAGTAAGCCCTCACAATTGTACAGTTGTAAACAGTCTTTCAATTAATACTTAAAATGTAATGCAAATATGGTTAAATAATGAAATTATGAATATGCACTTTTACAACAGATTTTTTAAAATGACTTTGTGTTATCTGAATCATACTTGAGGCTATGGGCAGATTTCAGTTTCCAACTTCACTAGGGTATTAAAAAACATATTTCATGGGCAACAAAAGGAGCTGCTTTGGGAAAAAAGTCTTAGAGATAGAGTGGGCAACACCATCCCAGAATCCTCAGGATTGGGGAATGAACTGTGGACTAAAGTAGACTTACTGGTATTCTACTATAGACTTATTGTGATTCTAGCAATGGAAGAAACTATATCATTCATATGGAGGCAGTGGCCACTAGAGGTTCTGAGGGCAGGGAAAGGGAAATACAGGGGCATTTTGGGGACTTGGGAATTTTCCTAAATGACATTACAATGACAGATAAAATCTTGCCATAACTTACAAAATTGTGAAGAAGATAGTGTAAACTACAATGTAAACTATGATCCATGCTTAGTGGCAATGCTCTAAAATGTTTTCATCAATTCTAACGAATGTACCACACTATTGAAAGATGTTGTCAATGAGGGAAAATATGGAAGGTATAGGAAGCGGGACATATAGAAATACCCTGTATTTTTATGTAACATTTATGTAATCTAAATACCTTAAAAAAAAAAAAAAACAACAACATATTTTTTAAAAAGTCTTAGATAACTTAAAAGAGAGGCTCTGGAGAAATGAATGTTAAAAAGTTTGAATACAATTTTTTTCACAGAATATAAGGGTATGTCAAAAGCAAGATTTTGATATTACTATTATTAGACATAATATACAATTTAAATTCATTTGAAATAAGAGCCCTTATGAAGGATATCTAACTGAGACTGAGGAGAATGAGCGGAGTCTCTAGGCTGAGGCCAGGGCATAGCTCCAGTATCAGAAGTAGTGCCTGCCCTAGAGGAACCATTCCTAAAAGCCCAGCTGAAAACTTTATTTCAGTTCTTCCAGCAATTTTATAAACATCTAATTATCTGTGTTTTTAATATTTCCTTGACTCTGTTTCCTTCACTAGATCCAGTCATTACTTGGTAGTGGAAGTGATTATGGAAACATACTTTCAGAGTGAATAATCTGTGACTGATTGACAAAACTCTGTAATGCTCTCATCACAAGTAGAATACAGGATAGACTTTTGACCTTTGCCATTAAGTGGCAAATATTTATTTAAATAATCAACCTATGGAAACTGGAATAAATTGCTGAGTTCAAGGATTAGCCAGACCAAGTGACACTTTTAAAAGACCATTATGAGCATTTTCTTTACCCCAAAAAGAAAGTTCACATGCTTCAGCATCATTTGCCACACCCCATTCTTTACCTCCTGACAAAAACTAATCTGCTTTTTATCTCTATGAATTTGCAATACTGGACATTTTCCTATAAATGGAGTAAAGTAAAATGTGGTCTTTTGTGCCTGGCTTATTTCACTTGGTGTTGGATTTTGAAGGTTCATCATTGCTGTAACATTTATCAGTATTCTTTCCCTCTTATGGCTCCTTTTAACATTGCATTGTTTGGATATATCACATAAAAGGGTCAATTTCATGGTATGTGATTTTTTCTCAATTTAAAAAGAAGATAATGAATAGAAAACAAATGTAAGAACTCAGGGTCAGTTTGCTGTTGGTGATAGACCATTTATGTAGATATGTTTTCTTTTGCTTTGTTTTTTTTCCATGTGAATACTCATCAAAGGGCATCTATTATAGAGAAGATGATGATCAATGGTAAGAAGAAGAATATCATTCATTTATAATATGTTTTATAATAATATGTTTACCTTTACTAAGTCTCACTTTTCTTTGTTTTTCATGTGGATTCCAATTCCCACCTGGAGTCATTTGCTTAATTGCATTCCACTTGAAGAACTTTCTTTAGGTTTCTTTTTTTGTTTTTTAAAATAGCTGTGCTGGATATAGAAGTCTTGTTTGAAAGGTTTTTTTTTTTTTTTTTTGGTTGTTGTTTCTTCTTTTGTTTTTTTTAGCACTTTGAATATATTATATTGCTGTTTTCTTTCCTAAACTCTTTTTGATGAGAATTCAGCCAGTTAATCTTATCTGGACCCCCTTGTATGTAATGAGTCTTTTCAGGGACCGTGCAGAGAATTGAGCTTGCAGAGACAGGTGAATGGGGAGAAACAAGTCAAATTTATTAAATTTATTTATTTTTTAATCCTTAATCTAAACATCCAATAAGCATAATAAATTCCAGGTAGGATAAACACAAAGATATTCATAAGCATGTATATCATAGTAAAATGCTGGAATACAAAGAAAAGAAGAATATTTAGAAAGCAGCAAGAAAAAAAATTCAGTTTGTCAACTTTTTACTTATTGTTAGAATGGTAGTAACAACTCTCTTTCAGGAGAGACACCTAAAGAGATGGCAGCCCACTCCAATATAGTTTCAGGGTCACTAGCAAAAGCAGGATTCACACAGGATCTGATGGAAAGACGAATTACTCACATAGAGAAGAGACAGAGCAAGGTCAGGTTCACTAATGGGCTTTTGTTCCCCATAGACAGCTGGTCTCAGTCCATGCATGGTTGAAGCAGGGAGGTGTTCTAAGGGCAGCACCCTTCTCTTGGGTTCATGTGTTCCCATAGGGAAAAACCCAGCTCACTCCCATCCAGAGACGGATATATCGTGAGGTGAGAGCTGAATGTCATAAAACAGACCTAATAGAGTCAGACTGTCCACAGTGGATATTTACATGTGCTCTGGACAATAGAGAGAGTCCCTGTATCGATAAGGGGATTAGATTTTATCCTGCCAGGCTGACACAACGGATTCTGAGCTCAGGACCCATTTGTGGGTCCCAGCCAGGGCTCCCAACCACAATGACTTTCAAACTTTTTACATGTCAGACCTGAAGTCAGAAATCTACAGTGGCAGACTTTAGATTTTCACACTTCTTTTTGACATTATTCTCAGGTCTTAAAATCTAATGGAATTTGCCCTCTTGGGTTTTGGACATGCTTGGGACCCACGCCTCATTTTTTCTTTATAATTGTTCCCTTCTGGAATGGGAATATCTATGTTATAGATGTCCCACCATTGTATTTTGAAAGCAGATAACTTGTTTCTAGGTTTCACAGGTCCACAGATGGAAAGGAATTTTGCCCCATGATGTACCACACCCACTACTAATTTAGATTAAAGTTGGACTTAAAGTTGTAACTGAAATGGCTTGTGGCTTGAGGCTGTCGATATGTATGTTGGGATGGGGAGAATGTACTTTGCATTTAAGAAGAGTATATTTTTAGGGGGATCCAGAGGTGGACATATATACTCAATCATGTCCCTCACAAAGACATGTTCAAGTCTTAAACTCCCCATTACCATGGATTAGAACCCATTTGCAGATTGGATCTTTGATTATGTTGTTAGTTAAAGTGAGGTCAAATGTAATCAGGGTGAGCCTTAATTCAATATGACTGGAATCCTTATTAGCAGAGTAGAAAACAGGAGGAGAGAGATGAGGAAATTGATGGTCATATGATGGAGAGGGAGATTGAGTTATGGATTGGTTGCAAGTCACCACCAGAATACTGCAGACTTCAGAGAAGCCATGTCCCTGCCAACACTTGAGTTTGTCCTTCTGGCCTCTTAACCTGTGAACAATATGTTCCTGTTTTTTAAACTATGCGTGTTGTACTTTGTTACATAAGCCCAGTGATCTAACTTATATGGTAATTTTGATATGCTATGGGAGGCCGTAAACGTTAGTGAGATGGAGTTCAAGCTTCTTCTCCTTAAGTATATTAATTTAAAATATAGTAAGGAAATAAACGCTGCTTCAATAAAGTGTAAATTAAAATATGTTTCATGAATTTTTAAGCTAAAATAGGAGACAAAAAATAAATTTTCTTTAAGTGGTAGAGTAGAGGGAGTTCTGCTCCCAGAGTATGGTAGGAGTAAAGTGTTGATCTCTTTTGAAATTAATGTTGTTTAATGGAAACATGAGGAATATTGCTCCCGTTTTAAAGTAAGGGGATAGGATTATCGACTTTATTCAGAAATATAGCTCTAGCAAGAGTGTGGAGTATGGATATACATGATTTAATGATAAGAGGTGGCTTTGCAAGAATGAAGATTGTCAATTTATAATGCAATCGCAAGAGTCTAGAAGACAGATAGTAACTCAATAGTAAGAGTGAAACTGGATATTAGAGGACAGATTAGAGAGATTTTGCAAAGTGTGATGGAAGGAGCTTAATAACAGAAAAAGAAGCAGTAGATACTGAGAGATCATGAATGAACAATATATCCTGCTATTTTTGTGATCTAAGATTGAATGAAGTCACGTAGTTCCAAAGATGGATTATGGTTTCATAATTAATCTTACAAGACTTGAAAATATGATTTAGGAATTTCAGGCATGGGTAAAATGTGTATCTTACAGTTTTGTCAAGAATAACCAATGAGGGAAACCTAAGGCAAAATACCAAATATGATCTCATGGAGAAATCTTCCATAAGTTTCTCTTTTTGTTTGCAATATTTGAATTCATTTAGTAACAGCACCTAAGGCATATTTAGACCTGGTTCTTTTTGAAAATTCTTGTTGAACAAAGATAAGCCTAATGATAATTCCCTCATTACTAGAATCACCAGATTCCAAACTCCCAAATGGAAGTGTTAAGGGGATTTAAAGTTGATACATATTAGCTAATATCTGAATCTGTCTCCCGTAAAGTTTATTTGCTTCAGACAAATATATATTAATTATCAAAGCAAATCAAGATAAAAAAAATAGGAAAGTCTCACTTGAGTTTGAGCCTTAGCTCTACTACTTGATAGGTCTAAAATGTTGGATTGGTCCAATTAATGATCTGCTCTAAGCCTCAGGATAGTTTGTCTTAGTTTGTACAGGTTTGTATGACAAATACCAGACAATGAGTAGACTTAACAATAGGAAATTATTCTCACATGATTTCTGAGGCTGAAGTGCAAAATCAAGGTATTGGCAAGGCCATGCTTTCTTCCCAAAGTCTATAGTGTTCTGGTGCTGGCTTGACAATCTTTGGGGTTTCTTGTCTTGCATGTCTGCCACCTTTCATGTGGAGATCCTTGTCCCTTTCATCCTGCTCTTCCTGTTTCTACTGACTTCTGGCTTCTTCCTGTGGCCTTCTCTGACTTCATTGTATAAATTCTCCAGTAATCTGGATTAAGGCCCTCCTTCATTAAGTTTGGCCACATCTAATAAGATTTTAGAAGATCTTGTTCACAAATGAATCCACAACTTAACTGATAATACATCTTCAAAGGGTCCTGTTTACAAATGAGTTTACAACCACAGGATGAGGATAAAGATTAAGAACATGTATTTGTTGGGGTACATAATTCTATCTACCACAGGTTTCCTATGAACAAACTGGCAATAGGTAGTATTGATATTTTGGCGATGCTTTTTTATAGTTTGCAACAATCATAGCAATGCAAGGTGTTGGTGGTAGGGTAATGTATGGGAACCCTGTATGATGATATGCATGTTTATTTTGTAAATTCACATCTTTTACTATACACTTATTGTTTATGTATGTTCATGTATGAATAATGAACTACAATTTAAAAATTTTAAAAATCATTGCTAGGATTAAAAAAGATAATATACTAGGTATCGATTGGTACATAGCAAATGACTGGAAAGTTTAGTGTATTAAAACACACATTGTTAGGTCACCATCTCTGTGTGTCAGGAATCTGGGTATGACTTAGCTGACTCCTCTACTTCAGGATCACTCACATGACTTCAGTTAAAGTTTTGACCAGGGCTATATTCAACTCAAGGCATGACTGGGAGATAATCCATTTCCAAGTTCATTCCCACAGCTGTTGGCAGGTTTCAGTTCCTAGCAAGTTATTTCACTAAGACCTCAGTTCTTCACTGTATTGGCCCGAGGCCACCCTCAGTTCTTTGCCACATCTGTTTCTCCAGCATGGCAACTGGTTTCATCAAAATGTGCAACCAAGAAGGCAGTAGGAAAAGTACAGCAAAATGTAAGTTTCAGCATTTTATAACCTAATCATATAGGTGGCACCTCATCACATTTTCAGGATCCAATGACATTTCTTAATGGCATTTAAGATGGTTGTTAGGAATGTAAACTCTGGAGCCATACTATCTCAGTTGGGATCCTGACTACATTAATTTCTTACTAGATTTTTTTACCTTAGCCAAGTAACGTTGCTTCTCTGTGTTGCAATTTCCATATATGTAGAATGAACCAATCATATTACCTAAACCATAGGGTTGTTCTAGTACAGAATGAGTGTATGCTTACAAAACGCAGAAAATAATAGCTGCCACTCTCATTTAGAAGTGAAATTATTGTTCAGAGTGATCAATAAAAGCTGTATGTTACTGTATTGGTCAAGGATCTCCAGAAAAAAAATAAAGGTATATGTATATAAATATTATGGGATTAATTATAGGAATTGGCAAGTCTGAATTCCATAGGGCAGGACACAAGTTGGGAACTCTGATGAAGTTTAAGATGAATTCCCCAGGAGATGCAGGCTGGCTGAAGTATAGATGGAAATTCTTCTTTCTAACTGCTGCAGTCATCAGTTCTCCCTTTTCAGGGATTGGTTAAGGAGACTCATCTTTGCTAAAAGCAATCTCCTTAGTTGATTATAGATATAAACAGTCATAGATGCTATCAATTGACTGTTTAAACCCATGAAATACTGTCACAGTAACAGGCCAGTTCTTGCTTGACCAAACAACTGAACACCATAACCTAGCCAAGTTGACTCAAGAACTTCAGCACCTCACTTACTGTGACCCTATATGAAGTTTCCATAGAGTACATGGCTCTGAATACAGGCTCAGAATTTTAATTATTATCATTATGATACATGTAGAGCCAATATAATGTATCTCACTTAATCCTCAAAGCAATCTAAGAAATAAGAGAGAGAGATTTTCATTCCCATTTGGAAAACAGAGAATTTAGGTGACTTGCCCAAGTTCATATCTGGCCAGTTGCAGAATCCAGATTTAATGAATTTTAGAGTGTTTTCCCTAAATTTAGAGTTCTTGAGAAAATAAACACATTTTCTATATGTATTTGTCTTTTTATTTATGTTCTTTGCTCAAAAATGACCCCAATTACTTTTTACAATTTTTTGAGATATATCCATCATAAAATTCACCCTTTTAAAGTATACTCAGTCGTTTTAAGTATATTCACAAACGAATTCCATAATATTTTAATCATTCCCCATCATACTAATTAGCTGTCATTCTTTTTTTTTAATTAGAGAAGTTGTGAGCTTACAAAAGAATCATGTATAACATAAGAATTCAAATACATCACCCTACCACCAACACCTTGCATTGCTGTAGAACATTTTTTACAAATGATGAAAGAACACTATCAAAATATTACTGCTAACTATAGTCCATAGCTTACATTTGGTGGATTTTTCCATAAACCATTCTATTATTTATACCATGTATTAGTATTGTACGTTTGTTACTGTTCATGAGAGAACACTCTCAGATTTGTACTGTTAACCACATTCCATCAACCACCACATAGTTCAGTGTGTTAAAAAGTCCCATCCATTGTAAACTCCACCTAAAGTGTATACTCAGTGGCTCTCATTTTCATCACAGTTGTACTGTCATTGCCTAAGTAAACTTTAGAATATTTTCATTACTCCAGTAGAAAAAAAAATCCCATACTCCCTTATGCTCCCTTATTATTGACCCTTAGCATTGATATATCACCTTCTTTACCACTGATGCAAGACTATTACAATATTACTGTCAACTATAGTCCATAGGTTACATTTGTTGTATTTTTCACATGTGTCACCATATTCTTAACACCTTGTAATAGTGATGTACATTTGTTCTGGTTCATAGGAGAACATTCTCATATTTCTACTATTAACCCCAGTCCTCATCTACCACTGAGTTCACTATGTTACATAGTCCCTAGTTGATCAGTGGTTTTAATTCAGTGGTTTTAAGAGTATTCACAAACTAATTCCAGAATATTTGCATCATTTCCCAAAGAAACATCATACTCATTAACTGACACTCTTAATTTTTCTTGCCACCCCGTGGTAACTATTCATCTACTCTCTGTCAAAATCAATTTGTATATTGTGAACATTTTGTATAAAATAAATTGTACAATATATATTCTTTTACATAAGGATTCTTTCATTTTACACAATGTTTCCCAAGTTCAACCAGGTTGTAGTATGAATCAGTACTTAATACATTTTTATGGCTGAATGATATTTCATTTTATAGATATCCAGATTTGTTTATGTATTATTTAATTAATAAGCATTGGGATTATTTTCACTTTTTCTATTATGAAAATGCTGCTATGAATATTTGTGTATTGTACAGGATTTGGTGTGGACATATGTTTTCAAAGATCTTGGATGTATATATAAGAGTAGAATTGCTGGGCCATTTGGTAACTCTAGGGTTAACTTTTTGATGAGTTGCCAAAGTATTTTCCAAAGTAACAACTCTCTTTTATGTTCCAGACAACAATGTACAAGTATTGCAATATCTCCTAATCTTTGCCAACAGTCGTTATTTTCCATTTTTTAAATAATACTTATCCTAGTGTGGAGTGGAATCTCATTGTGGCTTTAATTTGCATTTCCCTGTTTAATAATGTTGAGCACCTTTGCATATGTAAATTTCCTATATTTTCTTTGGAGAAATGTCTATTTAAAGCCTTTGCCCATTTAAAAGGTATATTATATTTTTATTGTTGTGTTTTTTCTATATTCTGGATTTAAATCCCTTATCCAATATTTGATTTGAAAATATTTTTCCCATTCTAAGTGTTTGCTTTCCACTTTCTTATTAGTTTCCTATGAAACACAAAATGTTTTAATTCTGATGAAGCCAAATTTATCTAATTTTTCTCTTGTTACTTTTGTTTTAGGAGTCATTCCTTAGAAACCATTATCTGATTCAAGGTCACAAGATTAAATCCTTTTTTTTTTCCCAGGAGTTTATGGTTTTAGCTCTTACATTTAGGTCTTGGATTCATTTTGCGTTAATGTTTTTATATGTTGTGAGGTATGGGTGTAACTTCATTAATATATACACATACATTTGTCCCTGCTGCTTTGGAAAACACTTTGGCAGCTCATCAAAAAAAGAGCTATTCTTTCCTGATTAAATTGTCTTTGTACATTGTTGAAAAATCTGTTGACTTTAAATATAATTGTTTATTTTTGGACTCTCAATTCAATTCCATTTATCTAAATTTATCCACATGCCAATATCACACAGTCTTGATTAATGTAAATTTATAATAAGTTTTGAAATTGGAAAATATAAATCCTTCAACTTTGTTTTACTTTTTAAATATTGTTGACTCATCTTGGTCTTTTGCATTTTCATGGGAATTTCTTCTTCAAAAAATGGAATTGAGATATTGAAGGGGATATAGCAACTTGGTAAGTATTGTCATGTTAACAAGATTAAGTATTCCAATACATGAAACAAGATATCCTTCCATTTATTTAGGTCTTCTTTAATTTCCCTCAACAATGTCCTTTGGTTTTCAGTTTACATGTTGCACTTCATTTGTAAAATTTATTCCTAAGTATTTTATTCATTTTGCTGATATTGCAAATATTTTTAAAATTTCATTTTCGGATTTTCATTGCTAGTTTATGTAAATGCAATAGATTTTTTTGTATCTTGATCTTTTATCTTGCAACTTAGGTGAATGTGTTTATTAGATATAGTACTTGAGCTTGTATGTGTTTCTTAGGATTTTCTATGTAAAAAAATCAGGTCCTCTCCAAATAAAGGTAGTTTTACTTCTTCCTTTCAAATTTAGATGCCTTTTATTTATTTTATTTTTTACCTCAGCATTAATCTTTTTATTTTATTTTATTTTTTGACTTTATTTTTAGAGAAGTTTTAGATTTACATTTGTGGAAAACTTTCACTGAAAGTACAGGGAATTCTCATGTAAACCCCCGGACCCACACACATAGTTACCCCTATTATTGACATTTAGATTAGTGTGGAACATTTGCTGCATTTAATGAACCAATATTAAAGCACTGCTACTAACCAAAGTCTATAGTTTACATTATGGTCTACACTTTGTGCTGTACAGTCCCATAGGCCTTGACAGATGTCATGCATCCATCATTGCAGTTATTATACAGAAGAATCTCACTACCTCAAATGCCCTGTTCCACCCATTCATTCTCCCCTTCCCTTCTGAACATCTGGCACCACTATCTTTATATCAATATTACATGTACTTCCACCAATGCAAGATAACATCCTACTTTTGTCAGGATATTGGTGAGGATTTAGCATGATTATTCATAAGGGATTTGGATTTGTAGTTATGAAGCTATTGTTACTCAATAAATTCTTCTTCAATTTTTGTAATCCTTTAGATAATTTCCACAGTCCTAAAAAAGTTGATTTTTTTTTTTTTTTAAAGATTTTATTTATTTAGTCATTTATCCCCCTCTTGCTGCTTGTGTTCGCTGGGTCAGCTAACCACGCCGTGCGGGCGGGCTTGCCTTCACCAGGAGGCCCTGGGAACCGAACCGGGGCCTCCCATATGGTAAACGGGAGCCCTACTGATTGAGCCACAGCCGCTTCCCAAAAAGTTGATTTTGATATTCATTTTTTGACAATGTTCTCATTGCTTTCGTGGGCGACAGCATTTGGGGAGGTTCTTATTCTGTCATTTTCACTGAAGTCTCTCACACTTCCTTGTTTTTAATTGATTGTCATTCAGGAAATTTTACTGGGCACCTACTGAGTAAATGATTTTGTTCTAGGAGACTCAAATTGTCCATTTCTCATTTATTGAGGAGTCAGACAATTCATAAATGTGCTAATAAGTATGTAATAAAATGCTACAGAAAACAATTATGCAGGTAGGTATTTTACAAGTATAAGAGAGGGAGGGATCTAATTTAGATGTGGTGGGCAAGTAAGGTCTCACTGACAAGGTGACATTGGGTAAAGACCTAAATGAAGTGAGGAAATAAAACTTGTGATTCTGTGGGGAAGGAGCCTTCCTGGTATTAGGAGATCTGCAAATTTAGAGGTGCCAGGAAGAAGCAAAAAGGAAACCATAACATTGCTAACTTGGTGACACAGCCTCACACACTGATTCCTATATAAAAGGAAGACAAAAAAAAAAAAAATGGGGAGACAAACAACTTTAGTTTAACACTGACTGAAAAATTGGAATATTTGGGCAAAGAGTGCCTGAAAAAAATATTCTGTTATGAAGCACTTGTACTTATAGTATATTACAATTTGAGTTGATTACACTTGTAAAACTAGGTAGATCTCATAGGGAAAATAGGACCACTCTGGGAAATAAAAGAACAGTAATTCTATTGGCAGCATGACAAACATAGTTTAGTGGCATAGACTTTACTTTTATAGATTCATCTTGACTTGAAACAAAAATGTAGAGTCCTCAGCTCCAGTAATGGAAAATCTGTTTCAGCAATTCCAGGGCATGGCCCCCAAGAGTCTGTATTAATTATACTAACCTAAGATTAGATGCAGGAGTACATCTAACACTCTAGGTGGAAAAGGCAACTGGCTTCCTCATTTTGATCCCAGTTCTGGTTTCACCTACCTTAGTTAAGTGACCAAATATGTTGGATCAATCATATTCATAATCTGGCTAAGTGGAAATACTATAAAAACTATATTATTGTGCTGAAAGTCACCTAGCCCTTTTTCAGATTCTTGAATCACAATGTAGAGGATGCTATGGCTCTTTTTCTTTTTTGTATATCAGATTTAGGGTCAAACATTTGAATTGTGTACATCTTTCAATAAGTAGCTCTATCCAAGATTTTCTGGTGATTTTGAGGGGAGACATGATGTGCCAGTGATCATAATTCACAAAATATAAATACCTTTGAAATATCTGTATCCAAGGTCACATAACTGATTTTCCTCCAAATTGAAAGAGACTAAAAATACCATAAATATATTAATAACTAATGATGAAATCATAGACTGTAGAATCTTTACCTTATAACTTGTAGCTGGTAGCTGTGTACTTGTTACTTAGTAATGAAAGGCCTTCTTTGATTATAGAACAAGCTCCTGTTTTGCTTCTTCCCCTTATCTAAAGCTATCAGGTTACTGTTTTCCACTTCCCTTCTCTTTGTTTAATCCTGGATGAAGAAGAATGAGACCAAGGACACTCTAAGTACCAGCCATGAGCTCACCCTTTCTCCCCCACTTCTAATGCCCAGTTTGCAGACCATAGTTTGCAGGTGGACTCAACCAATGGCATCCCTGACCCTACTGATTATTGTCTAAATCAAATAAAAACCCTCACCTACTTTGTTTGAGGAGGAAGATTTGAGATGTACTCTCCTGTCCTGACCTCCGCTGGCTTAATAAAACCGTTTCCCTTGAGTAATCAACCATGGTGTGGACTTCAATTCTCTGCACCAGGTAAGAACCCAGGGAACTAGAGAGAATCCCCTTCAAAGTAGCAGAATCATGGGTCTGGCCTGAGGACTTTTTAATCCATTTCAGGTATGATTTCCACCAATTGCCATGATAGGAAAACACTGAGGCCAGTTGAGAAAGAGTATGTTTCTTTTATTTATACAACCAATATTTATTGAGCATCACTTTGCTTCAGAATATGGGGATATGGCAATGAATAAAATAGACAAAACCTCTGTTCTCAAGGAGAGTACATTTTAGGAGTAGGAGCCTGACTGAAGCAAATAAGCAATTCTTATATAGTGAAATGTCAGGAAGTGATACATTTCCTGAAGAGAAGAAAAGCAAGGAAATAAGGTAGAGTGATTGAAGCAGGGTGATTGGAATGGTGGTGTCATTTTAGATGTGATACCCAAGGATAAATTTCTAATACACTAATATTTGAAGAAAGAAGAGAAAAGAGTGAAACTGTATGAATATTGAGAGTAAAAACATCCCAGTCAAAGAGACCAGCATATACAAAAGCCTTGAGGCAAGAGCGTCTCAGTAAGTTCAAGACACATCAAGGAGGCTCATATAAATAGAGCTGAGAGAGGCACAGGGAGAGTGGTGGGAAATGAGGCCAAGGGAGGTAGGCTCAGCACAGCAGGGCCTATTAGGCTATGGTCAGAATTTTTTTTTAAATCTAATTCTCAGTGGGATGGGAGAGAGATTTAAAGAGAGGACTGTCATGATCTAACTTTTTTTTTTTTTTTTTTTTTTTTTAGGAATCAGTATGAACACTGTGTGGTGAACAGACTGTGGAGGGCAAAGGTGAAATAAAATGACAATATAGAAGACGATTTGAGTAGTTCATAATTGTTAAAACTTTGTATTTGAAGAGTGTATTGGTTATATGAATTTCAAACTTTTCAAGAGACATTCAGTTCCACAAAGATCTTTTCTCATTTACTCCCTAAGAGAAATGTTAGAGAACATCAGGAAGGAGTCTGCTCACATATTTTCCTTTAATAAAAGGGAGAATAGGAAAGGGGTCCACTAGGTTTTGAAGCTGGGATAAAGAAAGATTGAAAAGGAAGGTTGATGCTTCACTTTCTCAAAAAAGAATAAAAATCTAATTTCAAAAAATGTCTGATGTGCGTAAAATAATTTCTACCATAAAATCTGAAATGGGGCTTGGATTTGATTAATGTTTTATTGGTGTTTTGAAAGTCCCAGCAAAATTATTACTGGGCCCTATACACCTATAATGAGGTTTATCTGAGGCACGATTATTGCTAATTGAAAACTTTTCCCAAGTGCCAACTGGCAACACAACTGGAAAAAGACCTTGAATAAAAGGGGGAAATGGTAAAGACAAATGAGTTCAAGTGGCTAAGAGACTTCAAAGAGAGTCGGGAGGTCATCCCAGAGGTAACTCTTACGCACACCTCAGTAGGAGCTCATAGAACATCTAAGTGCCTATCACCCCACTCAGTGGGGTTCCTGAGAGCTCCGGAGACACCCTGGTCTTATATAAGGGGGGATAGCCCCAGAGACTGATGCCTTATCAGTGGGTTCTATTTTGTAATCTGTGCTCCTGAGAGTGACAGAATTAGACTCAAATAAGTCCTCCCTGCAAATGGTTCACCAGTCCCTTCTATTCAAACCTACATGTGATGCTGGAGTTTCTTAGGTATACTTCCAGAGACTGGAGCCTCCCACCTACCTATGTGCCAGGTGTGCATGAAATCTAGGTGGAGCTGCAACTCCTACCCTACAGCTCAATGGACTCATCCAAGTCACCTGGTGAGGAGACAACGATGGGAAATGGCCATCCCAGGGAATGGAGAGGGCCTGCATCTGCAGGCAGGATCATCCTACCCACCATATCCATGGGATATAAGCCCTCTCTCACTTGGAGTTGGAGTGGACATCACCATCCCAGTCGCCTCTGGATTGGGGGAAGAACTATGGACTAGAGTGGACTTGATGGTATTCTCTTGCTCACATATGGTGATTCTTGCAATGCAAGAAATTATAACAATGAGGTGGAGCCAGTGGCCACTTGACAGTTTTTTGGGTAGGGAGGGGATGAGCAGTTGAAATACAGGGGCTTCTTTGGGAGTTTGAGGTTGTCCTGAGTACTGTTGTGGCAATGGATGTAGGCCATTTTAAATCAGCACACACCACTCAGAACTGAGTGGGAGAGAGTGTGGTCTACAGTGTGAACTGTGGTCTATGGTTGGTGGCAAGGCTCCAGGATGTGTAAGTTCATTGAGGTTGGTGGGCCACACTATGGGAGATGTTTGTGTTGGATGTGGTGGGAGGTGTGGGAGGTGGGCAACATGGGAATCCCAGTGGGTTCCGTATAATATTTTAGGTAATCTAAGCACCTCTTAAAATATATGTATATATATATATAAAAATAACATTTTTGTAAGCAAATACACATATATGCATATATATTTATATATCATTTTACAAATGTTTGTATGTATTGTGAGAATTTTGATTTTTACCCATAATAAAAAAAAAAAAAAAAAGATAAATAAAAAAACATCTGAAAAAAATAATTTACCCCAGATTGGTAAAGAAAATGATCACATTCTTGCAAAATGCTTGGAAGACAAATACAGTTTCCTATAGACTTAGAGTGTGTGACTGACAATAGGAGATATATATTAAATTAGATTTTCTAAGGAAAAAATTGCATGAAAAAATTGCATATTGGTATTGTGTGAATAAATGGAGAGTTATCTGATGCCAATACCCAGGGGTTTTAAAAGGATGAGCATCATCCCTTGACTCTTTCATCTCAAGAAATAAAAGTTCAACAGGGCATTATCTAGAAAAATCTAGTCATTTAATTCAGACTATCAAAATTAGGACATTTTCTTTGAGAGAAATACAAACCATACTTTCTTCTCCACACACAGGAATAGACTGAACATTTGTCCAATTCCACATGTGTAATTCTTATCTATTGAGCAACTGTAAATGTATGCACATATATGTACATAGTTCTGAAGTAACTATAACTAGCATTTTCTTTTACGCTTGGTTCTTCATTTATATGTTCTCATATAACATGCAAATGAAGTAGCTATTATTATCATCAGGTAGGTTGTCCTGTTCCAAATTTACTGATGAAGACATTGAAACAGACACAGGTTAGCTAATTGCCTAAGTCCATGAAATTAATAAAAAACTGAAAAAAGAATTGAATGCAAGCAGTATCATGCCAAAGCCTTTGATTTAAGTTTGTCTGCATTCCTAAACATTTAGATATCTGCAAGCCATGAAGTAATTTTTGGAGAATCTAACCAGGAAATACTGTATTTCATGTTACCAAATTGAGGCTTGAGCTCAGGAAGGCTTTTGAAGATCTCTTGAAAAATCTACCCAAACTGCCATGCACATCTAATTCTTGGCCCAAATAAAGCATGTGGTCAAACTTTAGGAGGAAAATCTGTGAACCTGGATAGTTCATTTATTTCTTGGGGGCATAAAAGGAGGTGTTAAACTCTATAATCTATTAAAGAACAATAATTAATTACCAGTTTCCCTCACTATTAAAGTGAGAGTTCTTAGAAACAGGATGGTGTGAGGTAATCAGACAAACCTATTCTCAGATTATCTGGAATAAGAACAATATACAAAACAAACACCATCTGAAGTAAAAGCTAATTAACCTTGGCAATTGCACCATGGGGTAATTAGTATTTCATTCTAATGTATAGGCAGCCATTTGACTGTCTTTAACCCAAATTTCCAATAAAACACATGGAGAGCAAAGTAGCCATATATCACTTTATTTTAAAAAGAAAACAAAAAAGAAAACAAAAAACAAAGCCTAGGTAAAGTATTTCTACATAAACAGACATTGGTTTTCAAAATTATAGTGATTTCAAAGGTAATCTGTGCTTGAAAACTTCTAAAGCAAATTCCTATCATAAGAACATTCTTCTGTTACTGTTCAAGATAAATGAAATACCTCCCTTTCCTTGACCTTATCATTACATCCTTATCTCTTTAACAGTACAATTTCACTCTACTACAGTCACAGTAGGTATCATCTATTAAACTTACTTCCTTCATTTTCCCCCAATAAAAAATACTTTATGTTCAGATAATTTATAAAATCCATTTGAGACTCTACATACAGAACCATGCTAAAAGGAAATCCCTTTTATAAGGCATCAAGAAAACACCTCCAAATGTAACGTTCTAGTCTACTTCCAATTATAGATGAATGGACAGCCATAAAGAGTTATCTGTGTCAAGCCTGTATATAGAGGCAGGCATGAGGATGTTTGTCTTGGTCAAACGGCCAATGTGGGGATGCTGATTTGGTGTAACTATTTGGGCAGCCTAAATTAGCATAGTGTGGTCACTGCAACGGTATTGGGCCTGCACTTCATATGCACAATTTTCTATTGTGATCATAGAATTTCTGCATAAAATGCCACAAAATATGTATCAGAAATAGAATCAGGGCAATAGAAAAGGTATTCCCTTGATATATGTATATTGTGCTAAATAATATCCATGAATACAAGCATAAAGGCATGGACATGCAAGTACAGAGATATTCACATGTGGGGACATTCATAAATCAAATGAAATAGAGAATACAAATGTGGATAAACCATTTCACTACTTTGTTGACTATAGCATATGCAAACATTCAAATAGATACAGTGCACATACAGTATGAGAAGATACATAAAAAACTGTTAGATTACTGTTAACAGATGAGATGTCAAGGAACAAAACAGAGGCATCCTAGAAATATCTGAAGTTTATTCAGGAACTCAAACACCAGTATGCCTTTAAATGCCTACCCTTTTAATGAGGTGATAATTAAAGGAGAAATGACAGACACAGGAATTAAATTTGTGGAGGAGAAAGATCTGCCCTAAGAACTCATTAAAAAAAAAAAAAAAAGAAAAGAAAAGAAAAAAAAACTTGTCTATGTCTTCCTTATGGGAGGAATGAGGAGAGCTCTTAGACAATTAGGATTTCCCCAGATAGTAGCATGTTCTGATTCCTTTGCTCTGTTGTATTCAAGGTAAGTTGAAAGCCATAAAGAAGATGCTCAGTTTAACACAGAGTATAAAATATGAGAAGGTATATTCTTTTTCAAGGATACTAGAGTTCATTTCATCACCTTGATAATGACCTAATTTGCTTTTTTGAATGTACCTAGCTGTTCTCCAGATCTGCTCATTTAAATGTGGAAAAATAGTGAGAACACAGATGACCTTATCATAACAAATCTTTTAGAAAATGTTATTTCTCTATTTCACAGCCCTTCAAATTTGCACACATTGACTGGGCCAATATATACTAAAGTATCTATAGATATATCAAATAACTGGAAACATATCTAGTAAATTCATTCAATAAATAAAATTCAGCATTGACTTCAGCAGGATCTACCTCACAGTTAAATTTAAAATTCACACACTATTTATCCTATTCCTTATCCATATCACTACTGTTCCTCTGTCCTTATGTCAAAAGTAACTATGCTCAGTCATTCTATGTGGTTTTAATGAGTAAAGAGTCAGTAGGACATTTTGCTCATGTTGGAAACATGACCACTCAAAATGTGGAATCTGTGCCAAGTTTATGCTCTGATTTAGAGGCGGTTATTCCAAGGAGAAGCACAAGTGTCACCTTTGGGAATTTCCAACCCAAATAATCCTTAAGATTTAGGACCAATATTTAAGAAGCCCAAAGGGGTCAAACTGAAATTTACAGGAAGTAAAGAAATATCTTAAATGTGCTGTTAATTTAATAGGACTCTTATCAGAGGTGTCCATCCACTACTCGATTCCACTGCATCTTCTAAACTTGACCTGAGCCCATGTGCTGGACATTTGTCTCTAGACTTATTTTGATGGCCTCTTCTTAATGGAAAAAAGACAAGTCATAGTTAGAAAAAGAATATAACCCACTGCAGGTCGCCCTTTCCTCTTCTCACCTTTGGTAGAAATACTGCCCATGGGAATATGTGCATTCTGCAGTAAACAAGGCACAGAGGTCAATTGCTTCTGCTAAGAGCACCACATCATGCATGGATTACTGAGCATAAATACACTGCATTAACTATCCTGCCTAAGATACCATTGGGTCCACGTGGCATGAAGTGAAATGGTACACTCAAAGGAATTTAGGAGCAGGAGGAGGGGCTAAGAATGTGAGAAAGGGGGAATATAGGCACACTACATTTTTTTCTGTTGTAAATGCTGTCATGGTTCATGGCAACTACTACATTTTTGTTCATGTATTTAAGATTAGACTGTTATTTTATTTTATTGGTCTTTTGGGGGGACCGTGAGAGAGAGACAGAGAGAGTGGGAGAAAGAATATCATACATGTAAAACCTAAAAATAAAAATCTATTGAAGAAGCCAATGTTTCAAAGTCATCTATATCTAACATACTTAGATATCAAAGTTTGTAGCGAGTAGAAAGCAATAAAAATTCTCCCTTACGATGTTCTTGCTCTTTTCACAGCACTAATAGACAGCTGCCCCATTATGTGAATTCAAGTATTCATTTTCAATTATCATAAGCTAGGATCTGAGAAAATTACACAATTTTATTTTAGAAGTTTTGGACTCCATACAAAATATAATATTTTTATTAATCTTAGCTTAATATCATTTCCTCAGTAAATCCTTCAGAAAGCTCAGATATGTTCAGATCAGCACATAGCATGCCCTGAAGAGAATCTGTATTTTTCTGATAGCACTTATCTCTGTGCTTTCTACATTAATGGCTTTCTCTTCCACCGAACTGTAACTCCATGAGGGAAGGGCCCTGGCCTTTTCTAGAGAGGCAGTGTCGTGAGGTGTTTTTGCACATGGGCTCTATAAACTCATTGCTAGGTTCACCTCCCAGCTCTTCCTATTACTAGCTGTGTGATTTTGAGCAATTTAATTAGCATTTTTCTATCTTGATTTCCTCATCTGTGAAATAAAGATAACTGAAATATCTATTTTGAAGAGTCCTGAAGTTTTCATTCACAAAATTTTAAAACAGCTAAAACTGTCTGAAAAAACTAATTCAATATGTATTCATAATTATTGTTTTTGTTTACCAGTGGCTCCTCAACAACAAATAGAATGTCAGGCACATTTTAGAATCACAAAGAATATTTACTGAATGACTGGATGAACAAATGGGGAGAAGGAAACATAGAGATCACCATGTTCAGTGATTCTCAAATCACTTTAAATATGGACTCCCTTTCTCCATTAAAATATATGTTCCTGCTGAATGGCAAAGCCCAGGATGCGTTTAATAACTGCAATGAATGTGCCACACTATGAAGGATGTGGGAGGGTATGGGAGGTGTGGGGAGTGGGGTATATGGGAATCCTTGTATTTTTTTTGTAAAATTTATGTAATCTAATTGTCTTTTTAAAAAAAAATAAAAAATAAAATAAAATAAAATAAAAAAATAAAAGTAAATGCACCTACTCTCCAGTTCATTGGACTCACCCAGGAAAACTACAAGGAGGTGAGGATGGACAATCACCATACCAAGGAACCAAGAGAGTCTACAACTGCAATCAAGAGAGTCCCATCCATCAGCCATGTAGGATTGAAGCCCCCTCTCAATTAGAGGTGGAGTGGGCAGCACCATCCCAGAATCCTCAGGATTGGGGAATAAAATTTGGACTAGCGTAGACTTACTGGTATTCTACTATAGACTTACTGTGATTCTAGCAATGGAAGAAATTATATAATTGATGTGGAGACAGTGGCCACTGGAGGTGCTGAAGGCAAGGAGAGGGAAAAAGAGGTGTAATATGGGGCACTTTTGGGACTTGGAATTGTCCTGAATGACATTGCAACAACAGATACAGTCCGTTATATATCCTGCCATAACCTACAGAATTGAGTGGGAGAGAGTATAAACTACAATGTAAACTATAGTCCATCACTGGTGACAATGCTCCAAAATGTGTTCATCAATTGCAATGAATGTAACACACTAATGAAGGAAGTTGTTAATGTGGGGAAAAGTGGTATGGGGAGTGGGGCATATGGGAATCCCTTATATTTTTTTATGTAACATTTTATATAATCTAAGTATCTTTTAGAAAAAATAAAAAAATATATTTAAAAAAAGTATATACAGAGTTGGTGGAGACAGGAATTGGGATGGGTGGGAAGGAAAGATAATAAGAAGGTACAAGGAAACTTGTGTGCATAATGGATATATCCATGATTGTGCTGATGGTTTCGTGTGCCTATACATGTGTTGAAACGTATCAAATTGTACACTTTAAATATCTGCAGTTTATTTTACATCAGTTTTACCTTGACTAAGCTGTTTTTTCAAAGTGAAAAAAAGTATATGCAGAATGTTTAAACACAATACATAAATAACATAAAAGAATAGATACTGGGGGGATTATGGAGCCCAATGCCCCATCCTCTGGGTATTCCTTTACCTCCTTAGCAATCCTTGAGTTATTTCTGTTAAAGGAGTAGGTCTCAGGAGAACAGAGAGGAAAACCTCTGATTTCATTCCAACTCCTTAAGACCCAAGAGTTTAGGAAATGAATGTTAGAAGTTAAGTAACCTGAGCAAGGCCAAGTATCAGAGCTGGATTCTTATTAAAGACTCTCAAAGCTCACCTGAATCATGTCTATTACAGTGAGTTTTCTTTCATATTTAATCCAGGGATAACATGTCTACTTTGCTCAGTGTCACAGCCATTGCCTCACAGAGAAACCTTTCAGAAAGAAGGGTGAAGGAAAGAGACAAAAACAAAATGAAACAAAATAAAACAAGCAATGTTACTTCCATGATATTTATTTTATCTTCCTATAAAAATAGGTCTAATTATTCCTTGTTACCATGCCAGGATATGGTTCCTTGATTCTTCTCAGGGTCTTAATTAAATAATTCAGTAAATACTTGACAGTTTCTATGAGGCAGGCTAGTTCTAAGCAGGTGGAAATCATCTGTGTACAAAAAAAGACAAAAATCCTTGCCACCATGGAGCTCTGCTTAAAAAAAAAAAATCTAAATAAAATAAAAGATTTCTGGGACATTGGCAAAGAGAAATTGAAGAAACTTTCAGAATTACACCTAAAAAAACTTCTTAAATCCTAATCACAGAAGTAAGTACTATTTTTCACTTTAATATTTGATTTTTTAAATATTGAAAAAATTTATATAGGATAATATACATTGTGGTTTTTGTAACAAATATTTATTGAACAAAAGCAGGCCATCATTCAGTACCCTTTATTTTTCATCACTTGACAATTAATATTATGTAATACAATCAAGAAGAATATAATCTGGGGAACTGTAAGACTGTGGAGGTTAGAAAATGTCCCCTAAGTAACCAAATGCATGTTTTCATCATTCTCTAGGTTTGGCCAGTCCACCCTACTCTATGGTGCAAGTAATTATATCAGTCTCTGCTGCAATTAGTGCCTGTTATTACAGTTCCTGAGCTATAAAAATAAAAGAATCCGTTATAACAAAATTCACAGAAGATGCTGTTTTAATCCAGTTATCCACATTTTCAATCCAAAACATGAAATATCTTCTATACATAAAACTGCCTTGGAGTTGTAATCCTGTATATTTTATGAAACAGAATAATGTCTGAAACATCACTGTGATACCTACTCTCTGCTTTAAGAATGAAAAAATTTAGCTGCTTAGTATTTTTGATATTCAGATATCTGAGGTCTCAGAGAAAACAATATCTGGGTAAAAGATTAATTATTCACTTTTCTAAGCATGTTAGCATTGGGAAGAAACAATCAGCATTAATTTAGTTCTTACACAGTTTAGGCACTGATTTAATTTACATACAGTTAATACATATGAAAGGAAACACAGAGTCCCAAACAATTTTTATACCCAAAACGAGTACACTTAATTGATTAGCATTTTAAAGTAAGAGAGAAATAATTTTCTTTTGCCATTTCTGGTAGTACTCAAAGAAGCTAGTCCATCAGAAATTATTTGTTTCTCAAAAGGAATCAGTCCATATTCCACAAAGAATAAGTAATCTTTCTCTCCTTATCACTATAGGTATATAATTCTATTATAGCTATATTAAACATTTAGTTTAACATTTTCTTCCATATGACTATAGTTAGGCTCTGAAAGTTAACTCCTTAAAAACAGCATCTATTTAGAGCTGTTAATTAAAAGGAATAATATGAAAATGGCACCTATCTTGTAGTAAAAGCCACACAGGTAAATAAAGCATTTTAAACCTCTCTGTTTCTATTTTGAAGTAAGAATAGGATTAAAGAATTAAATTGAAGGATTTAGAGAACTAAAAATGAAAAGCATTCATTAATGTACATTCGTAGAACATACTAAAAAAGAATCCCATGCTTAATTATGGAAAGGGACTCCCAAAATATTTCTTAAAGGCGTTTTATGAACGCTCCTGCTACAAGCACTATTTGTTTTGGAATAAGTGATGCAATGAATATACCACACTAAGCCCTGTGAATGCATGGTGCTCTATATCGTTAAAGAAAAAATACATAATTCATGCCATTTCATAGCCTACTTGATAATGCCAGGAATTAAGAAAAGAAAATCAATTATATTGTCACATTGTAGAAGAGGAATTATAATATAATCATATAAAAGAAACAATTAAAAAAGAATATGTTCAAATTAGATTAATTTTAAACCAAATTCTCATCCTTTAACATTCCATCTCTCAAAATAATTTCAGAAAAATGCAGCCTGATTTTCCTTTTATAGTTCCAAAGATGCTTCAGCATATGCTCTGTTAATAAAATGCTGATTAACTTTCCTTAGGTTCCATGGGACCAAAGGAAAAGTTGGCAGGAGATGGTGATATGGAAGTGTACCTAACTTAAAATTAAATTGCCTGTTTTCCTTTCCTAGTCTTAAGAAGATTGTTAGGACATCTTGGTATGGTGCGAAAATTACAAGTAACAGGAATTGGGAGACTAGATATATTTTACCTTATAGAATTAAACATTTTTTAGAGATAAGAAGGAATTAGCATCACAAGGAACTTTGGACCCCTTTATTTTATTTTATTCTGGTCATGCCATTTGAACATTCTATGGTTCATTTATAAGACTAATTCATTCTCTCTCTCTCTCTCTCTCTCTCTCTCTCTCTCTCTCTCTCTCTCTCTCTCTCTTTCTCTCCTCTCCTCTCCTCTCCTCTCGTCTCCTCTCCTCTCCTCTCCCTCTCTCAGGTGCCCTGTGATATTAAAAATATTGATAAATGCCATTGAACTACTCTGCAAGTAAAGTTTCTACATGAATATGCCACAATGTTACTTTTATTACTAATAGCTCTCAATTCTCCAAATCACTAAATCTATTTGAATATGTCATTGTCATCAAAGATGCACCTATGTAATCCAAAATTTGAGTTCTCCTTTTGATTACAGGTTTTATTTAAGTATTTTTACAAACTATCTTCTACCTTAGCCTACTAAGATATTCTGCTCCAAATGTATTCTTTGTGGCTTGGCAGATACATTGTCTTTGCATTTGTAAAATGAGTCTTTACAACAAAAGTGAATATATTTGGTGCAGACAACCAAACTGGATCATTTAATCAATTAATTTCAGTCCATAGGTTCAATGCTTTTTTGATATATAAATCGGATGATTTTTCAAATGCCAGTTCCCATTGCCTGTGAGCTATGTTCAGCTTATTCACTCAGGGGTACAATTATTTAATGAGTGATATTTTTATCAAAACTTCTAATTTTTAGAATTAATACAGCCATTGATTTGATTTTATAGTACATTTGTGTTTTTTTAATATGAATCTGAGTTCATTGGTACTACATGGCTGTATTACTTTCATCAAATCTCCATTTATAAATGTATATTACTTCCTTACATGTTTGCATTTTAAAACCCTCTCCCCATCCCACATTCCACTACCCAAATTCATGTCAAAAATCACATCAAGTATTAAGCCTGTGATCTAAAAAGAGTATGAAGACAAAAGCAAAGAAATATATTGAACACAGTTTCTTGGTATTTACAATATTTTTTCTTCTCTAGTTGCCATCTCTTCCATGCTGGTCAATTGTTTTTCTGTTGATTTTTTCACCTCACATTCAGAACAAGGAGGCATTTGCAATTTCTGTCAAATAATACAGAAAAGAAAATTAGAAGAGTAAAAAATATAATTTTAGGCAAGAATCTAGAATCTAAGCACAGTAATGAAATGTCCTATTTCTCACCAAATATCTTACAGAAAACTAATTACATACAAAAAAGAAATAAATGTAATTCTCTTAGTACGTCTCCTTCAGGTAAGTACATAAAATATTTTGTCTCTAAATGGTAATGTGTTTCAAGACTATTTTGAGATAAACTTGGTCAAACTATTCAACTCTGACCCATCTCACCCAAAGGTAAAGAAATGTATTAAGTGATATAAACACAAAGAATTACTCTGATACAATATTTTTTGTCAAATATATTATAGTGAAAATGGATGTTCATAATTAAACTCATTTCTGTTTAATTGTGTTTTCTTTCTAGGGGAGGATATATGTAATTCTTTCTACCTAATTTACTTCCCGAATCTTCACTTAATTTAAGATATATTAAGAAATATTTGCAAGCTTTTAAAAAACATTTCCCTCTGCAAGTTTTTGTTGTTTCCTTGTTTCTTGGGTGGGCGGTGGGGGGGGAGCTGACCTCATTTCCTCTCTATCTTCTGAGTGCTTCACATAATCCCACCAAAAGCTTACTGTCAAGCACAGCACCCATGACAAGCTCAGATCAGGTGAAGGAACTAGCTTATGCTACCAAATATACAATCGCTTCTCCTGCTAGATTCGGAAAGAAGAGTATTGAATGTAATGGACACATGAAGTGCTTTCTGACATAACCTATACATATTTTTTCTTTTTTTTAAAAATATTTAATCACATTTTGTGTTATATTTTCCAGTAATTCCCTTTTATAAAAAACTAGCAGGGAAATTTGTAGACATCCAGAAACAAGAGGGATCATGTTATATCAGGCAGTGGCCATATCTCATTTTTCTCCACATTTCCACTTCATCCTATTCTATTCCTCCCCTAACACTCAGCATAGAAGCATGGGATAGAGTAGGTATGCAGAACCTATACATATTAAAACAAAAACTACCTGTGGGACAGGCTCTGAGTCTGCAGTGGCATTGCTTGGGGGACTTTCTTTGGGCTTCATTGAACAGGTCTTGCCATCCTGTAAAAGCAATAGTTAAAAACAGGTAAATAATGTTAAATGAAAAGAAGGAAGGACATAGAAAAAGTTTCTTGACTTATTCCTATAGATTAAGTTCTATTACTTTGATGCATGCTAAATAGGAAAGCTAGGAATAAAATCCTCATATTTCAAGTGGTATTCACAAGGACAGATCAAGCATTAATTGTTGGTTTAAGTGGTACTTATAGTAGTCAGCTACTAAAAAGAAGTTTGATTCCAATGAAAAGTTCTTTCTCTGTAAAGCAATTTAAAAAAAGAACAAACAGCTAAGCTTTATGGTTTAAATATGCCAATTGTCTACGTGCCTTCAGGAACATAAATATTGCAAACCAGGCCATAATTTAATCAATATGATCAATAAACTGTTTAGAAAAAAGTCCTCAATATTTTAAAAATATAATATTCTGGAACTAAGATACTATATTTTACTAATCAGGAAATCTCATTTCATTTAGTAGGCCCAACAGTTTTAAGGAGATAAAATGCAGACATTACTAAAAGTATAAACAGTGTGCTTCATTTCCATTTTAACCAACTTAAAATAATGAATCTTCCTTTCCTTTCTTCTTCCCTTCCTTCCTGTCTATCTGCCTGCCTGCCTCTCTTCCTTCATCCTTTCTACCTTCTTCTCTTTTTTCCTCCTTTGCTTCATTTTTTTCTTCCTCTATATTTTAAATATGATTTTTAAAGTATCTGTAAAGCTGATTTAGTGTCAGAATCTGCCTTTTTATTTGGTGATTTCCTGTAATCTTTCCACGGCCACTGGATAGCTCTGCCCATTAAAATGCTGGTTTGTTTCCTCAAGGTCAAACAAGGAGTGGAGACCTAAACTGGCTTCTATATCTAGCAGTCTATAAATTATCTAAGTAGTAGTTACTAAGGAGACTTTGTAGGAGATCTTACCTACTCCAATCTGAATTTAGAGCAAAGTCATTTTGATATGTTCCTTATTCTCTGGCTATCTTCCACTTAATTGAACACACATCATGTTATCTTACCCTTCTTGCCTATGTGCATGACATCCCTCTTTCCCCGTACCCCTTAGTGTCTTTGCACAGTGAAACCCTGAAAACTAGCTCCACCTTCCTTCCCTAGCCAATCATTTCTACTATTCAGTCACTTGTCCAGGCTTTCAAGGTTCTGTGCATATAAATTGACTTTGCCACTTAAACTTGTTTTCATATGTACACATAGGTCTGGTTTCTCAATATATTGTGAGTTCCTTGAAGATAGGGGCTAAATTTTAGCAGCCTTAGATCCCAGCTAGATTCCTACCATACAATAAATGCCCAACAAATAATATCAATTAATAAAAGCAGATATAAGTTATAAAAATATTTCAATCCTTTAGAATTATATTAAGTGCCTGGTATTTTTTTATCATCAGGTTCAAGTATACTTAATAGGGACTCCACAGTGGAAATATACAACCTCTTCTTCTCAAATGGAAAAGTGTTATTCTAATTATAATAATATAAATCAGTTGTCAAAACTCTGATTACCTTATTCCAAGGAGTTTTACACAGATATATAGGGAAATCTTCTAAGCTACTTATGAAAGGAATATGAGGTATATGAATTTTAGGTAGACTTGGAACCACAAATTTCCCTGGGCAATTATAATTATTCTATTTTTACTGGGGTAACCCAATGGGCTTCTGTTTTTATTGTACTTGCATTCAGGCTTTGAAAACCTGACTAGAATTATTGTATGAAAGCAAGATCAAAAACCATGATACATATATGAAGAGAACTTCAGAGTCTAGGGTTTCCCAAAATACATTTGTGGAAAATGGAGCTGAGAGGTCATTTAAGTTTTGGAGGAAAAAGTTATTTAAACAACATTAAACAGTTTTATTTACTGGAGTTCTTATCAAAAGCTTTAACACACAGGTTATTAAAGTTTGGTCTTGAAAAATTTGTATAATCACACAAGATGATTGTAATAAATTAATATTCTTGAGCAATAACCTAGTCTATGAAAAAAGGGCCCGTCATTTTTAATGAGAACCCCATCAATTCAAAAGCACAGTGAAATCTGAGATGCACTTCTTCACAATACACAAATGTATTATAACTCTCAAAGAGGGTGATATAATATGAAATTTTCCTAAATCTGTGTGACACAAAACCCTTTTATGTGAGGAGCAATTCTTGCAATCATGCCATGAGGAATATACTTTAGGATTTGCTTAGGAGTTTGTTCTTTCATTAACACCTGCACAGGTGACTATGGGAGAAAAACTTTTGATTATCATAACAATGAAAACTTTTAAATTTAAACAGTAAAGGAAATGTACTGTGACTAGAATCACTTTACATTTTTTATACTTTGATCCTATAATGAACACTATCTTTAAATTCACTTTCTCTATGCCTCACAGGCATTGTGCAAACTTCATGAGATCGGGTTCTTCCTAGTGGTTTTCAGTGAGGCAACTGAGATAGAGCCAAAGTAATTGTTATGTGAACATACTTTCTTAAGTATTTTATTAACCTTGTAGCCATTGTTGAAAAAGACATGCACTTGGTGAGCACACAAAGGGGAGGAGGTTCCTTCCTGGGGTTCTCTCACTCATAAATATCACCCAGATTGCCAAAAATTCCAGATAACTGGTGTTACTGAAGACAAGGAGAATTTGACCTCTTTCCAACATTTTAGTACAGAGGTAGTATTGCCTAATGGTTAAAAGTGTTTTAGAGTAAAATAGAGCTTGGCTTAAGTTTTAGACCTGGCTGCTTATTCATTGGTGATCTTGATCAAGTTACTTATCTATGGGTCTCAGTTTATTTGGCTGTAAAAACGGGGCTGCTTCATAAGATTATTGTGAGGATAACATAAAATACATGTGAAAATATTCACAGAAACTTGGAAATAGTAAACATTCTTCTTCTCTTTCTCCCTCTTCTTTTCTTATTATTATTATTACCATTATTCATAATAGTTACAAACCAACAGTTATGATAGGTTGACACAGTTATTACAAATATAAGGTGATAAGACAATTGAAATTATTTAGGCTGAGAATCAGAAAAAAAAATGAATAAAAAATGTAAATAGAGCCTAAAAGACCAGAGGGACACCTCAAAGTATATGAATATATAAATTATGGGTGAGAGAAGAAAGAGAGTAAGAGGCAGAAGGAATATTCAATGAAACAATAGCAGAACACTTCTCAAATTTAATGAAATCTTTGAATCTGCACATTCAGGAAGCCCAATGAACCCTAGAAAGGATAGAAGTGAAGAGAACACCCAGACACATAGTACTCAAACTGTTGAATGCCAAGAACAAGGAGAGAGCTCTGGGAGCCACAAGAAAAAAATCAAAGTGTTATGTACAAGGAAGTTCCAATAAGATTAAGTGCAGATTTCTCATCAAAAGCCATGGATGGAGGGATTATGGGAAGATGGCGATGGACTAACAGGCAGAGTTGAATGTTCTCACAAAAACAATGAAGAAAGAGCCAAAAGCTGTCCAAAAGATTTGTTTTGGGGGTCAGCATACCAAGACAATGCTACACAACTCCCAGGAGGTTGAGGGACAGGGAGCTGAAGAAGCTAAAAAGAAAAACATGAGTTACCAGCCCACATGGCGTCTGGGAAGGTTTCCCTTCCCCCACCCCCAAGATTTTAAACTGGAGTAAAATTCCTGGCTCACTGCATCCTACTGAGAGGGGAACAGACATCTTCCTCCCTGTCAGCTGTTTCAAGGGAAAAGGGAGGGAAGGTCAGGGTGTTTTTCTTCAGTGAATTTGGCCAGCAGAGCCTACTTTGAATCTCCAAACTGGAGATTCAACACAGGAACACAGGAAAGCAGATACTGAAAAACAAAAGCTGAGGGAGATTGTCACCATTAGATATGCCCTACAGGCTATGCTAAAGGGTGCTCTTCAGATGAAAGGAAATGCACCAGGCAATGGATTGAAACGTCATGAAGGAATAAAGCCCTCTGGTAAGGGTAACCATTAAGGGAATTATAAATTCCAGTACTAATATAAACTATATTTTTGTATGTAATACAGTTTTTTTTTTTTTTACATTTAAAAGATTCAAAAATACAAATGCATAAAATGAAATAATAAATCTAGGGTTTAGACATATAACATATAAATATATAATTTAACAAATAGAACAAAAAGATGGGTGAACGGAGGGTATAAGAACAGTGTATGTGTATGCTACTGAAGATAATTTGGTATCAAATCAACTCTGATTGTTATAAATTTATGATTTTAAATTTTAGCACCATGGTAACTACAAACAAAATATATGAAAAATATATATGGGAAGAAATGAAAAGGGACTCAAAATGGTACAATACAAAAAAATCAAATAAATATGAAAGTAGGCTTTAATGGAAAAATTAATAGGCAAAAAAGTACAAGACCTACAAAGACCAAAGAGCAACATGACAGAAGAAGATCATCCATTATCTGTAGATACTTTAAATTTAAATGTATAAAACTATCCAGTTAAAAGGAAAAGACTGACATGACAGACTGGGGTTTAAGAAAAGGACGACCCAACAAGATGCTATATACAAGAGACTCACCATAAATTCTAAGACACAAGTAGGTTGAAAGTGAAATAATGGAATATATATATATATATACCATGCAAATAGTAGCTAAAATATAACTGTGTTAGTTATATTAATATCATATAAAATAGATTTTAAGTCAAAAACTGTTAGAAGGAACAAAGACAAGTTACTATATACTCATAAATTTAACAAGAAGATATAGCAATTATAAATAAATATATATATATATATATATATATATATATACACACACACACACACACACCTAATGACAGCCCCAAAATAGATGAAACAAATACCAAGAGATTGGAAGGAAGAAGTACACACATCTACATTAATAGTAGAAGACTTCAATACAAAAGTTTCAATAATGGCTAGAACACCTAAACAAAATATCAATAAGGACCTAGAAAACCTGAAAAATCCTATAAACCAACTAGACCTAAAAGACATGTATAGAACACTTCACCCAACAGTAATGGAAAACACATTCTTGACTTGTGAACATGGATACTTCTTCAGGGTAGAAAAACATTAGTCCACAACACAGGTCTCAATAAATTTTTAAAAATTGGAAATCATACAACATATCTTCTTAAATCACAAAGGAATGAATTTAGCAATTAATAACAGAAGAAGAACTAGAAAACTCATAAATATTTGGAAATTAAGCAACACACTTAAAAAAAAAAAAAAAGAAGAAATCACAAATATCTTGAGCCAATTGAAAATGAAAACACAGCATGCTAAAACTTATGGGATACAGCAAGGGAGTGCTGAAAGGGAAATATATAACACCAAGTTCTTACATTATAAAATAAGACCTCACTTTACCACAAGAGGACGTAGAAAAAGAAGAGCAAATTAAACCAAAAGCAACCATATGGAAGGAAAATAAGATTAGAGCAGAGATAAATGACACAGAGAACAAAAGAAACAGTAGAATCAATGAAATCAAAAGTTGATTCTTTGAAAGGATCAATAAAATCAACAAACCTAGAGTGACAAATAAAGAAAGATGTCGGGAAGCGGCTGTGGCTCAATCAGTGGGGCTCCCGTTTACCATATGGGAGGCCCCGGGTTCGGTTTCCGGGGCCTCCTGGTGAAGGCAGGCCCGCCCGCACGGCGTGGTTGGCTGACCCAGCGAGCACAGGCAGCGGGGGGGGGGGGGGGATGAATGAATAAATAAATAAAATCTTTAAAAAAAAAAAAAAAAAGAAAGATGTCATAAAAAAATAACATCAGAAATGGAAGGGTCAACATTACTACTCACTTGATAGCAATAAAAAAGTTTATAAGTGGATAGTATGAATAACTGTAAGCCAACAAATTAGATGAAATTAACAAATTTCTAGAAACATACATGCTACCTACCTGACTCAAGAAGAAAAATATCTCAAAAGAACAATAAAATTAGAGTGTGAATCAATAATCAGAAACCTTTCAACAAAGAAAAGATTAAGACCAGATGATTTCACTGGTGAATTTTACCAAATATTCCAAGAAGAATTAGTACTAATTCTGTTTAAACTTTTGAATAGTAATATTCAAAATATCAAATAGTAGGGAACACTCCTGAGCTCAATCTATGGAGCCAACATTACCCTAATTCTGAAGCCAGGTAACCATAAGAAAAGAAAACTAAAGAACAATATCCCTTATAAATATAGAAGAAAACTCCTCAAAAATTATAGCAAACTGAATGCAAAAGTTAGGTTGGATTTAACCAATGCAACGTTTTTCCCACATAAGAAAATCAATTAATGTAAAACAGCACATTAATAGAATGAAGAAAAAGACTACATGATCATCTATATTAATGCATAAAAAGCATTTGACAAAACCCAGCTCCCCTTCTTGATAAAAACATTTGGAAAACTACGACTAGAAGGAAACCTCCGCAACATGATTAAGGGCATAAGTGAACAACCCATAGCTAATAACATATTTAATAGTGAAAGTCTGAAAGTTTTCCCTCTAAGATCAGAAACAAGATAAGGATGCCCACTGTTACCACTGCTACTCAACATCATACTGGAAGTTCTAGTCAAAGCAATTAGACAAGAAGTAGAAGTAAAAGGTATCCAAATCGGAAAGAAATAAGTAAAACATTCCCTATTTTCAGATGACATTATCCTATATTGAAAATGCTGAAAATATACAACAAAGCTGCTAGAGCTAAACATATTCAGCAAAGAGAAGAGTTCAAGTTCAGAATGCAAAAATCAGAAGCAGTGTTTCTATATACTCGTATTGAACAAGCTGAAGAGGAATTCCAGAAAAAAATTCAGTTACAATAGCAACTAAAAAAATCAAATTTCTAGGAATAACTCGAACCAAGTATGTAAAGGACTTATTCTAGATAAACTACAACACATTGCTAAAAGAAATTTAAAAAGACCTAAATAAATGGAAAGGTATTTCATGTTTATGGACTGGAAAACTAAATATTGTTAAGATATCAATTTTATCCCAAGTTCTCGCCACATAGGGATGGGTGTTTATAATCTCCTGGGAAGGCAGGACATGTATAAGCAAAGGGGAACAGAAGAACATCTTTACTGGGAAATTTACTTTTGACTATAACTCAGTTCTGAGGGAATAAAATTTTGGCTCTGCAGAAGATTTTATTATTATTATTTTTTTAATTTATGGCCATAAAACAAAATCTATGTGATTTTAAAAATTACCTTTTAATCCTTGTACTACCAGAAAACTAAGAGCCAAATTGAGTACCCAAAATTTGCTATTTTACTTTAGACATGTATTCAACAAACATTTCTTGAGTGCCTATTATAAGCAGACACTATTTTAAGGTTGGAAATAGAGCAGTGAAAGACAAGATCTTTATTCCTCAGTGGAGCTTACATTCTAGTGTATAAATTAGAAATGAACACATAAACAAGTACATATACAAGAGCTATGAGAGAGTGACAGATAAGTGCAATGCCAGGAGAGCCTTAAGGTCGTGTCTGCTGTGAGGGCACAGGCTTTGGGGTCAGGCAGACATGTTCAGAAACCTAGACCTAAAACTTACATCTATTCAGAGCCATGACATGTGAACTTTTGGGTCCTCATTTCATCATCTGAAAACAGGACTATTCATATCTGTCACAGCAAATTTACGTTTTATACTAAAAAAATAATTTAATATGCTTAGTGTATTTCTATGTCACATTTTAGATGTCAAACAATGTTTATTGAATTCCTCTAGGGGCCTGGAGTTACTCCTCTTTAGTTTATTTTTATTATTATTATTTTTTACCTTTATATGGTTTTTCATGAACTGTGCAATAAAAGGTAAGTTATATACTTGAAATAAGCTAAGAACAATATTCTGTTTCAACTTAACCTCTGTTTTACACATTTTATAGTTTGGAACTGTGCTAAACGCTGTGAGGAAACTACAGAAGTATGTGCATTTTCTCATAATTTGAGAACTCATAAAACAAATTGGCTATGCCTCAGTGGATTCATAACAAACACAATTTACATGACATGGGCTACTATTAATCTTGAACAAAGGGTAAGAATTACACAACTATCTTGTATGTATCTGTACTAATGATTGGGGCTCTGCCAATCAACTGTAGAATGTGTGGACCCTGCTGCTAGGAAATCTGCAAGGTTAAGGCTAATGGAATTTCAAAAGAAGGAAAATCTTCCAGGAATGGAATGAAGGGCAGTAGAGGAAGTTTATGTTTTTGATAAGCTTATTCAGCCAATTTATAATTTTAGCATGTAATAACAAATAAAGACACTCAACATCATGACTATCATGAATTTCTAGGACAGGAATATGAGTCTGAGACTTACTATTTTCAAAACTTTTTAATACATATAAAAACAATTGATTTAAAATATATATTTAAAATTTTGATTGCTAGTTAGTCACATAAATAAGTTACTGTAGCAGACAGAATTTTAACATGGCTTCCATGATTCCCACCCCTTGTTGTTCACCCCTTACATAATAATCTCCCTTGAGTGAGGGCAGAACCTATGAATATAATGCCTTACCACTCCAATAATTAGGTTACTAGTCAGTTCACTTTCAGTTAATCAAAAGGGAGATCATCCAGGTGAGCCCTTAAAAGGGGCTGGAACTTTCTTAAAATCGTAGACCTCAGAAGTGTTAGAGGGCCACATGAGGGGACCATGTGGCAAGTAGCTAAAAGTGTCTTCTAAGAGCAGTATCTGGACAACAGCTAAGAAGACAACGGGGACATTAGTCATATGCACACAAAGAAATGAATTCTGTCAAAACCTTAAGTGAGCTTGGAAGCAGTTTTCCTAGACAACACTCCAGATGAGGATGCTACTGGCAGACACCTTGATTCCAGCTTTGTGAGATCCTGAGCAGAGGACGCAGTTAAAATATGCCAGACTCCTGACTCATGAAAAACGTGAGGAGGATAATTGTGGGTTTTTTTTCAACCAATAAATTTACGGTAATCTATACAAAGAAATAGAATATTAACACTGATATTATAGCAGAAGAGATTGTCTTATTCTGTAAGCTTAAAGTATCATACTATTGTGTACCTTTAACTTTGTTTTAATGGCTATGTGCTAATTTTACTTGTCAATTTGGCTAGATTACAAGTGCCGTTGTTTCAGCAAATGCTGTCCTAGATGTTCCTGTGACAGTACTTTGTAGATATGATCAGCATCTACAGTCAGTTGAAAGTAAAGGCAATTAATTACTCTTGATAATGTGGGTGGGCCTCAGGCAATCCATTGAAGGGCTTTAAGAGCAAGAACTGTGGTTCCCAGAAGAAATTTTGCCCTTAGACTAGGAATAACTCGAACCAAGTATGTAAAGGACTTATTCTAGATAAACTACAACACATTGTTAACAACACTGTTGTTTCTCTATGAGTTTCCAGCCTCCTGGCCTCCCCTACAGATCTTAGACACAAGTCTTCAACATCACCCTTACTGGAATTTCCAGCCTGCTGGCTTACCCTACAGATTTCAGGCTTGTCAGCCCCCACATCTGTGTGAGCCAATTCCTTAAACTAAATCCCTTTATGTATGTGTGTATATTGTGAATCCCTACTAGAAACTCTGCTTGGCCCCACTACCTGTTGAAACTTTCACTAGAGGCTTGTACAAACTCTAGTGTGTACTTCCCTGATGCTAGGCCATGTCCTTGGGTGGACCCCTGACCACATCCTGAGCTCTTACTTACTATGAGGCAATACTGTCCAAATCACAGAATTTACTTTTAGAAAGACTGCACAACTGCATGACCCCCTTCCATAAGCCCACCACCAGATCCCCTGACATTGTCCATTGTCCAGACACTTCTCTGCAATTTTCCAGTTCCCCTTTTAGCTTCTAGACCTCCCCTAGACCTTCTCAGTAATTTTATATTTTCCCATTTCCCTTCCCTCTCATGCCCTTTAAAAAAAATCTAGCTACCTCTATGCTAATCAGAGTAGAAACTGGCTGTTGTTGGCTTCTTTTCTCTTATGCTGCAGTCGTTAGAGTCTAACTATGGTCCAGGGCTATTCTTTGACAATATGTACACACAGATATATTCTGTTGGCTCTGTGTCTCTGGAGAATCCTGACTGATATGTTTTAGCTGTAGTTAAGAGTACTGATTTCCAAAATTTCTGAAGCTAGACAGTGCATACGTTATAAATGAAAACAATTCTTAGGAGAAGAAAATATTTTCAAAACAGTTGTATGAATTGTCTATTTGTAGGTAATTTTCATGAAACAATAACAGATAATATCTTTCCTAATTCCTCCTTCTCCTTGAACAAAAAGACTAGATGTTTTCGTCTTCTCAAAATTGCCTCTTCCTCTGATTGGTCTCTTCCCCTAATGTTTTATTATTTAATTTCCTGGAGTCCTCACTCATCCTAACCTCTAATAGAGGGGACTAAAATGGATGCAAATAACCAATTGAGTATTTAAAAAATATTAATGGAATAATAGGAAGAAAACAATAGAACATCTATTAATTGTCATATATTTATCCAAAGAAATAAGAAATAAATTGTTTTATTTCTGTAACTATCATAAGGTTTGTCAGTAGTGTCTTCACTCAGTCAGAGGGCCATATGTCATGATGTATACCAGGTTTGTCACACAGGAACTTACAATGCCAAGGTCCTTACAGGACACCTTACTCACTCATTTACTTTGAGCATTTGAAACATTGCAATTCACCTACACCCAAATAAAAAGATTATGACTTTTATAATCTGGTTTTAACTAAATACTTGAAAAAAAAAGGGGGACAAAATATTTCCATAAATTGAAAGAAACCATGAATTGAAGACAATATTAACAATGAAAGCAAACAAACTGCAAAAATAACATTTTATTCTCTCCCTAGTATGGTCATTTTTATAGGTTTTTTAAGTTAATAACACAATTTAAGACAAAAAAAAAAAAAGCCTTTCTCATACTATACTTTCTAGATATTCTACAAAGACTAGTGATTAGATAGAGGTTACCCATTGGGATGGATGAATCAGTGAGATGTATAATCTAAAAAAGATTAGCATATGGCTTTGCTTAATGAGCATGACCAGGAGGTGAGAGGGGATCTGAACAGAGTCAATAAGTAAAGGGAGAAATGGAAACAACTGTGTGGTGATGGTGGCGAGAATATACCATAGGATAGAGTGGTGAGTTTAGCTGCGATGGAAACTAGTAAGATATGGTTAGAGTAGAAACAATCCATGGAACTTAGAGGCCAAGCAGTGATGTTTATGCTCATGTTAGCAGCTATGAAGAGATAATTATTGAAATATATTGCAGAAACACACCTACTTTTCTAAGAAGGTTCAAGTTAATGCTTTCTCTATGTTGGAATCAAAAGAGATTCATGGGGAAGCGGCTGTGGCTCAAGAGGTTGGGCTCCCTTTTACCATATGGGAGGCCCCGGGTTCAATTCCAGGGGCCTCCTGGTGAAGGCAAGCTGGCCTGGCCCGCACAGCGCGGTGAGCTAGTGCAGCAAGATGACCCAACAAAAGGGAGACAAGCAGACATAGAAAAATGCACAGCAAATGGATACAGTGAGCACAATGAGCAAGAGGGGGATAAATAAATAAATAAAATAAATCTTTAAAAGAAGAGAGAGAGAGGTCCATGATCGGTACTCTAAATTGATCATTCCTTATAACACTTGCTCAAAAATGCCATCAAGACCCTTCTTGGTTCAGTGAAAGGTTTGGAATCTATGCCATTTTCATAAGCATTTCCTTCTTACTCACACTATTCTGGAGATGACTAGGACTTCTCAAGGCAGGTCTCTTATCCTTTTCTCACCTGGCTGATAGAAGTTGGAACATGGCAATAGGAGTTTCAGAGTTGAGTTCATGAGTCCATTACTAAATCAAACTATCCAACCACAAGAACAATAACAAAAAATTCCTGCTTTCAAATAATTCTCATTCTCTCTGTGCCTGAAACTTACATACTGCATAACATCAAAACATGCTTAAACTTCCTATCACAGGGGAGGTATCTTATGATCTTATCACTTTAACGATCATTTATCAGCACCCAAAGGGCAGTAAGTTTTCCATTTATACCCATTGACCATTACCTAAAGACAACAATAAGAGCACTTTATTTAGTTTAATTGCCATATATAGATTTAGTGTCCCATAACCCTGGATGTTGGCTGGAGGGTGGGACATAGCAAAGGCCTTTGTTTAAGGATTATGTTGTCTCAGCTTTTGGACATGAAATTTGTAGATGCAGCAACAGAGGGCTCTTCACTGGGCAAGAATATAAACCATTTGTCATAAAATAATTCAGTATTTTAGCTTTGCTCCTCATCTCTCTTTCAAAAATCTTGGGAATACTATTTCTTTTCTGAACTATTAGATTAAATTCTAACTCTCTAACCTCACCTTTCTCCAATCCATCCATAGCTCAGCCTCCAGAATTGTCTCCCTAAAACAGATTTTATCACGTTATCCCATTTTATAAAAATCAATCAACCTTGAGAATGTTATCAACAGCACTAAAATACATATCTGAATGTGGTTAAAAGGGGAAATGTTAGATGTAAACATGGTAATAGAATAAAAATATTTAAAAATCCAGGGAACTGCATTTGTATATTTATAGTAAGCTAGTTAATAGTACAATTATAAAAATATGCTTTCATTAATTGTAATAAATGTACCATGCTAAGGCAAATAGTTAATAATAGAGTTGTATATGGGAATCCTGTATTTTATGTATAATTGTTCTGTAAATCCACACTACATTAATTTTTAAAAAGCAACTTCATTTGACTAGAACCAATCAATCAAGGAAAATACATCAGAAAACAGTCCCATACATAAATTTATGGTTTCCTATAACCTACAGAATAGAGTAAAAACTTCTTTAAATAGCAGATAAGATCCTTCATAATATGGTTACATTTAGAGCCTCTTCTCCTAACACTTCCAACCCTATCTGGAATGCAAGAGCAACAGGATTTTACCTGTTCTTCAAATATGACATGCAAGTTCACATTTCTAAACCTTTGTTCATGCTTCTATATGCCCCAAATGCCAATAAAGCATTAACCATGTTGTAAATTCCTATGTACTATTTAATGAAAAGCTCACACTATAAATCTCTGAGGAATATACAACCTATGGTGTTGTAAAACTATGCAATCTTTTCATCCTTCCATCTCCCACGTCTCTCTAATTGTGAACATAAGGAGACAATTCCAAATTAATCAAAATTTGTCTCTCCCAGGTATCTTTTTGGTCCTACATGGTTTTAACAAGAGTATGAGCTTTCCTAATCCCAAAAGAAGAGTAGATTCCTAAAGAAGAAAAATGACACCCACGCTGAAAATATACTCGGGTGGCTTCCATAACAGTCCTTGTTTGAACAAATGCCCAGTTTGAACCCTGAGAAGTCTTTATAGTTAGTATAAAAACACAGGTCTTGCCAAATTTTCTATGATGCCCTTCTCTCTGTTTGTGACCATACTAAGAAGTGAGGAAGCAATCAGAGAGGACTGAGGAGATGGGTGAGATGAAAGACTCGGAGACTGAGTAAATATGTGAGCTGTGATACAGGAGATTGACCATCAGACTTACCTTGGTGAACCACAGCAAAGGCTCATGAGATGAATGCCTGGCTACTAAAAAATGGATCTTCCTTGTTAGCTACTCAGACTCACAGATTTTCTTTTTGCTATGACTGTTAAATACACACACAGAGAACTTTTTGTCACAGTGATATTTTCTTTGTCTTATTCCCCAAAACTGCCTGGAGTAATTATTGATTTCATTCTTTTACTTCTTCTTGTTAAGAACCTGGAGTGCAATTGTAACTCTTGGAAAGTGGCCAAAAGTGCTGCCTTATATAAGGGTTTTCATGACAAAACAGTTAAATGTGGGCTAAGCAGACTGTTAGGCCAATGTTTAAATTCGTAAATCTATTATTTGCAAGTTTTGTGAACTTGTACAAGTTAGTGTTTTTTTAATAATTTCTATTTCATATTTTTAAGATTTGGAGGAATTTTATTTTATAAATTGTAAAGATTAAATAAGAAAATTAAAGCACTTAGCCCACTGCAATGACGTTGATGAAAATAAATATGAATGTTGTAGGCAACAAAGGCAGCTGGTAACGTTGTTGGATTTCACCCACTCAGCCTTGGATGTACTAAGTCCTGACTGTGAGCCAGGTTCTGAGTGGGCCTCAGTAATAGAGCAGTGAACAATCAAGATGCAATACATGACAACAAATACTGTTCCTACTTGGCTCTTTCAAGTATATTTGTCATATTTTGTGGCTTATATCTTGTTCTTGGATATTTAAAGAATAATTCAGTAAGTGAATTATATTTATAGGAAGTCAGAATACCTTTGACTCGTATATAATGCCTGTGACTCTCTTTCCCAAGCAAAGCCCTTATTCAGACTGGCCTGGATTGTTGATTAGAATTATGGTTTGAATTATAATATAGAAGAAATTCGAAAATACTTTCTACCTTACAGTAAGCATTAGCAAATTCATCAAGTGAAAAAGGAAATTAAATGGTAGAGAATTAGGAGCTATGATCAAAAGTCTAAAGGGCTGTTAGGAGGGAGGAAGAGATGCCAAGGATGACAGAGAGCATACACTGGGGACAATACAAAAAACATGTTTCCTAAACAGACTTGATGTCAAAGTTATTAGCAGGGCTTCCTTGTGAGGAAACCTGAGTTCAAATTTCAGGCTTGACGCTTATTTGCTGTATGACCTATGATAGATTATTTAAGTAATCTAGATTTCAGTTTCATCAGTAAAAGGAGGATAACAATATGCAATTTATATCATTGTTGTAAATTATATATACAAGACGGATGTTTAAATTGTCAGGAAATTGAAATTCACTCTACGTCTTTCTGGCTTTCCCTATTGCCAACTGCCCCTCCAGCCAAGGCTAAATTTATCACTGTGCTTTGACTTATCGGTTGGGTTCAAAATAACACATAACCCACATCAATCAATCAACCAGTCTGTCTGTCTGCTTGTGTGTCTGTCTCTCTCTCTCTATCTCTATCCATCCTCCAGCTATCTAATCTATATCTATTTTTCCCTCCATCTCTATTTTTCTTTCCCTCTCTTTCTTTCTTTCCTTCCTCTTTCCCTATTCTTTCCTTCCTCCCTCCCTCCCTCCCTTCCTTCTTGCTTTCTTTCTCTTTCTTTTTCTTTGGGATATATCTGATCTGTCACTTCCCATTAGATACGCCCACCTGAAAAAAACTGTTTATATGTGTATATTTGGCCTATAGGTTAATATACATGTTCATAAATGTTCTTAAATATGATGTTTAAACTGGGACAGTGCCTGGAAACTTAGGTGTTTCCTTCATTATCAATTTAACCCCAATTGCTTTTTCTTAGATTAAAAGAAAGGTGAATTTTCAAACATTGTTACAAATGCCATTTCCCTTCAAGCATGTTAGATTAAACAATATAATTTGATTTGGGGAAGAATTAATAGGTGTAGTGAATTATTAATTATACAAATGAACTACTTTTTTTGTCTTAAAAGATGCAAATATATAAATTGTAGTTTGCAGAATTACATAAAACCAGTACAAAGGCTAAGTACTGGTCTTCCAAACACTCCCATCACCTGAATTAATAAAAAATTAATCCTCATGAGTAAAGTACCTATTTAAATACTTACTCATTCAATTAGGGAGAACTAAAAAGGAGTTTGTAAACTGTGTAATGGGAAGGGACATGAAAACATATTTTTAAAAATGAATATACACTTTCTTTCACATACACATCTCCATCAACACTAACAGAGTAATCTACTTTTTTTTCTCTGTGTCTTGGACAATGCACTAACATCTGCTAAATTATATTATGGTCACAAAAGCAGGCAGAGTAACAACAAATCTAGGTATGTGAGTCAAGACCTGTTAATTACTTATCTCTGTGCCTGGAAAGTAAAGCACAATCAGATGACTGTAGGAGAGATTATCATACTGGGGTGTCCCCAGTTATTAGCAGGTCTTCCTTGTGAGGAGAAAACAGGCTTTGTTGTCATGCAAATTAATTTGAGTCCCAACTCCACCTCCTACTACCTATGATAATGTGTATGAGTTAATGAACTCGGAGGTTTCTTGACATGACTGGTACTTTACAGAAGAATAAAATTAAACTGAATTAAAGTAACAAAAACTGGGATTACCATATTCAAATTTTGATATTAGAAAAACTAAATCCACAAACAAAATTAATGTATTTCAACAATATCTCAGACAAGTAAGAACATTTTAATACTCAAAATATATAAAGGATCCAATGGTTAAATAAAGTATAATGAGAAAGACAGGGGTGGGTGGAGACTGATTCATGGAAAATCCACTAATGTGTTCTTACTGGAATCTATTATATTTCACTTTCTACATCTCTGCACTGTTGAAATTTCATGCTTGTAAAATGATGTTTGGCAGAGGCCATTTTAACCTCACTTTCCCCTCATTTATAAAATGGGGATAAAGATGCTTTCTCTAAAAATGTTGATGTAACAGTGAAATGAGGTAATGTAGATAACACAATGAAGTGAAAAGAGTAGAGTTAGCCCAACCTAGGTTAGAATTCTTCTACCATTTGTTGGCCTTATGAACTTGGAAAAATTACTTCATCTCTCTGAGATACTGATACCTCATCTGTAAAGTAGGCAAAATAATACCTAGTGGAAAGAGTTGAAAGAGTTAGATCAAATTAAAAAGATATATAGGAAGGTTCTTAATGGAGTATTTTCCACATATTAGGTGCTCAATTAAATTTAGTTTCTAATCTTTTTATCTCCTTCCCAGCTTTTCCTTCCTTCAATTAAAATTCATCTATTTTGTCAATCTATGATTAGTGCTTATGAGAATGGAAACATTGATATTTAATCACTCTAATTTGCAATTCCATTGTTAACACAATGACTATGGTCATTAGAGAATCTTGAAGTCAGTGGATTTGCTGCTGTTTTCTTCTTGGTCTGTGGTTCTTCCCCTTTAATTTGATTCTATTTATAATTCAACAGGAAAAAACAAAAGATTCATTAACCAAATGCCCATCCTGTTGGATGCCTGCCTTCCTTCCTCCCTCCCTCCCTTCCTTCCTTCCTTTTCAAAAAGAGTGATCAGATCAGCTGACCCAATCTAATTTAGGGCTTCAGATGATTGGAAGATTCTCATTATGATACCTGTGCATCTTTGGCTTCAAAGTAAACATCCTATTTGGAAATTATTTATAAAAATAAACTTGTATATTTATAATGATCTTTTCCACAGGGCACTGTGACAGAATTAGCAATCATTGGGAAGCCTATAAAAAGGGAATGGTGATGTTTCTTTATGCTTATTGTTAACTACACTTTATTTCCTCTCAGAAACAAACAATAGAACTTAAAGTATAAGAACAGATTCATTTATTAGATTCAGTGCCTAGTCATCTTTGAGTTTGTATCTCTAACCCTGTCAATTACTGTAAGTTTGTTGTTGGTATTAAACACTTGGTTTTCCTTTACAAGAGAAATTAGTTATGTCTCTTATGATCTTTCTGTAAAAAGATTTAAAAAACCCAACATAATTAATGGCAAATCAATAGCTGCACAACCACAAATTCTACCAACAAAAAATTTATGTGATAGGTATAAACCATTTCCTTCTGCTGATTTAATTAAGAAATGCGACACATTTTTTAAATATTCCAGAGGAGAAAAAATTGGAACTAAGTCTCAAATTAGTTACAGTAATGCATTTTGATGAAATTTTTGTGATACTGTCATTGTGTATTAAATGTATTTGTTGTATTATTAGAGAATTGCTTTAATATTATTTTAATATTTAAAAAATCAGAAATTGGAATATAATAGGAGAGTAAAAATAATATAATGCTGAATCAAGGTGTGTCTCTGAATTGCATTAATGGAGGTGATGCCAGGAATGTTAGGCTGGGGGAGAGGCAGGGTCTGATATTGAGGCTCTCTAACCAGGCATGTCTATGCAAGTCATACTCTTTCTCTGAACCTTAATTTTTTCATCTTTCCTGTGAATTCACTATATTTATGAAAAATGCAGTCTCATCTAATTTCATAATTTTTGGCTTTTAAGAAATATTATGCATCTACTGAGATAAGCATTTTCATATGTTTTGAAATGATTACAAAGATTTTATAGTCCTTGTCCTCAAATTGCTTATAATCTGATGCAAAAAAAAAAAAAAAAAGAACCTCATATAAATAATCACAATGCAAGGTATACTGTGATAAAGGGTAAAATATTTGTATAAACAAAGTGCCATAGGGATCCAGAGGAGGACACCATTATGTGTCTTACAGGAGAAGGAAGAGGGCCACAGAATCATGGATTAGACCAACCTTTGTGTTTGCACACCACTGACTGTTTGGTATGCTTATAATAAATATTAGCATGCTCATTCTTTTATTTTTATTCACCAGATTAATGAATTAACCATTATTCTTAAGATACCATATGTTTATGGTAAGAAATAATTAGGTTCATACTTTTGCAACCTCTAAATTAAGGTTTTATAAGAAATTAAATATGGATATAAATAGCTAATGAGAAAAGCAGCAAATTGTTCTAAGGATCTTGGAAGATATCCATTCTTACATTATCTGGAGGAATGCCAGCTTTTTCTTGAAAAATACCACAGTAACACAAGAAAGAATTCTGCATATGAAGCCATCCTCTTCTGATGGTGTGATGGAGAGTAGCCCAGAAGGGCAATTGTGTGTGGTCTCTGCACACAATTACAGTAGGGCACGGCTTGCTTAGAATATTTTGTTAACCAAGCATCTGCCAACATCTCACAAGGCCATCAAATGCCACAAAATAAATATTAGATATGATAGCAAATTGGGATTTCTCAAATTTCTGCCAAAATTCAGTTTTATTCGAAAAGGTTGGCACAATTTTCTAACCACAATGCTAGAATTTATTTTCTGTACATTTTCTCCACTCATTTCTCTAGACCATGCTTTGTTGTTGAAAGAATTTCCCTTGGTCAGACATTTGCAGGCTGGTATAATGGCAAGAAACTGAGTGACGCTCCCAGTGATAATCATAAGCCATCATTGCTTTGTATTTCCTCAACATATTAAGGAAAAATTAAATGTTTGCTTCCAATGGGAGCTGGAAATATTTCAAAACACATTTATATTGAGCAATGTCTTAATTCCTAAGTGAAAATTAAAATAAAATGTGCAATTTCTTTAATTCTTGACATACAATTACACAACATGAGGCACATTTGCAAGCTGCAGGAAAACAAAATGGAACAGGTACATCCTTTGATTTCCCAGTGTGACTCTAATATTATCATTTAAGCAAAACTGCTTTAAAAGTAATTTAAATATGCCAAACTGATAATTCAATATGTCTCTGAGCTCTTGGTGATCCATTTCAAGTTTTAAGTCTATTAAAAAAGGAACTTAGTGATCTAGGTGCCATTTCCCTTAATGACCCTGCCTCAATTGCAGAGGGCATAAGAATCAAGTAGAATGAATTCACAAATACATCTAAGAATAAATATGGTCTCTAATTCCTAGTTTGTCAAATATTGTGACACTGAATATTAAAATTGCAGAACTGGTTTAGAAAGAACTAAAAGGGACTTTGAAGATGTGGTTAATATCTATCATTTAATATCTATAATATATGATCATGATAAGTCTGAAAGATATCAACATCAAAATTTCTAAAAGTGTTGTAGCCGTTTGGCAGTTTGATATAATTATGAATTCCAAAAATCTATATTAGATTATGCTTGTAAATGGATGTGTTCATCTGGGCATAATTAAGTTATAATTGGGGCTTTGATTGGGCCACGTCAGTAGGGTGTTGAGCCCCAACCCTCGGTGGTGGGGAAATCAAATATAAAAGGTAAGGCCAAGGACAAAGGGAGTAGAGTTTTGATGTTGGAGTTTGGATGTTGGAGAGAGGGCCCCATTAGAAGAGAAGTGAGTTGTTTGCCTGATATTATACAGCTGGCCTTGTGGAGGAACCAGAGGAGCTAAGCCTGGAGAGAAATGCAGCCCCGGGAAGAGAGGAACCCAAGAAGCCTGAACCCTGGCACACATCGGCAGCTGTCTTGCTCCAACACATGGCAATGGATTTGGTGAGAGAAGAAACTTACGCTTTATGGCCTGGTAACTGTGGACTTCTACCCCAAATAAATACCTTTATAAAGACCAACCTGTTTCTGCTATTTGGCATTAGCACCCCTTTGGCTGACTAATACAAGTGTTGAACAAGAAATCTTGAAAAAAGAAAAGCTAGATGTATATATTAAACTATGCACGTCCTTGGGACATACTCCAGACCAATAAATTATATTTCTGTGGAAGCAAAGTCTGAGGATAAGCAGTTTTACAGGTTGACCAGGTGATTCTTAGTCACCCTTAAATTAAAAAAGCATTGATCTATATTATATGGATAAGGGAGCTGAATAATACAGTCACATGATAAAAGTGGCGATTTTAGGAACCAGCAAAGTTGGGATTCAGATCCAAGTATTATGTAATTTCCAGGTTTTCCTTCTTATATTATTTAGTCTCAGTTGTGACCAACAGCAATCAAAATGCATCACCTCTTCTATTTATTCACTGAAAGAGTGTGTGGGCTCCAGTAAGTTTTCACTGAGGTTGCTGATGATACCTGGAGTTGAAAGGGATGCTAGCATGGTGATTCCCATCACTCCAATGCTAGAAAACATTTACAAAAACAGTGGGAGAATATCTTTGTATATTTGGATTAGACAAAATTTCTTAGATGCAAAATCAAGGCACGCTCAATAAAAGAAAAGATAAATAACAAATTGAACTTTATAGAAATTTTAAATGTTTGTACTTACAAAAACACCTTTAAGAAAATGAAAAGACAAGCCATTTATGGTATGTTCTAGTTCCCTGTCTGCTAAAACAAATACCAAGCAGTGCATTGGCTTAAACAACAGGAATGTATTGGCTCACAGTTTTGAGGCTGGGAGAAGTCCAAAATCAAGGCATCATCAAGGTGATGCTTTCTCCCACAAGATTATGACGTTCTGGAGCTGGCTGCTGGAGATATCTTGATATTACAAAGGCTGACTCTCACTCTTCCTCACAGTTCACTTCCTTCCAGAGTGAAACCACTCATATGTCACTGAATAGTGTGCAATGTCCTCCTCTCCTAGGCTGTGATTATATGTAACTAATAAGCTGCTGTTAATATCATCTGTCTAGTGCTGGGTGGCCTGTGTGTGGCCATCTCCATAACCCTAGAGCAGGAATCTCTCTTTCAGCAATGGGCTGAATAGGAGGTGAATAAAACAACACGGAATGAGACAAAATATTTTCAGTTCATATAAATGATAAACGATTTATATCCAGAATCTACAAAGACTTTTTACAGTTCAAAATTCAGAATACAAACTACACAATTAAAACATGGGTAAAAGATTTGAGTAGACATTTCATCAAAGAAAATATACAAATGGCTAGTAAGTTTATGAATAAATACTCAATATCCTAAGTCACTAAGGAAATTAAAATTAAAACTAAAATGAGATTCAACTTCACACCCAGTGGAAATGTAGGCAAGAATGTGGAGAAGCTGGATTACTCACACATTGATGATGTGAATTTAACATTTTTCAGCAACTCTGGAAAGCAGTTTTGCTATTTCTTAAAAAGTTAAGCAGAGTGAAGTCATCTATATGATGACATAAGACAACCCCTGAAAATGACTCCCCAGAGATTTACTAAATAAAAGGACAAATACCATTTTCTTAGAACTCTGAAGAATGGTAGAGTGGAGCAGGATTCCACCAATGCTGAATCGGAAAAACAAAACAAAGCAAAACAAAACAAAAAAAACCAGAAAAATCTCAGGTAGGAGAGCTTCTCCCTGAATGCTGGTCAGCTTCTGTTTTCCTCAACCTCACTTGGTCCCAAGCAGCAGGAGATACAGAGGCCAAATGGCCTGGCACCCTCCCACCATATACTGAGACTATAAATTCAAGGCAGTGAGTTAGAACTCCATGCTTATCCAAGCACAGGGATCTAAGTCTGCAAAGATTCAGGGGTGAACATGAGACACTTAGGAGTGCTGCATATAAAAGGGCCCCAAAATGAGAAAAGAGAGAGAGAGAGAGAGAGAGAGAGAGAGAGAGAGAGAGAGAGAGACTGATAACAACTGTTGTACTCTCACTAATCCAGTTTCACAGACATTTTTGAAGTGACTGACCTTTCTGGATTGACCCCATTTGGCTCCCTGGGGAAAGATACCCTAACAAGGAAGAAATCAGAGGCAGAAAAGCCACACAGAGATAAAAACAAAATGGGTATTAAACTAATCTGCTATAAGATAGGATAGATCTCAGAACTGAAAAGTTTAAGGAAAACAGGGTTTCTGAGTAAGGAAGAGAATTTAGGCAAATCATAATAGCTGGGGAGCAAAGTCTGCCATAAAAACAAGGAACAAAATATAAAAAAACCCACAAACAAACAAAAACCAAAAAACAGAACAGATTAAGTTTCCCAGAAAAAGAACAGAGGAAAGGAAGCTTTCTCCTGGAGGTAAAACTATTGCACAAATTGTGCAATCTTAAAAATTGCACCACATATCCAGGGCAAGAACTGGGTGAAGAAGAGCTGAGAAAATCTGAAAAGTTAAACACAGGCTATTCTAAAGAGATAGGAAAAGTTAGACTAAGTGTCAAAGAGCCTTAACACAGTGCCAATGAACAATGAACCCTAGTACAGAGGAAGAAATGGACCTTCAGAGTTAACTCAACAAGATAATTAGATGCCAATATATCAGCAAAAAATTACAAGCCATATTAAGAAACAGGCAGATATGACTCTAAGGAACAAATTAAAACTTCAGAGGAGACATAGAAGTTGGAACAACTAATAAAACATGTTCAAACAAATATCCTAAATCAATTCAAGGAGATGGAGAAAAATATGCATAAAGATAAAAGATATTAAGAAGACAGTGTATGAACATAAAGAAGAATTTGAAAGTATTAAAAGTAACATAACAGAAATTATGGGGATAAAAGGTACAATAGTAGAAACTAAAATTATACAAGAAACATACAACAGCAGAGTTGAACAGACAGAAGAATCAGTGAACTGGAAGACAGGACAATCAAAATCATATAGTCAGAACAGTAGAAGAAAAGATTATAAAAAATTAACCAGTGTCTCAGGGTTTTGAGTGACAGCATGAATCACATAAACATACATGTCATGGGTATCCCCGAAGTAGAAAAGAAGGGAAAAGGGGCAGAAAGAATATTTGATGAAATAAAGACCAAAAACATCCCAACTCTTATGAAAGACATACATACACATATCCAAGAAGCTCAATGTACTCCAAACAGAATAAATCCTAATAGACCTACTCCAAGACATGTACTAATCAGAATGTCAAAAGCTAAAGATAAAGAGAGAATTATGAAAGCAGCAAGAGAAAAGTGTTTCCTTACATACAAGGGATCCTTAATAAGACTAATTGCTGATTTCTCATCAGATCCATGGAGGCAAGAAGGCAATGGTATGATATATTTAGGGTACTGAAAGAGAAAAACTGCCAGCTAAAAATTCTTTAACCTTCAAAAATGTGGGAGAGTTTAAAATATTCACAGATAAACAGAAACTGTGAAAGAGTTTGTCAACAAGACCTACCCTACAAGATTACTAAAGGGGGTTCTGCTGGTTGAAAGGAAAAGAGAGAGAGTGGCTTGAAATAGAGTGAAGAAAGGATGATCATTAGTAATGGTAACCTAAACGGCAAAAGCAAAACCCAATTATACGGTTTCTTCAATATAAACTCTACTCTATTTCATATAAGAATCAGAATATAATTTAACAAGAAAAAAGCAGATTTCTTAATAACAGAACATGCAAAATATAAAGTGCTAAAGTGTGACAAAAGCAACACCAGGAGGGGAAACAGAGGGATATTGGAGCAGAGAAGGTGTAGGCAATAGAAGCTAAAGATTGTTATGATGCTTAAGTTCTTTTTAAAAGTTGAATCATTAAAAGCATTTTAAGTTAATCTTACATTTTGAGAATCACACACAGTGGTACTTGTATTTTGTTTCTCTGTTGACTCAACTTGAGAGCTCTCGTTTCCATGAGTACTTTGTTGAGGCTTGAGAAAGAAAGACAGAGAGAGGGAGAAAGTATTAAAAACAAAGTAAAGTTTCAACAAAAATATCAATATGGTCATTGTAAATTAGGATACATTGATAGTATATGGAAATATTGCACAAAAGAAAAAGAGTAAAGTGAGAATTTATATATATCAGAGATCTTAAATACTGTAACTTAAAAATTCTTTAAAAAAAATAAAAATAAAATAAAAATAAAAATTCTTAACTTTGAAATTAAATAATTGCAATTAAGTCTTGCATTGGTGATATCCAGTGGGATTATTTTCCCATTGGGAAATATGTATTTCTCACATAATATTTTATCTTAAAGACCCCTGTTTCTTCAAAAGCAGGAATCCTGTTGTCTCTCATTATTTTAACCACCAATAGCACACACCTTGTTTTCTCAATGAGAAAGAAAATGTACTGAAATATCTCAATGTGATTTACATAGGGGCTTATTTTCACACCAATGTTTCACTGAATTATAAAGCTCTGCTCTATAACTTAAACCTTATAATCTTCTGGAAATGCTGAAACCATCTCTTTCGAAACACCAAATTAAAAAAAAAAAAAAAAAAAAAAAGCCAGTTCTGGCCAGTAGTGCATATGCCATGACTAATGTAAGAAAATATTCCTATAGGCATGTTTAAAATTTTCTACTTGATTTGTATGTTTCCTAAACAGAATTGATTTGAATACGGAATTAATTCCATTAATTCAGGAAGTTATTATTGTAGGATAGATAAAAGAATAAACTCAGCAAATGTTAACTTGCTGGAGACTGAAACTTTGATCACATTGAGTGCTAAGGGAGGAGGAAAAGAGGGTTCCATCCCTGGGAATGCAGGAAGCATGGTGGGGTCACAATGCAAAGTCAGGGCCATTGTCCCAAAGCCCACATACATTTTCCACCTGTACTACAGCCTACAATACAAGGACATTGTTCCAAAGGTAAATGCATTCCTTAACAGGGAAATATTCTTACAAAAATAATGTGTTTATAAAAATAAAAACCAAGGATTAATAAAACTGAATATTAATAATAACACTACTAGAATATCAAAGAAACAATAAGAAATAAAGATCTTTGGTTCAATAAAGTAGTTCCTATATTAATGCAACAAAATGATCAGATCTGGATACAAAAATGATTATATAAATAAATAAGAAATTCCTCTTTCTCTAAATGTTAAGAAGTTTAGTTTAGTTGTAAGAATTTCAGAACACAGTAATTATTGTCCCCTCCCTTATTATATCTTTCTCTCCCTTCCTTCCTTGTTCAGGGCCCCTGCCTTTTGATCTCCCATCTGTACTTTCCCTCTGCATAAGAAAGATAATTAAACAGAAAACCGGACAATTTTCTCTCTAATCCCATTAACTCTCTTCATTAAGGTTTGGAGTTGCTTTCTAATTCAAGCCAACAAAGAAGAAAGGGCTATATCCAACAGCATTTAGCATTGATTTTGTGTCCATAGAATTTTTACAATCTTATTATTTGCATAAATATTTTTAATATTAAGCCGATTAGGTAAAAGAGGGCAAAAGCAGACTTGTGTATATTTTGAAATGGTCAAATCCATTTGGAATAATAAGAAATGGCATCATGGAAAGGATAATTTTTAAAACGGACCTATAAATAAGGTAAGAATGATGTAGGGAATCCCAGGTAAAAGAAACAATATAAGTAAAGACATGGAGATGGAAGTCAATTTCTGGGCTGTAGGTTGATAGGTAGGAGTAGGGTAATCATGTTAAAAAAAAAAAAAATGCTGCAAATTTAGGGAGGGAATCCCAAAATCGATCCGAAAAATTTGTACTTGGTTTAGTAACCAACGGGAGCCTCTTAGATAATTTAGAGCAGGAGCCCCTATTAATATCATATGGCAGCCAGTAGTTTATAGGCAGAAATGGGACAAAGAGAATTAGGGGGTAGGAGGGATTCAATAAAGAAGCAATTAAAATGACCAGATGCAGGGACACAAAGGCTGAAGTAGGTGTCAATACTGACATTGGTAAGAGACTGAACATTGATCATATTTGGGGAGCAAAGATAAGAACCTACATAATTTACAGATTCTACAGTAACAAAAAAAACTGGACAAAGGTTGTAGCAAGAAGACTGACTATATTGTTAATAGAGAGTTTAAAGTGCTTGAGCCTCCTAAATAGATATGAACCATTGGGTATCAATATAAATTTATGAGTCGAAACAGTCATTTATATTAGAGAAAATCTAATGATCATCCAACACCTGTCTTCACATAGCCCCCATTTTACAGATGCACTGAAGGAACAAAGTTAAAAAGAATAGGAGGAATACATAAATGCTAATACTGAATGACAGTCTTCCCTGGCATGCTTAGCAAATGTCTGCAAAACAAAAATTAAAGAATGGATTAAATTTAATTAAGAGGCAAAGGAGCAATTTCAGCATATTTTCTTTCTGTTGAACAATAAGATAACTAATAGTCCCAACATTTCCTTGTAAATTTCATTAATTATATAAAAATATTTTTATTTAAAAATAAATCTCATCCATTATTCTAGAAATAGCTAGTTTTATTTCTCAATGTTGCCTCCCAGTCTTTGTCTATATCCACATGCGTGAATATTTTGCAGTCACAATTATAGTGCCCATACCAGTTTTTATTCTGTTTTTATATATATCAGATATAAATAATATTATTAGGTTTCATATCTATAATTTTATAGGTCTAAATAATATTTCGTATTTGGTTGAAGAACTTTGGCTGTTTCAGTTTTGGTTATATAGATAACATTGCAATGAACACCAACCTTCTTGATACCAGTCTGTATGACAACTTCTATCACCCTAGTCATTGGTTTAAAAGTTGACTCTTCTCATAGTCTGGGAGCTCTTGAAGGGAAGATATCCTATCCTATTTGTCACTGCATCTTCTGAAGGTAGTGCATATTTTTTACTCAATAACTGTTTGTTTACTAGTTTTTCTTTTTCATCATTTTTTAGAGTATATTTCTTAGGATAAAGAAGAGATAAGAATTAAGTGTTAGTATTGATTCAAGAGGAATGCATATATTCAGGGTTAGAGGAATGTTTCCAAAATGAGGCAATTTGAGTTTCTTCCAGCAATATGCGTCAACAAACATTGTTCATCCACTATGTGACAGCGTTATGTTCAGAATTTGAGATTAAGGATTAAAAATCTTTTCTTGTACTCAAAGAGCTCCCATTTGCTACTCATTGACTGCAGCTCACTGCTTCTACTTTCCTAATAGATTCTGATTTCTTTCTGGAGAGTTGCCTGTCCAGAATATTACAAGTATTGTTTTGCATATCAAATTTCCTATTCTGCCCAAGATATGGGCACATGACCCAAGATAGGTCTTTGGATGCTCTATGCTTTTCAATAATGATCAGACTAAGGAAAAGCTACAAATAGATTTATTCCGTGAATTAGGGTGCCTTGCCCAGGTTGTTTCTATAACAAGAACTTTCTTATGATTCATTCTTCCCAGTTTTCTGGGAGGAGGTATTGTTCTAGTTCACCTTCTCCTTGATACAATGAGCTCATTATATTCTATCAACAAATCAACTTTGTTAAATTTGGTCAGGGTCTGTGTTTGTTCCATGAAATCAAGATGGCCTGGACAATACAGGGAAGCAAACAATACACTAAAACTGAAAAATATATTTATTGTTTTATTTAGCATATTTCAAATAACTATCAGATTTGTAAATATTCTTGTTTGCTTATTAACTGTATTTTTCATTGAAAAATGTGCACTCTGAAAATGCTGCCAGTTTTTGGTGGAAAGGCTGTGGCAATTAATATATCTAAATAAAAGGTTTTATTTATTTTCTTATATATCCAGATATCTATTCATTTATTTAGTTTTGTGTGCCCTTGCTACTTTGGATAGAGGATAAAAGGAGCTCCATTCAATATTTAGGTCACACAGACCAGGGGAAAGGAATGATTGTGGAACTTTTCCTCTTCCAAAAGTTTGCAAGGGGCTGCCTTATCTAATATTGATCTATTAAAAAAATGGAGTCCTTGATTTGCAAACTTCTATATCCATACTGATGTTATCTCAATTTCACATAAGAAAAAAAAATGTCGATACATGAATTACTTCTAACAATGAGAAGAAATTCTACATCACTTCTCCAGTATGAACAACAAAGCACGAAAAGTTAAATTATCTGGTATACAAAAACACAGTATTTAGTGAATGAGTAGCTGCTAGCTCTTAAACATAATAAATGTTATCCTTGAGACAGTCCTTTTCTGTCAGTGGGATGACTACTTGTGGAAAGAAGCCTTATTTAGTTTGATAAATTAACACTGGAATGAGAACTGACTTTGGGGAAACTTAATGGGGTTTGGAGTCAGAGAAATTTGGATTCTGATTCTGCATCTGCCATTTAAACAAAATGGGGCCATAAAACAAGGCCTCAGTTTCCTGCTCTGTCAAATTAGGTCAGGAACACCTAAATTGCAGTGTTTTTGTTTGTTGGTTGGTTTTTAGGAATGGAGAAATTGAACAAAAAGGGCCTGGAATCTGGAGGCATTACATCAGATACATACATGGCTTTAAGATTTGATTATCTGAATACAGACTTCAGCCTGGCCCTAGGAATTCATGGGTCAGAAAGAGATCAATATTATAGTGGGCTGAATGGTGGCCCATTTCCTAATCTCTGTAACCTATGAATATTGCCTTAAAATGGAAAAGATAACATTATATGGCAAAATACATGATTAATTAAGGATCCTGGGGTAAGGAAATTACCCTGGATTATCCTGGTTGGCTCTAAATTCCATCACAAGTATCTTCATGAGGCAGTGGAAGATGAAGACACACAGAGGAGAAGGCAATGTGAAAACAAAGGCAGAGATGGGAGTGATGTGGTTCCAAGTCAAGGCATGCAATGCCGGCTGCCCGCCAGAAGCCGGTACAAGCAAGGAACAGAATCTCCCCTGGAGACTTTGGAATAACGAGGCCCAGTCAGATTTCATATTTATAGTCTTCATAATTGTGAGAGAATAAATTTCTGTTGTTTATGCAACAAGTTTGTGGTAATGTGTCATAGTAGCCACAGGAAACTAATACAACTGCTACTAGCAGTAATTTAGTAATATGCTAGAGACTCATTTTCCTAGCTTTTGCAGATATTCCAATATCAAAATAATTATTAATATTTCCTCAATAGAATATTCAAGGTTAACTTTTGCCTGGTGAAAAAGCCCAGAGCCTACACATTTCAAACAACACTGAGGATCCATGCTAAGCTTTATGAAAAACTCAATTAAGTAACACTTTTTTCATAAACCGAAGAAACTAGTAGAGTAAGGTATCTGTCAAACCAAGAATTCCAGAATAAATGACTTATCTTAGTCCTTTGAGGAACTTTGGATAAAGATTAGCATGGACATTACATATGAGTTTTTTTCTCTAATTTAATTTGAAGTTTTCAATATTTTGCATATTTTTTAATATTTAATATGAGAGAACTGGAAATTCAACAGGGTAATAGTGGAATGATTCATAAGAACAATCAGAAAGGGTAAGGATGGCTAACCTGGAAAAATAGCTTTGATTCTAGGCTAAGGAGCTTCCTCATGGTGATAAGAAGTTACATATATACAGAATCATTCAAAATATATCTCATCAGATTGGCAAGTTCTTTAAGTGCAACATGTTATTTAATTGCCTTAAAATAGAATAAGATTGCTTTTCATATCTAACCAGGATGTAGTGCCAGAGGTCAGACTTCCTCACCCACCTGAAACTGTGAATGAACTGAAACAACAATGGCAGCAAAAATACTATTAAAGAAATGAATCAACAGGCAATGAGGGGCAGTGCACTGAGCCTGGATCACTGGCAACTAGGGGCCAAGAAGAAGACAATGAAGAGCTGAAAGAGTGGGAAATCATGGGCACCAAAGACAGTTGAGCTACAATGCAATTCTGCCACAACCCCTTACATGCAGTGGTCTCTCCATAATATTAGCCTAACGATGTGCAACATCTCCTTTGTAATGAGAACCATGAAGATAAGTGATGGGAAACTTTTTTTTTAAATCCTAGGGATCCAGGCAAAAAAAGAGAGCATGGACTTTTCAAAGGCAAGGACAATGTCTCTTTCATCTCCATGACTCTTTATAAGAGCATGAAGATTGACAAAACTAAGATGCTCAATATTTTAAAATGAATAAAAACATCACATAGCTCTTCAGTTATGATAACTCATTTGAATTCTATGAGGCAGGTGTAATTAGTTCCATTTTATAGGTGGAGAAATTGAGTCTCTGAGAGGTCCATTGAGTCACCATAATCAAATAGCTTATGGACAGCAGAGTTAGGAATTTAACCCATGTTGTTAAAATCCAATTTTGTGTTTTTCCAACTTCATCTCAAAACCTACCACTAGATATGACAGTGGGTGTCATGGATTGTCATTCCCTGTAGCCCCTCTTCATCCTCAAATTATTTAATGACTTCCCCAGGGGTCTAGTTTCTGCATATATGCCACTGGTAGGAAGAAAGAGAGCCTCTACAGAGGACCCTATGTACAGTGTATAGCTTGCTAAAATATGCTTTAATTTCATTAAGTCTTCCTTTGTGTCCAAGTAGTAATTAATTTTAAAAAAACTTTAATGGACATAAAATATATGTTCTGCTTGAATAATGCAAATGCAATATATATAATTTTAAAATTAATTTTGGTAATTGTATTATTCATTCTTCTCCATCTTTAATAATTGTGGTCTACTAGAAATATCTGAGGGTTTTATAAATATATAGGTTTTACATATAAACTGAAATCATAAGGAAGTATGTCATGGTTACCAACAACTCATAATCTTCCAGAATTATCCATTCTTTAACTTTAAATTATGTATATAAGATGAGGTTAAGAAAGTGACCGGGGAAATTGTCTGTAGTCATAACTAATAACATTTTTTCAAATAGAATGGCCCAGAGTAATAAAAAGAAATAAAAGGGAAAAGGCCAAGTACTTCTCCTTGCTCCATTTCACACCCTCTCCTCGGTGTAGGAAATTTACTGAAATTATATATATATAAGTTAATATACATTTCCCAAAGTGGAGTTATTGTTATTCCAGTCCTGTGTTCCTAAGTCTACTAAAGTCTTTCTGTTATGCTTCTTTGGGAAACACATGCACTATATGCCCTTGGTAGCTCTCTTTCCCCCACCCTTATGGTATTTCCTGAAGAAGCACAATCATTCCTGGCTTTCTGTTTCTTTCCAGTGAGCACACAGCACTCCAGTCTGAGATTGTTTGCCAATGTTAGATGATTTCTAAGAGGGAAAACACACATTCATGTAGTATTCTGTATAATAAAGTTATTTCTAAATAAGAACCAAAATATCCTTCCCTAGAAATTAAATAGCTGACTTGATTCTTAGCAAAAACATATATCGGATATTGCTCAAATCTCCCTTTGGTCTAATGTGAGTTGAAATCATATCTGATGAATAGTATAAATAATCACTCTCCCAGTTACCAAAAATAAGAGAGTTTGACAGGACCCCTCGAAACAACTGCAGTGTTTCCTCAACCAACCCCACACTATCCTAATTTGTGCAACTTGCTTCTTTTCACCCCAATTTGATTTCCTTCCTAACTCTACAATGATGAGTCCTCCAAGTGCTATAGAGTTAGTACTATTGTTGAATAAGAGGGCTTAATCAGAGCCTCTCCCTAATGTCTTAGGCAAGTAAGATAGTATCTCTGTGATTTTAAAGGGATGAAAGAAGACACAACATGTTATTATAATATTTGGGGGGGGGAGGGGAGTATTAAAGTCATATATCAATTTTATGATATATTTTCATATTAATAATGCTAAAATATGAAAAAACTAATTTTCCTTAGAATTTTAACTTTTCAGAAAAAGAAAACTGAAATCCAGATTGAGGTTAAACCATTTACCCAGGAGCATACTGTTACTAAATTTTGGTGCAAACCACTGTATTAGTTTCCTACTGCTGCTATAACAAATTGCCACAAACTTAATGGCTTTAAAACAATGCAAATTTATTATCTTAATGTTCTGATGGTCAGAACTTTGACATGGGTTTTACTATGCTAAAATTATGATGTTGGAAGGACTATTTTTTTTTTAATATATTGGTCCTTTATCATAAGGTGATGAGAATTAAACAAGATCATAGAGACAGAACACTTAGCACACTATTAGCATATTGCAAGCATCAATAAACACTAACTATTCTTATTATTGAACCTAAAATTAGCCATGCTTTCTCTCATATATAGTCCCTACGTCTGTACTTGTTAACCTGATTAACAAGTACTGGATATCTTAGCTTGACCATAACTTCTATCAGAAATGTCCCTGCCCTGCCCATCATCAATATAATTTTAAAAACTATAATATAATAGTTAATGTTTATTGCATTATTCTATATTGAAGCACTCATTTACTACTCAGAATAATCTTATGAAATACTATTATTAGTACCACTTTATGTTTAGAGGTAAAGAAAGAGAGAAACAAGAAAGTAATGGAACATGTATTCTAGGAAAACAACATTTGAGTATCTCAAGATTTATATTTCAGATAGTCATAAAATTTTTATTGAACTAGATTTTATATTACATATACTATTATTTTTTATTTGCTTTGATAATCTGTAATCACAGAAATCAAAGTGTTGCCAAAACAAAATGCTAGATATCTAGATATTTGTTAAATCGTTCTCTACTTTAGAGATTGTTTGAAATAGATGATAATTGAAACCAAGGCAACAGGTTAGCCAAATGCATGCTGGTATCCGTGGAAATGTTTGGCTTTTAGGAACAACCCATATGATCTGGCTTTTAGCAAAGTGTTTTGGTCCTAGGGTAGGGTCAAAGTGGAGAAGCAGGTTAGCCTAGACTTTCAACCGTAGTACAATTTCCTGGTTAAACAATAATAAAGTAAATAAAAAGATTTGCACTACCTCTCCCCCACTTATTTAGCTCATTGTCTCATTTGTTCTCAGTTTATTTTCTGACCAATTTTCCTGCACATATCTATATAATGGAAGAATTGAATCAAGATTCATTGATTTTCCATTAAAATTACTTTTAGATGGAAGCCGTTTTTAAATCTATACTGCCACATACAAATGCTAGGTTTACTTACTCCCTAGGCCACACCCGATCTGTCAGCTCTTTGATAGTGATAATAATAATAATAATAATAATAATAATGGAGTACCAAAAACAATGAAAGACATTTCAGAAATTAAAATAATGTCTGCCCTTAAAAATAGCTATGAATACATTTAAAAAACACTTGGTTTAATAGTACAGACACTCTTACTGAATTAATCAATATGACTTCACCACTCAAATAATGAAATTCAAGTTGAGCAACATTTATATAGCACCTTATATGCAATATGAGGAAATATTGAATCAGACATGGATATATCCTAGCAATAAATATTCAGTGGAAAAGTTGATTCCCCAAATTTAGGGAAGGATAATACTGTTTTTATTAAATCCTAAAACAAGCAAAATTAGCTATATTTCTTTAAGGATAAATGTCTATGTGGTAAAATATACACAGACAAGGTTTGGGAATGAAAAACAGAAAATAAGGACAGATAGTACATGAACTCTCAGCTAATGTCAGTAATATTGATAGTGTCCAAAAGAATGTTTTTATGTTGGCTGGTGGAATTATATGTGTTTGTTTTACTATTATATCAGGTAACATAAAACATTAAATAATTAAATTTTTGGAATTTACAAAAATATATCTATGGATATGGAAATTTTTCATAATTCTTTATTAAAGTAAAATCGCTCACAAATAGCATGATACAATGTACAGACTTCAGTTATATTTTGGGGAGCACATTTCAAGAGCTCTATAAATAGCAACTATTAACTTCATGCCCCATCCTGCTTTTCCCCCCAAAAGAAAGAAATAAACTCACCTTTTTTCTTAATTAATGTCCTTTTGTTTTTAACTCAGCAAAAGCCTTTACTCCTGCTTAAAGTTATCCATACACTCTTCTAATCCATTTGCAAATTGTCCCACTTATGTACACATCCTCACATATAATATCATCCATATTTGTGAATTCTCCCAAGATCTTAAAATTGTTAGCAAATTCTTAAGACATAAACAATGTATTTATTGTTCATTACTCATAAATTATTAGTAAAAGGAAATCAATGATTGATAAATGGCTCATTCTGATGTAAGCAAAGATTTATGTCATACTGAAAGATTAATAAGCATTTATTAATAGTAGAGTAATTATTAATTCAGTTTAGTACAGCAATATTTATCTTCAAAACACTTTCAAATCACTAATAACCCATTTCTTATAATTAATTTAGAACAATTTTTCTCTAGGATAAATAATGTATTCAATTATTTGCAATACGTTCACATCATTTATAACCAACTATGTTATTTAGAAATAAATTTTAAGAACACATGGAGGCTTATAATCTTAATCTTCATAGCTATTACTTTATTTTATATAAAATTTTAACTGAATTGCTTGTCAAAGCCTGAGGTTACAAGTCCCAACTTTATGAGCAAAGGATGAATTCTGAACTCATCAGTTTGGAGTTCAAATTCATCTTTTTTCACCACAACCCTAATAACTTATTCATTCCCTTCCTATTCAGGTTAATACTAAGTAACCATTACATTCATTTGTCCATTCATTCAAAAACTACTTATTGAGTGACCATGATATGCCCTAAATGTGGCAGACCCCCAAACAGATATGGTCTTTCTGCCAGTAGAACATCTAGCCAGGATGGAAGAACTTCATGTAAAGAAAGCAATTTAAAAAATCTTTAATGCAATGCAATTTCAATTTTCATTGAAAGCATATTGCTTTTCATATTGCTTTTAAAGATTTTCATATTGCTTTGAAAGCACATAATAGGGTGAGCTGACCTACCTGGAGGGTCTGGAAAATTTCCCTGAAGAAGTGGCAATAAAACTGAGACTTGAAGGGTGAGCAGTGTTTACCCTGATGAAGTGGCCACAGAGATCCTTCCAGGAAAAGGGACTCAATAAAGGACTGAAGAGGAAGGGACCACTCTGATATTATGGAACTAAAAGAGATCAACATGCCTGGAGAAAGAGGAGGAGTGGCGCAAACTCCAGTTGGATACAAAGGCACAGATCTCATTAATATCTGCCTAATTCTCTTTCCTCACTTTGACCTTTAGCACAACCCCCCAGTTATCCATATTACATAGTAATAGCTTCATAACTGGTCTTCATCCTCCAATTCCACCATCCCACTCCATCCTCACCCCTTACACCTCATTGACTTCCATCCTCCAAATGCTGAGCAATGTTAAAAAAAAAAAAAAAAAAAAAAAAGCTGAAGCAGATCATGTTGCTGGCTCCCTGCTACCTTAAGGTTAATATGAAAATTAACCTTGGGTTAATTTTGCATCTTGGGAACAGAGACTCCTTCAAAACCTCCTCCTTAACCTCTCTTTCTAGCCATGCCCTTTTCTCACCATTCATAACACTATTTTCTCCTCTTCCTTTTCTTTTCTCCCTGTATCCCTCTCTCCTTTCTTCCATTTCTATCATCTTCCCTCTCACTCTTTCTCTCTCTTTCTCTCCCCTTTCTCTTGCACTCACAACATGGTGTTTTCATGTCCTGCATTTCTCATACCTTCTCCTCCTGTCTCTGTCTCTCAGCCCACAGTTTTTCCTTCTACTGTCCACCAAATCATTTTCCTAAGAAATTCCTACTTGTCTTTGAAAATACAGCTGCAATCTAACCTTCACTAAAGAGTCTTCCTAAACTCTCTCATGGCAGATCAAAATTTTTGTCAACCTCTTTGCTTCCATAAGATTTATTTCATGACCCATATTTTGACTTTTCATGAGCATATTTTATTTTTGATATACTATTCTGTTTAATTTTATTTCCCTCTTATTCTACTGGGGTCTCTACATAGCTAGAAATCACTCTCCACCATATAAACCCAACTAAAATACCTTAAATTATCTCATGAATGAAATCCTAAAGCAGAATAGTACTAGAGTTGGTTAAGTCTGCCAAGATCCAGGAGCTTTTCATATTTCTGTTCTGCTATTCTCAGAATATCCCCTCACAATTGCAAGATAGCTGTAACAGTTATAATTTGATAACTTTCTAAATTATTCTGTTGGCTGGACTCTACCTATATGTTTAACATATTTTATTTATTGTACGGAGTGGGGCCAAGCCAGTGGAATAAAAGTAAAAGTTACTAAATATGACTACAAGAGAAATTATCTACTTGGAGAGTCCTAATATTTCATAGAGATGTACAAGGCTTCAAAAAATATGTAGGTACTCAAATTCTTAAGAGATAATGTTCATGCAACAGAAGCATAGAAGAAAATAAATGCTATTTGTGGGTGATTAAGTGTAGAATCCAAGCTTAAAGTGTTTGATAATAGCAGAATTAATTTATTGCTTTATACACCAATACCAGAAACATCACTCTAGAGAGATGACAACAGAAAGGAAGACATGACTAGTAAAAGTATGCATAGTACTGCAATAAAGAGTGATTCTTCAAATAAAAACTAATGGACCTTTTTTCTAAACAGGTCATAATCAGTTTTGGAAAATGGAGTGTTTGAAAATGGGCTGAGTATAGCAGGATGTTCTGGAGTAAAATATTATTAGTTGAAAATGAGAAGATAGATCATATTTTATCATAAATGGAAAGATAGTTTTTCTTGGCATTTCTTTTTCAAATGTCTCTTAAAAATGACTTTAGTGGTTTTAGACTATGCAGAGTATGTGCTATTAGACAAAATAATTTCCTCAAAATAAAGGTCCCTGTTTGTTGTTCTTTTCTATATCCATCATAGTAAAACTACTGTAGAACAATTCCCACATTAATACTTAAAAAATGTTAAACTTCAGAAAACACACTGGATTTTCAAAAGAATCTGGAACCTTGATCCTGTGCTTACTGCGGTTCACAGATGTTAATTAGAACAGATAGAATCTGTAAATACTCCCAAAATGTTCTGAGGTTTTGAATAATATTCTTCAAAAACACTTTCTAGCAAGTAAACGCTGTAGATGTGTTTGAGAAGGTAAAGTAGGCCTCACAGATCAAAACAATATGCCATTCTGCTCACATTTCTACCTCTGAGAGTGGTCTCAAGAAACCTCTGAATTCAGGTCACCATCATGCTAGCTTCAAAAGTGTGCCTGACAAAACCTTAAGCTCAGTAACATATGGGGCAATCATACATTCAGAAAACAACTACTGATCATCTAATATGTTGGTCTAAGGCACTGTGTGAAAACCTACTGATTGGAAAGAATGAATGAGGAGGAAAGAAAGACATAAATACTGAACAAACGGAGCCTTGTCTTTATAAACATTATTTTGACAGAGTAAAAGATTCATATTTAAATTTTAATTGTATGTTTATTAAAATGAAAAAAATGAAAATTTCAGAGATTAGGAAATACATAAATCAAATGAAAAATGTGGATAAAAATAGATCTTTCTTCTGTAGTTTTGTGAAGATTAAATAAGTTCATATGAGTATAGCACTTAGCCCTGGCAGGTATTAATAATAAATGTCAGCAACCTAGTATTATTACTCTTAACATTATTTTCCAAAATATTCCATGTAAATTAGAATGAATTTTATAATAAAAACAATAATATAATTTCTAAAAGTAGTTGATATTTAAAATTATTGTTGTTTCTCCTTATGTCCATGAGCATGTAAAAATGACAAACTGATATTGTATATAGGTACAAAATATTAAGTTTATCTCAAAGCTATTAACAAATGGCTAAAAGTGAAAGAAAAAATGGAATATAAGGAATAGTCACATTTAATGTATTTCCTCACATTTTCAGTCTTTAAATTAAAACATCTACTTTGTGCCACTAAAACAAACACTAAACATGTGGAGAATCTAGAGGATTCTAGATTCTCTTTCTAGTGTGGTTCACATGAAAGTAAAATGAGACCAGGGCCTTGTGTCTGTCTCAGGAGAGGTGCAAAAAAATTTGTTATTATAATTTGGTGATTGAACTTCAGCAGCATTGGCAGGAGAGCTGAGGAGGATGTGAGGACTAGTGTCTCAGGGAGATAGAAACAACATTCTGATTGTAAAGAAGTGTTCTAGATGGCAGTGCACTATTTCTAGTGTCTTATCAATGCAGCAAGTTTAGGCCTGGTAGGACAATTATGCGGGGAGGCTGGGTGGAAGGGGATTGTATTAGTTTCCTAGTTGCTAAAACAAACACCATACAATAGTTTGTCTTAAACAATGGGAATTCATTCAGGCTAGGAGAGGTCCAAATTTGAGAAGTCACCAAGGCAGTGCTTTCTGCCTGAACACTGATGTTCTGAGTCAGGCTGATGGTGATTCTGAGCTCTTGGCTTTTCCACTAAATGGCAATGCACATAGCAGCATCCTCTCCTTTCTCTTCCAGGACCTGTGGACTACCAGTTTCTGGCTTTTCCCCTCAGCTGTTTTCTCATGGCTTTCTCTTTAAGGCCTCCAGTAATAGGATTAAGCCTCATCCTGATTTTAGTTTAGTTACTACCTTAAGTGAAGTAACCCAATTGAAAATGTCCTATTTATATTGGGTTCATACCCAGAGGAATGGACTGAGATTAAGAACATGTTTTTCTTGGTTACCTAACTCCAAGCCACCACAGGGGTGTGGTAGTATGAGGCTTTTATGAACCCCAGAAAAGATCATGTCCTTAGAACTCGTCCATTCCTGTTGGTGTGAACTTACTGTAGGTGGGACCTTTTGATTACGTCACTTCAGGTAAGGTTTTTATTATTATTATTATTATTAGATTACTTCAGTAAGTCATTGTTCTTAATCTTTTACTGGATTCCTTTATAAATGGGATGAATATGGAAAGAACAAGCCACAGGAGTCAGAGAGGAATCCAAATAAGCCAAGAGAGAAAAACAGATGGAGCAGCCAGAAGCTGAAAGCATTGGAGCCCATAGGAGAAGGCAGAGATCAGCATATGCCACTACGTGCCTTCCCATGCAACAGAGAAGTCCATGATCACCCACAGCCGATCTTTGGGGAGAGAGTATCGCCTGATGATCCCTTGATATGGACACTTTTCTCAGCCTTGGAACTGTAAGCTTTCAAGCCAATAAATCCCCATTGTAAAAGCCAACCCATTTCTGGTATATTGCTTTCAGCAGCTTTTTGCAAACTAAAACAAGGAGTTATATCTGGTAGGTGGAACATAGCATTATAGGCAGCAGGTCATAATGGAAACCATGAAGCATCATCATAATTTATGCTATATGACTTTTCAGGACAGGGGCTGATGGAGATATAGGGATCAGGATAAATGAAAGTCATGAAAATGTGTCAGTTATGGTGCTTTGTGTTCAGCAAAGCAGATTAGGCATTCAAGGAAGGACACTAATCCTAATCTAATAAGAAATTTAATTACCAATCTATGAAAAAAATAAAAATGGCTAATTCTTTTAATGAACAACATTATCAGAGGAGGATAGGAAATGCTTCCCCTTGTGTCTAAACATAATCATCCAGGGAACCTCCCTTATGTGGTGAAGAACATTCTTTTATATATATCTTTACCTAATCAGGGATGATTCCAGGAACAGATCAGAGTCTACAGGTAATGTACAATGGTGATTAGCCATGGGGAACTGAAGGTGGCAAAATTAAGTAAAGGTGGTCATGGTTTCAGTGAACTTATTATCCTCATTCTTTATTTTTATCTAAGTGTGTACAATAACTATAAGGTTATTTAAAAAATAGTTTAGTGAGTTTCAGATAACTTAAATATAGGAGTGGTATCACCATCCATGGAGAGGAACTCATGGGCTAACTTTACATGTTTTGCTTTAAAATAAAATTAGAATATTATATTTAATCTTTTGTGAAGCACATGGCCTGAACCTCATGTTCACTTTTCTATTATCTCTAGTCTAGCCTTAAAAGGGATAACCAACAAGCGTAGAAAGTTGAGTTAAGGCAAAGCAGTTTCTGTCGCGAAGGCTGAAATTCACAGCATACACATGACTAATGAAGGAATATTTAAAAAGCATGTGTCTAATATGAAAATTCGTAGCAATTGCTGTCACTAAAATAAATATGTTTATTCTCTGTGATAGGCTGACTTCATAGATATGGAGAGCCTTTGAGAGATCTTGCTCTCATGTTCATATTATAATTTGCCCAGTGTGGAGCCATTCCCTCTCTCAAATCTTTCATTCATTAATTTACTCATTTGTTCATTCATCAAACATTCGTGGATAATCACAATGTATGACAAACATTAGAGGCACTAAAATAATTAGCTTAGCATGTGTTAACTCAATAAATATCAGGGTATTTGTTGTTCTGAATTAACCCATCAACTATGATATATCTATTTAATAGCGTCATTGGTAAACTCTCAGAAGCAAGAGTGACAATAATTTTGGTGTATAATAGACAGATGGGCTCAATGAAATTCTATTACCTAACTATCTCTGAGAAGCTTACATCTATTGAGTATTTTATGGGGGGTGCTGTACATGCATTATTATCTTAGTCAATCCTCCCGACAATCCTGCAAAGTTAGTATCATTATTACAAACATTTTAGAGATGATATAAGAGTCTTAAAGATGTCAAAAGACTTGCCCAACATTATATCATGAGGAAGTAGCAGAGCAGAGACTTGAATTCAGGCATATCTGAATAGAAACAGATTGGTCTTAACTATTCTATGCTGCCTGGGAGATATTAAAAATAGTGCAAGTTACGAAAGTTCTAAAATGGTACTGTGCAAGCATTGTCAAAGTAGAACATTAACATATTAATATCATTGTAAATTATTCTTTTTCATGTATTTAATATTGTTCCAATAACATGTGAGTAAGAAATAAAACCCTATTTTTAAAACCTAAGGTAGGCTGAAATATTCTTAACTGGCCCACAATGAAACTAAAGATGGAGGGGGAGAGAAAGGTCATACTTGTAGAAGAGGAGACAAAGGAGTAACATCAATTAAAACCAAGTTATCAAAGCCTGAAATAGTTATAATTATTCCACAGAGATATGACAAACATTTCCTTTTGGTGAATTCTTAACTACTTGATTCTTTAATATAGACAATCTGTTAAAAGGCAATATATTTGTTAGTCATTTTCCACTCAATGTTCTGAAAATTAAGTAAAAGAGAAAATTGAAGATTTAAAATTAAATTAGCCAAGCATTTCTAATCTCTAGTGAGTTGCAATGATATAGTGGTCCTTTTATACACATATTTAAAAGGAAGTAAAAAATGCATAAAGGCCTAATTAATACTTTTAAACTTTCCATGTTTTATTGAATGAAAGATACTATCAAATTATGAAGTGCCATCACTAATATTGCAAAAAAATGCAGATTTTAATTTAGTACATATTAGTTGGATATTTGAGAATGATGCACCACACCATATGTGGGCATACAAATAATTGGGGGCAAAGATATAACTCATGGTCAATGGCTCAATTTTACTATATTAAATTATGGAAAATTTCAGAAGTTATTATATAGCTTTCTTTTTTTGTTGAGTAAGAAAAATATCATTTAATGTATATATTTCAGTATACTGTTTGGCTTATATCTGAGCATGAACGAGTAAATTAGGATGAGCCTTACTAGTCATATAGAATCAAGATACTGATCTCCCACACCCAACAACCTCCCTGAAAATAGTTGTTAGAATGTACACAGCCTTAAATGGCATTTGAATACCTCATTCTTTATTTTTAGATAAATGCAAACCTTATAGCTTTTAATATTTTTGTTTATTCATATTTATATTTTGGTAATCATTTATTATGGTATTATCCTATTTCAGGACCTATGTTATATATAAAAAGTCATTGAAATTCTTTTTGTTCACAGTGAATATAAGTACCAATTAACTATATCATGAACTATAGTAATTTCTAACCAATTTTATTTTACCAATTTATAATATTTTTAATTTTAGTATACCATAACTTTACTATTGTTAATATTTTATACATCTAAATTAAGTTCATGTCATTTAGCAAAAGAACAGAACAGCAAACATCCTCATAGACGATTTGGGAACATTTGACGATTAGTTCATCATAATGGTAAAGAGCACAGACACTGGAACCAGATGGGGAAGTTCAAACTCTGGCTTCATCACTCACTTACTTATAATGTTTGGCAGGGTATTAGACTCTGTTCTTCTGTTTGTTTCTTTAATTTGTAAAATGGGGATAATAATGTGACTTAATGTACAAGGTTATTGTGAGTATTAAAACAATTTATCTGTAAGAAGTGCTTAGAAGTACCTTGAACATTGCAAGTGTTCCTTAAAGGATAGCCATAATTTTATTAGTGATGAGACAATATTCAGTTATGTTTCATCTTTTCAAGAGAAAATGGGTAAACATATCACAACTCTGCTTATAATGTACAGTGTTTCTAATGGATATGTAAACAAATATACAAACAAATAAATAATAGGAGAATGTAATGGAAAGGCTTTAAATTTTAAGCCCAGGGAAGCGGCTGTGGCTCAATCAGTAGGGCTCCCGTTTACCATATGGGAGGCCCCGGGTTCGGTTCCCGGGGCCTCCTGGTGAAGGCAAGCCCGCCCGCACGGCGTGGTTAGCTGACCCAGCGAGCACAAGCAGCAAGGGGGGGATAAATGAATAAATAAATAAATAAAATCTTTAAAAAAAAAAATTTTAAGCCTGTACTGTTAGTTCACAAATATTAAAAGAAAAGCATACTACCTAAATTTTATGGAAAATTTTCCTCAGATAATGAAGATCTAACAGCAGAATTTTATATACCATTGTACTTCGTGTTTGAGAAGAGGGATTCCTTACAGGAGGAGATTTTTTTTAATGGGCTGGCTTTGCAAGTAGAAGTCTTCTAGAAATTTAATGTGTTTTTGGGCACTTCAAGGTGAGAGAATAAAATTAACGAATGCCTGAGGCATACAGGCTATGAAAGCTATTAGCTAGTTGTTAAGTGTGAATGGGGAGCAAAATATGTGGGACTGAATATAGGAAACTAATGTTAGAAGGGTGGACTGGGGCCAATACTTAAGAGCCTATAGTTTTGAGGAGGTAACTATGGTTCTAATTTGAGACAGCATATGGTTTAGCTTAGTGAATAAGGAAGGAGAAAGATAGCAGCAGTGTGAAGGAAAATATTGAAGTGAGAGAAGAGATCAGAAGCAGGGAGACCAGCTCAGGGGCTAGAACACAAGGTCATATGATTGATGGCTGGGCTTCATTTAAGGCTGCATCAGTCAGAATGCAATGGAAACTAATAAAAGAGACTGTATTGTGTTCATGGGTAATCAAAGCATAGTTTTTCTAAGAAAAGAAGAAAGTCCTTTAAGTACCTATTTAAAAAATAAATAAGTTCTTATTCTTGAATTCAGGATGTTTTTTTTCTTCTTAATCACAGTGGCAATTGACTATTTCAAGAAATTGTGAATTCAAATGAAAAGAGAATTGGAATCCTAGAGTTCTTTATTTATCAATTATACAGCCTCAGAGACAAGGGCTACTTTTAACCAAGATGGGCAGATTCTTTTTAGATGGAAAAATGAGGCCGATCACACTTATTAAATTTTCCAAATAATAATTTAAATTTTAACTGTTTACAATCTGACCTTGCAAATTATTTCTCATCCTTCACTACTCCATAAAGCTCTTCTGGAAGCTGCGGCCAATGGAGAGGTTGCCTGGCCAGGGTATTTGCCCAGAGGCAAAGACATCCCTTTCCCTTTGGAGTGAAGGCCTCATTGTAGAGTAGGTCACTTTGAGGGTATAATAGCCATCTTATCGAGGAAAAGAGGAAATGTTCTTTAAAACACCAGCCCTTTGCCAGTGGGCCTCACATTTTATAACTTACAATAATTATGAATAAATAGTCAGGGTGGATTTGCCACTTAACTTTACACATGTCTGAAGTCTGGGGTGAAATTAGAACAGACTTTCTGAAAATTTACAGGAATGACAATTCTGTTTTTTGGAACAGGAGAAGAAAATTCTTTAATCTCTTTGCAATGTCTATTCACCTACCCATGGTTTACTATGAATCTGGAAAATAATATAACTTCTGTCTTTTAGAAGCCTAACTGAGTGACCATAAGGCAGTTGAAGGTAATTATTTGGAGTAGAAGAAGAAGAGGAGGGAGAAGAGGAGGCTTTCTGCTGGGAGACAATTTCTTGGTGGAACAGCCTTACTGAGTTGGATTGAGACAGATCAGAGTTTAAGAAGTCTGAAGCCACTGACTGCTGCTAGTTAGGTCTAAAGAGTAGTAAGAGGAAGCAGATGTGACTCAAACAGTTGGGTGCCCTCCTACGGGAGATCCCAGGTTTGGGTTCTGGTGCCTCCTAAAGAAGACGAGCAGATACCATACCCACTGCAACAAGCTAGACACTGCACCCACCGCAACAAGCTAGATGCCGCACTGCTGCAACAAGAAGATGCCTAAATGAGCAGATGCCACAAGCCAGCAGACACTGCAGCCTGCGGGGAGCAGATGTGGTTCAGGCCATTAGGCACTCACCTCCCATGTGGGAAGTCCTGGGTTTGGTTCTCGAACTTCCTGGAAAAGTTGAGCAAACAATGAATAGACAGATGGGAGAACCATCTGGGGAAGGGGGGGATAAATAAAATAATAATAATAATAATAAAGTAAATTTTAAAATCTTAAATAAAAAAAAAAGAGTAGGGAGTTAGACAGAAAGAATTTCATAAATCTAACTGGAACTCCGTGAGTTTTTGCTGCATATCATGTTGTGCAGGCATACGGTAAAACTAAACAAAAAAAGGGAAAGAACGACTGGATGGTTGTAAGCTGAAAAGTTCTCAGAGCTCAAACAGGTTGGGGAGACCACAGAGTAGAAAATCCTCAGTTCTGATCTGTGGGCAGTTTGAAATTATTTTATGAATCCCAAAAAGATTAAGACTATGTTTGTGGGCTGGTCCACTCCTCTGGGTATGAGACCTTTTTTCAATTGGACTACCTCAGTAAGGCATAACTCAGGTTGAGTCTCCGCCTTCTTGCTGGGTCTGATAAAAAATGGAGACACACCAGAAAAGCAAGCTCCACTATATATGATGCTAATATGTGATGAAAGGAGAGGTCCAAGGAACTGAGGCACCAGGGAGAGATGAGCCATTTGCCTCATAGCTTGTAGCTGAAATTGGGAAGAAAGCAGAACAGCCAAGCCTGAAGAAAGAGGCCTGGTAAGAGACAAGCCTTATGCCTGGAGTCCCTCAGCTGAGATCTGGGAGATAGTACAGCCCGGAGGGGAAGGCAAAAACCAGGCAGAGATTACCCACCATCTTGCTTCAACATGTGGCAGCTGACTTGGGTGAGAAAGCACCTTTTATGGTGCCCTGAATTGGACTTTTCATGGCTTTAGAAATGTAAGCATTCATCCCAAATGAATACTCTTTATAAAAGCCAGCACATTTCTGGTACTTCCTTTCAGCAGCCCTTTTGCAAAATAAAACAGTGGAAATCCCAGAAGGTTCACAATTTAATAGAAGAGAAGAAATATGCATGAGGTGAAGGCTGTAATAGGTACATTCTAGCAAACTTTAAAACAAGACTTGAAGGCTCAAACTTATACACAAGTAGCTTAGCTTAACTATTTTATAGAAAAGAAAACATCAATATTATTTAAAGGAATATCACATAAAGCACATTTAACAAAATATAATAACAAGTCAAAATAATGGATCATGCCAAGAATTAGGAGACTGTGCCTTATAACTATGAGACAAATCCCACAGTTGAAAGTGACCAGAAATAGTAGATATGACATAATTTGTAGGTAAAAAATTAAAATAGCTATTATGACTGTACTCAAATATTTAAAGGAAAACATGAAAAAATTAAAGAGAAATATAAGGAACATAAAAAAGAACCATAAGTAACCTATAGAAAACAATATAATACTTGAAATGAAAATAAACAAACTGAACAGAAATTTTCACTGAATTGGGTTAACAGCAGACTAGGCAATGCAGAAAATATGAGTATCAGTAAACTTGAGCACATAAAAATAGAATGTATACTAACTTAAGCACATATAATAAAAAGAATGAAAAATAAATAAGCACAGACTCCTCTAACCATGGAAGGTGTCAATTAGTCCAATGTGTGTGTAATTGGAAATGCAGCAAGAGAAGAAAGGGGAAAAAAAGTGACAGAAAAATATATTTGAAGATATTATGGGTGATTAACAATGGATGGAAACCAAACATAAAAATACAAGAATAATAAGTAAATACAAACATTAAACACATAAAACATATGATTATCAAACTTCTGTTAACCAGTACTAAAGAGGAATTATAAAAAGCATCCAGAGAAATGAAACACTTTCAATACAAGGAGAATATATAAGAATAACCAATTATTTCTTATCAGAATTATGCAAGATAGAAGACAATGGAATTACATATTTAAATTCTAAAGCAAAAAGCAAGCTGTCAACTTAGATTTCTAGATTCAAGGAAATAATTTTGAAAAACTACCATGCAATAAAATATTCTAAAACTAATAGAAGCTAAGAAAATTTATCTTCACAACACTAGTACCTGAAGAAATGTTATGGGAAGTTCTTCAGATAGAAGAAAATGAGGGCATGTGGAAAGGTGAGTTTATGCATATTAATGAAGAATCCATAAATGGTAAACATGTGAATAAATATAAGAAAACTTTCTCATTAAAGAAAGGTTTAATGCATAGTTGGCTTTTTAAAGCCAAAATTACAACAATGTATTATGTGCTTAATAACAGATGTACAACTAACTTGCATGACAAAATAGCAAAGAAAACAAGGCGAGAACACTAGAGATATAATGTAAGTTTCTCATATTTATATAAATTACAATAGTATGAAATGATTTAAAGATATATAGTGATAAGTCAAAAACTGTAAACTCTAGAACAACCATTAAAATTAAAACATACAGGAACAAAAGATATAATTTTGCTCAAATCAAATGGAAAGCTAAATAAAATTTTAAAAAAGAAACCTATCAATAATTGTACTTTATACACTAGTACTGAATATTTGGAAAATGAAATTAAGAAAATAATTGCATTTAAAATAGCATAAAAATAAAGATACAAAACATTTACTCTTTATAAGTACAAAAGATGTTTGAAAAAAAGTAAAGATTTACATATTTGAAAGACTTCCCATATTCATGGATTGGAAGTCTTAATATTGTTAAGATGGTAATAGTCCCCATTTGATATATAGATTTAAGGCCATCTGTCTTAGTTTGCCAAAAGGGTGCCAATGCAAAGTATCGGAAAATGTGTTGACTTTTTTCAAGAAAATTTATTTGGGGTAAAAGCTTACAGTTCCCAGGCCATGAAAAGTCTAAACCAAGGCATCATCAGAGATGCTTTCCCACCAAAGCAGCTACTGTCGATCCTGGCATGTTGCCACATGGTTAAGCAAGATAGCCACCTACCTCTGCAGAGATTTCAGCTTTCCCCTCCGGAATCTATCATATCTTAGAGCTCAGCTTTGAGCAACCAGGCATAGGGCTTGTCTCTTTCAGGGCCTTCTATATCAGTCTCAGCTGTTCTGCTCTCTTCCCAAGTTCAGCTATAAACTATTCGGCATATAGAAGGGTTGGTCTTCTCTTAAGCTGCTCTTTGGGCTCAGCCACTTGTGGGCTTCGTGCTTAAGCAATACTCTCTCTTTAACAGCAGGCTCAATCATAGTGGCTGTGGTGGCTTCCTTTTTCTTCTCCCTGTCCATTGTGTGAATTCATTTATATCAGACCCAGCAAGGGGGCAAGGATTCAACATGAATCACACCTTACTGCTTGTAGTCCAATAAAAAGCCCTATAGCAATCTTAAGAGGTAATCTAATCAAAGGCCCCTGAGCTGAATTTAATGCAATCAAAGGATATCATATCTGGAGGAATGGATTAGTATGCAAATATATGCTTTCTGATTTTGGGATTCATAAAATAATTTCAAACTGCCACATCATCCCTAATAATCCCAGCTAGTTTATATTTTTAAAGAAATTAACAAACTGATTATAAAATCCACATGGAAATCCAAGGGACCAAAATTGGAAAAAACAATCTTGAAAGAGAACAAAATTGGAGGACCGATTTCAAACATACTGCTACAGTAAACAATGCCATGGTAAAAGGGTAGTTGTATAGATTTATGGAATAGAAGTGAGAATGAGAAATAAACTCATTCACAGTCAATTGATTTTTTAAAATTATTTTTAAAAATATTTATTTATTTATTTATCACCCCCTTGCTGCTTGTGCTTGCTGTGTCCATTTTGCTTTTGCATTTTTCTGTGTCTGTTTGTCTACATTTGTTGGGTCATCTTGCTGCACCAGCACACTGCGCCGCGCCAGCCGTTAGCTCACCACGCTGCGCTGCGCGGGCCAGTTTGCCTTCACCAGGAGGCCCCTGAAATTGAACCCGGGGCCTCCCATATGGTAAACAGGAGCCCAACCAATTGAGTCACAGCCACTTCCCTATAGTCAATTGATTTTTGACAAGGAAACCAAGATAATTTAATGGGGAAAGAATAATATTTTCAATAAATGGTTCTGGGACAAACAGATATTACATGCAAAAGAATAAAGATGGAGCCCTACTGAACACCATAAACCAAAATTAACTAAAAATTGATCACAGTCCTAAATGTAAAACAAAAATAATAAAAATCTTAGAAGAAAACATATGAGAAACCCTGCATGACCTTGGGTTAGGTAACACTTTCTTAGATGAAACATTAAACACATGAATTCTAAAAGAAAAGATACTTATATGGACTTCATCAAATTTTAAACTTTTGTGCTGCAAACTACATAATCATCAAAATGATAAGACAACTCATGCAATGGGAGAAAATATTTATAAACCCTAAATTGGTTAAGAGACTTGTATCTGTCTGTCTGTCTGTCTGTCTGTCTCTCTCTCTCTCTCTCTCTCTCTCTCTCTCTATATATATATATATATATATACTCTTACAGCAATAAAAAAGAAAAATAACTTAATTAAAAAACTGGCAAAGGATCTGAATAGAAATTTCTCCAAGGAAGATATACAAATGGCCAATAAGCACATGTAAAGACACTAAATGTCAATTGTCAGTAGGGAAATTACAAATGGAAAACACAAGATACCATTTCTAATCCACTAGGATCACTAAAATTAAAAAGACAGACAAAATTATTGACAAAGATGTGAATATATCTAAACTTTATGCATTACTATTGGTGGGATTTTAAAATGGTACAGTCACTTTGCAAAAATTGTGTCAGTACCTCAAGTTGTTAAACATTGTGGGGTTCCAGGGCCCAGAACCCCCACTAATTCCTCAGCATGCAGCTATCTACCTGACCCAGGCCTAAGTTGAAGGTTAACAACCCCCACCCCCACCCAGGAGGGGAGAGAATGTCTTAAACCAAGTCTCCTCTGAGGTGTAAAACCTCATTTCCTGAGATAACATCATCAAACCCCATGTGGATCCTAGTTGCAACTCTGTTATTGCCCCAATGGAATGTCTTTGTTTTGAGACCCCATATACCCCCCTCCTTTTCCTGCTTCTTTGAGGAGCGCTAACTTTATCCTTTAACCTGCCACTATCAAGGAATTTTCTCCTGTCTTAAGTCCCAATAAAGCTGATGTTTGATGCTCTGCCTGGTGCATTCTTTGGTCTCATGGCCTCACCAGTTTATGCCCTTCAGGGGTTGGGTTGGAATAAACATAGAATTACTATATGGCCCAGAAATTCCACTCCTAGATATATTTGCAAAGAAATAAAAATATATGTCCACACAAAAACTTATTTATGAGTGTTCATAACAGAATTATTCATAATAGCCAAAAAGTGGAAATAACCCAGATGTCCATCAACTGGTAAATGGATAAATAAAATTTGATATATCCATAAAACAGAAATTGGGAATAAAAGGAATGGAGCATTGATAGATGCTACATCATGGGTGAACCTTGAAAACATCATACTACATTAAAGAAGCCATTTGCAAAGATGATATTTACATGAATCCATTTATATTAAATGCCCAGAATAAGCACATCCATTAAAAAAATAAATAAATAAATAGATTAGATTTTGCCCATGGCCAGGGGTAAAGTGTGATATGGGAAGGATGATAGGGTGTATTCCTAATGGGTATGGGGTTTCTTTTGGGGGAATAATGATGTTTTAAAATTAGGGTCTGGTAATGGTTGCATAGCCCTCTGAATATATTAACAAATATTTTATTATACATGTTAATGGTTGAATAGGATGGTTTCTGTATTACTATCTGAATACAGCTGTTAAGAACAAAATTGGTTAGAAAAGTAGAAAGAAATAAACCATGGACAAATGGACAAAAGAGAAAACTAGCAAGAATTTAGAAATAAAATCAGCTATTTTGATAATTAGTATAATTTATCTAAATTAGCCTAAATTATCTAAATATTCCAATTAAAATATTTTTTAGATTAGATAAAAAAATAACCATCTTTCTTTTCTCTACAAGAAAACCACTTTAAATATAAAGATTAGATAGATTAAAAGTGAAAGAGTTGTATAAGATATACCATATAATAGCAGTCACAAGAAATTTGGGTGCATATTTTAATATCAGTCAAAGTAGACAACAGGGCAAGATGCACTGAAAAGGATAAATAAAGAATTGCATAATGGCAAAAGTGTGAATTCATCAGGAAGTTATAAAATGTCTAAATACCTAATAGCAGTATAACTAATAACAGGCTAAAAGTTGCAAAGGCAAGGGTATGTGCCCTTGTTAGACAACTGAACCTGAATTGTAACTGTGTTTCCCTGATACATTTCCCAAAGCCTGGATCTTGGGAGGCAGAAATCCCCCGATGGGTCACTTTGACTCGAACACTCCCCAATAACTTTGCCAAAAGTTTCCTATGACTACACTGTAGTCTAAGATTTATCATTCCTATATCTCTCTGTTACTTTCCTCACTCCTCCAGGGGTCAGATCTACATTGGGGTCTGACAACTCTCCCTGCCTCCTTCCATTCCCTTTCCATTTTCCCTCAAAATCATTTTCCCCCAATATATCTTTTGCAGATCTAAGCTCATTTTGTGTCTCCTTGAAGAACACAAATAAGCACAAACTGCTTAGAAGGTATCTTCCAAAATTCTAATATTCACCGTCCTTGAGTATAAAAATAAGATAATATCTTTCTTATAAGTGCAATGACTAAAATAAAATGTGTATCAGTCCCAAGAAGTGCTTGGTACAGTCAAAACTTAAAAATTATCCTTTCAATACATGACCTAGGAAAGAGATGTTGAAAGTCTAAGACAGTCTTACTGCTTGTGGATTTACAACATAATCAAACTCACAGTATTATCCTCCTTATTACTAGGATACAAATTACCATATTACATAGTCTTATTTGCTGTCGTTAACTGAATATTACCTTTGCATATGATTAATGGGTATATTGAATCCATAGATCCTGCTATCATAATACAGTAGCAAGAACATGGGCTGTGAGACCTTGAGAAAATTAAAAAGGAAAATTACTTTATCTTTTTGAACTACTCGTCTTTTTCATTAAAATAGGGAAAGGAGCTTGATTAGGAATATCTGGGCACTATGTCCACTATTTTCTCCTAAACAAAGACATGATCTTCTCACGCTGAGTTTGCTCCAAGTGTCAGAAAACCTGAAGTTGGTAGGCATTTGTTAAAGGGGAAGTTCATACGCTTTTGGTTTTATTTTTTCCCAAAAGGTATTATAAGCCCTGAATGGACAAGACAAAGCAAGCATTGGTTTACCACTGTGCTGTGAGAACCTACTTTCCTGCTGCCTCATTCCTCTTGATGAACGAAGTAGATCTGTATCTTATGGTTGATTTTAACCTTAAAATCCCTCAAACATTTGCAGTTGCACTCTATTACTTAGTTGGCACTTTCTTAGAGTTAAAACATGTTTATTAACTTTTTACAGATACATAGGAGGTAGACTAAAGGACAATTTTCAAATGTGTTTCAACAAGCATTTACAAATGCAGTGGGGTTGGTATTGGAACCACATCTTCAGATGTGAAGTGACAGCCAGGTTCTCAGATTCGAAAGCCAGCTCCATCCTTCTATAAAACCCGAGTAGCTAATGACCTAGTTGTGGGACCTGTGGTAGGTTTCTAGCCTTTCTGAACTCTTGGTTGTCTCACAAATAACATGGAGATACTATTAGTACTTCCACATAATGTTCTGGGCCCAAATGGGCCCAGAACAAGTGCTCTGTACAATTTAACAGTGTGAGAGTATAAGAAGTAGTGTATGTTTAAAGGTTCACTCCTTTTTATTTTATCTCTGAGAGTCTGAATAATGTACATTTGAGACTGGTTTTGTGCAAGAGACTTGCGATAAGAAGGCTATGTACAGATTTTAGTTCCTCTTTAAATAAAATGGAAAAATAAATAAATAAATTAATTAATTAATTAATTAATTACAATAAAATCTGCTCTATTTATTGTGATTATTGAATAAAATATCTTCTATTAATAACCATAAAGGGCTATGCAAATTAAATTTATCATCATCATAAATATTGTAGAATTGAAAAAACTTTATAAAATAAAATGTGACTACATAGTCAAATACTTAAGAGAGCATGGCATTTTCATTCTAAAAATGCATTTCACACTTAAATAGATGACAATCTAATTATGTTTCTGCAGAAGTGTCAGGAACAACTTATGAGCAAGGGGAAAGCTGAGTACTGAACATTAGCAGCCCCACTTGCCCTCAAAAATGAGCATGGGTCTACTTTTAGCTATGTCTGTATACTGTGTTTATGGTATGATATCTATGTGAAAAATACAAAACAAACAAACAAAAACAAGCAAAAGAAAAACAGAAGGACTATTCCTGCTTATAAAATGACTGAGTTATGTGATTTCAGAGAGACCGTTAAGCTTTAAAAGTACAATTGAAAATTACAAAAAGAAAGCTAATTTCATTTTAGCAGTAATTTCAATAAATAAATATTTCCCTCTAGATTTCTTGTTAGGGGACAATCTTTTGAAAATAAAGAGATATGCATGAGAAATCAGCATTAGCTGTTTCTACTGCTTTATTTAAGACAAGCCCTGGCCTTTGGCTTACATAATTATTGAGTATTAAATGAGAATATTACAATTAAAACTCATTGTATGGGTATATAAAGTACTTATAGTTGAAAACAATGCTGGTAATTCATTTGGGGATAGTTATAAAATATAAGAAAGTTAATTTCAGGCCTACATTTCTCATAGTTCATCAGTCAAATACCACCAGAAAGATACCTGCATTAAAAAAAAAAAAAAAAAAGTCAGGTATGTTTACTTTTCTACAACAAGGGAAATACAATCAGATGGAAACTTGAGAGTTTCAGGGAGTATTTGAAGCAGTTCTTACAGAGTTTGAGTTTATAGAGTTTGGTTTATTATTTAACAAACAGATAAAAGTAGTAAGGGCAAGCACTAGATTAGATATCAAGAAGTGGAGGTGGTTTTGAAAAGACATGCATCAGTAATACTGTTTCAGAAGCTAGGAAGAAGGGAGATGTGATTATTTAAAAAGCAGCAATAATTCAGAAGACATACAGTTAGTAATATTTTCAGGTATAAATGATTTTCAGTAGAAATATTGTTTACATAGACTTGTCAATTTCAGATTAACTGCATATTTTCAATCCCTAAAATTGCCATAATGTTCATATAGGGTATGCTTCCTTCCTTTCTTCCCTATGTCTCTCACTCACACACATGCTCACATACTCATATAATGTTTTAAAATATTCATTAGGATGTAAACTATATCCAGGTCAATATATTCTCAGTTAGCTGGACATGTGACAGGTACTTAAAGCAGGGCAGGGGAGTGGATGTAGCTTAAGCAGTTGAGTGCCTGCTTCCCATGGAGAAGGTTTCAGTTTCAATCCCTGATACCTCCTAAAAACAAACAAACAAACAAATAAAAACCAACTCTCATTGGGGGAGCGGATGTAGCTCAGTGGCTGAGTGCCTGCTTCCCATGTACAAGGTCCTGGGTTCAATCCCTGGTACCTTCTAAAAAAAAATACAAAAAACAGAACAAGGCATAACAAACTTGGGTGAGTGATATTTTAGCTAACCAGTGGTACTAATAAATTCATGGTTTTATGTATCTGTAGTCCATTGCAGCATATATTATACAAAGATATTTTCACTGAGTTAGACACTATCCACTTCATTATTTATTGTTCTATGTATATAAACCACACATGATGACATATAGAGACTAGACAAATATCGATGTATATGTGTATATATACAGAGTAAGGATATATTTGTTTGTATTTATATGTGTGTGCATGTGTGTGTATATGCATGTGTTTATGTGTTTATATTTCTTGGGTTTCCAAAACTCTATAAAGTTTTTCCATTTTTATTAAGGACTATGTGCTAGTGAACTTATAAAAATGCAGTGTATTCTCATAGCAACATTTTGAGAAAATACTATTATTCCTATATTACTGATAAGAAATTGGTTTAAAAAGTTTCCGTTATTACCTCTTCAATAAATGTCAGAGTCCAGATTCGAAACTAGGCAGTTTGACTTCATAGTCTATGCTCTTAAACACTAGACATGCTAAATGCCAGAAAAAAATGCCATAAACTCAGTTTATTATATTTTACATTTTTATTGTTAGCTCTGTTTCACTAAGAAATGATCAGTGATACTAGGTTCAATTGTTTACGGTCTCACATAACTATTAAATAACTGGCAGAAATGAGGATTTCAAATTTGTCTTTTGAATTCTGAATTCCATGATCTTCTGCATGATTCTTGGCACTGGGTATCTGACATTTGGTGAAAGATACCTATGCATATCTCAAGGACAGTGATGTTAAAGAGATAACCCCCAGTTCAAAGAGGGTGTCCTTTGCTAATGCCTTAGAAGGACCATTGGAAATCAACATAAATCTATAGCCAAAGCCACACAATTTAGCTTCTTTCAACATATGCTATAATGCTAATCATACAGAGGATATTAGAACCTATCCTTATCTTTGAGAAGATGCTATTTTAAGAAATAAGAAACTAGTGAATTCTAAGTGAGTTTAATGCTATTGCATTTTGTTGCTAAAATTAAGGCTTGCTTGATTATATTTAAATTTACTAAGCTGCCATTGAATTTATTTTTACTTTTAGTCTGTATCATCTTTCAGTACAATGATTCCTTTTATTTTGCTATCTTTTCTATGAGGCAGCACTTCATTTCACTGGATCTCATGTGTCCTAAATCCAACCCTCTTGAGGAAGATGAGAAAGTGTGCTTGTTCATTTGCATTCTCTAGGATTAGAGAACAAAACACGATAACCCCAGAAGTGGTATAGAGGGGATTTAGAAAATGAAATGAATGTATAAGTGAAGGAGGCAGAACAAGGTTTTCTAAGACATTTGTCTAGGTCAGAGAGCTTTGGGGGTGTCAGTCAGGACTTAATTTTCCCTAATACACTACAGATCATGGGGTATCACAGCTTTTGAACTTGCCTATGATCAGCATCAAAATTTTTTTTCAAAAGACAAAAACAAACATTAAGCCCTGGGCATTTTCCAGATTCAGTTAAATCATCATCGACCCCGATTTCATTCTCGGTTCCACCCCCACACACCCTCACGCTCTTTGAAAACAGAATCACCTAGTGTGTTGTAGCTCATTTGTTTCAAGAGAGAATCAACAGATCATATTCAGTGTCTTGAATAAATTGCTCTATTTTGATATTTAAAAAAAAAAAAAAAAACACATCAAAATTTATCCTTATTTCACTCATTTTTATCAACTTGTCACCTGTCTCTAAAGGTGGTATGTCTTTACTCCTTTCCATGCCCAACTAGTCATCTTGTGATCATGGTAATAGCCCTTGTTGCTCCTTCTAGAACTTTGCATCCTTATTACATGTATCTATTTTATGTCTTCATTATCTGTTTTCACTCCTACCTTTCCCTTTTACTAAAAATATGCTCAAGCTTTTTCCATCCTAAAAAAGGAATCCTTCAGTGAACTTCATCCATTATTTTCCTCATCAGAGCCATTTTCCTTAAAAAATCTATTCATGTCATCTCCACTTCCTCACATAATCATCCAAATTTTACATCCTTTGTATTTCTCAAATCATCCCCTCCTCTCCTTTCTCATTGCCATTATCTCATTATCTCTTGCCAAGAATGTGATACTATTCTCCAACAATTTTGTCTGTTTCTAATTTCTATTTCTCCCAGTCCTACCCTCTCTATCACTGCTAGATTTATCTTCCTAAAACTCTAATACGATTAGTTTTCCCCTTAATAGCTTTTAGTGGATTTTAAGTGGTCTCATGATAAAGCCTCAAAAATGAATGAATAAATGAAGGAAAAAAGGACTGATGACTTAAAATGATATAGTAAGTTTATTAAATGCATATTAGATGCCCTTTTAATTTCAGGTGTTATGAGGAAAGAGACCTCTTAAATGGTTGAGAATTTTTTACTGGATAAAAAGAGACATAGGAAAATTTGAACAAGAATTTCTAGTTTCAATGCAAAAATGCCCATCAGACTGAAAATTAATGGAAGAATATTGGAGTCTCTCTAAGCTGTTAACAGCCAAATGGCAACTAGAAGTCCATTTAAAATACATTTAAAATTACACAATCTTTGTTACACTGGAGGTACAATGAAAATCATTACCATTTGGAGAATGCCCTAAAAATTCTAATGAAAATAGAGGAAAAGGAAATAGAACCTGGTGAGTATTATTTTGTGACACTGAAAAGATTCAGTAGTGATGTTTTCTCTGACTATAAATGACTTCTTAGAAATATGTATTTTAATTTTAGAAGGCTTAAGTTAATTGTCTCCATAGGTGGCTAACAAATGCTTTTGAAAGAAATTAAAAAAGATATCCCAGTAATTAAGTTACATAGGTACTTTTTTCATCATATATTCATCATGGATGATGAATAAGTGAAACCATAGTTGGATACAGTTTCAAACCATTCCTAAATAAAAACTCACATACCAGTAATAAAATCAATTCAATTGTATATAAAATTGTGAGTCCAATTTTATAGTTACCAGTTTAAATATAGACCTTATAAATTATACATATAAGTATATAAACATTTATATGCAAATGTAATATATATGTTCATATATCTGCCTGCAAAGTATGTCAGATTTTAACTTAAAATATTAATAACCACAGAAATGCCATATCTACTGCGAAATAATTATACAAAGCATCATGATCTACACTCTAGGGACAAAACCAAATCCAAACTTATATTCAAAATGTTTTAGAGCCATCTCTTTATTTTTATTTCAAATAAAACTATGGGCATATAAGAATATAAAACATATGTTTGGGGCATTGAATGAATACAGATGGTACAGAAAACTAAATGACTAGCTAATGACAGACAAGAGGTAGAAAAACAGACCTGTCTGTTGTGGTTTGAGTCTTTTGTGGACCCTAGAAAATCATGTACTTAGAGCTAATTAATTCCTTTGTATGTAAACCTATTGTGGGTGTGACCTTTTGATTAAATTACTTCAGATAAAGGCTTTTGATTAGACCAGGATGGGTTTTAGCCCTCTTCCTTGAGTGCATTATAAACTGAGGAATAAAGAACCACAGATACAGAAAGAAGCTGCAGTGACAAAGAGGTACCCAGAAGCTAAATGAGAAAGCCAAAGGAGCCAGAAGCTGAAATGAATAGAAACCACAAAAGCAGACGCTGGCAGGCACTTCTGTTGTGCCTGGCCATGTGCCTGATCAGCCACAGCTGCAGTTTGGGGAAAAAGCATCTCCTGATGAAGCCTTGATGTGGACATTTTCACAGCCTCAGAACTTCAAGCTTGTAACTTAATAAATCCCCATTGGAAAAAAACAACCCATTTCTGATATATTGCTTTGGCAGCTTCTGGCAAACTAAAATATAATGGATCACTTCTGTGCTAGTTGATAAATCTTTTCTTCTGGAAGAAGGTAAGTGAGAGGAAAGGACAGGCTTACTTCTTAGAGCCTTTTCTTATTCCTAGGGTAAGAATCATAATGGTTCTCAATTTTGTCTATAAATTAGAATAATCTGGGAAGCTTTAAACAATCCCCCAAACTAGGATCCTATAAAATTGCTGAATTATATCAGAATTGCTAGGGTTGATACCTACTCAGGTGTGACTATTTTTGGGGGGTTCCCAATGATTAAAAAATCAGTCTAGGTGGAGAATCATTGATCTATGATGAGTACAGGTGCTCTGTTCTGAGAGTTCTTGGAAATTACTTTGCAACAGATTTTTGGCAGAGAAAAGGAAAATGCAAATCCAGTTTGTTCTAAACCTGCAGGCATCAAGCAGAATGCAAGTTTTTCGCTTGGATGTTTTTAAGCTCCTGAATAGGGCCACGATTGCCTCCTGCCCTAGCGTGATTCTGCCATTTCCAACAAATTTGAAAAAAATTAACAAATTCTCCTTATCCAATTAAGCAGATACCACAATTACGACCTTTAACAGTGTTAACTGCAGCTAAGCCTAAGGCAGTGAGCTGCATGGAAAGAACAGCAAAGACAGACAAAGAACACTAATCGCCTGGAACGGGGATGAAATTCTTGGTTTTAATAATACAATTTCAAAACTTTCTTATCTGTATTGCCTATCTGCAGTGTTTTTTTTTAAATTTCTGGAGTCTTTAGCTTTCCACCTTTTTACATGGCATTTGTTTTTTATGATCTGTGACATTAAGTATACTGTGATGATTCTGCTATAATTTTATAATAAAACATCTGTAATTGAACTTACTTGAATAGATTTGTATTTTCACATTTGACCAGTAAAACTAGGTAAATGTTTTTTTTTTCTTTTGTTTCAAAATAATATCCTAACAAAAACCTTCCTTAAACCTTCTCATAGTGTTATCTGTGCTTCCAGATATCATATGCTTATTTTGTACATATGTATCCAGCTCTACCCCATAAGCAATAAAAGAGATAAGTAAATGTTTAATCACATATGGTGTGTATATTATATATGATGACCAATAGGTCTGTATTAAATGCTTAACGCACACATACATATATACACACATATCACACTCATACACACAGAGAGGAGCTGATTATTTACTAGCGCTGAGGGTCCCTGATTAGTTGTTTGCCAATGTCCATGGCATCAATACTACCATTTTAAATTACCAACATGATATCACTGAAAGTGAAATTGGGAAGAGATGTGCATTTGCTATTATATTTCCATCATACAGATTCAGGAGGCACAATATCCACAAAGTACAGATAATAGCAGAATGTAGTAAAATAATTAGTAAGCTTTGAGTATATGCCATGTTTTCCTTTAATATAACTTATTTAATTGAAAGTTTATGTAATTATTATTTAATAATGTCTGTGTTTAACAATCTGGCTAGGAAAAATCTGAAAATGTAACAGCTTTTGTAAGCAGGTATGAGTCAGCTCCAACAGATCATTGGAGTATTCAATGTTTTTAATATACATATCTACATGCATTTTCTGCTTTTTGTACTAGTAAAACAGCTATGGAAAAACCATGGTTCGCAACCCAAAGAAATAATGGAGAGTATCTCTGCAAAATGATAAGGAAAAGGGATGCACTTTTACCATTTCTTTTGTGTTACATAAAAAATCATACTAGATATTTCTCATGCCCGGTGCCCCTTGGGGTTCTCATATTCCCTCATTCTACACATTCTCTCTCATCAGTTAACTAAATCTATTTGCAGCATTCAATTGCTATCCAGGATGATGATAAAAAAACCTATATATTCTTTCAGATATCTTCCCTGAGTTCCACATTCAATTATAGGATCACCTACTGGGTAGAGACCCTATTTTATGGCAGACATCCAAAATTTGGCATGTTGAAAAACAATTTAGCTGCCACCTTAAATAACACCTCCTCTTGCCCTTTCCCTCACACTGAATGAATGAAGGCAAGCACCATCATTCTGAGTATTGTTCTTGATCTCCTCCTTGCATGCATCCCACTTAATTACTAACCCATGCCAGTCTATGTCCCAATTATATCTAGAACCTCATTTCCATTTCCTGCACCAGAGCTCGTCATCATTTCTCCTGCATAGATCATTGCAATAGATTCCTTGCTGGTTTGCATGTTACTTCTGTAGCTATAGCCATTTTATGAAAGAGGCAAATCAAATCTCCTGGCTTATTTCTTGGTTCACAAACTCTCCAGGAAGAATATTTTCTTTTCTAAACAGCAAAGAAATACTCTTATGTGACTTTTAATTCTAAGCATTTTCAGGATCTTTATCTTTAAACAATCTATTTACAATATGGATTTCCAATTACTGATAATAAAGATGGTCTTATCTAGTACTAGAACACACCATGCATTTTTTCTTGTTTTCTCTTTACAGACATTTAGTCTGTAAATCTCTATGAGGTCAGGACTGGACCGTTTCAAATTTGCATCTCAGTGACTCTCAGGGTCTTGGCACATAGATGGGAAACAAGGTTTTAGCTGAGCACTAAGCACTTAATTAGCATTTGATAATATATCTATGCAGAGACTGTGTCATTACAAATGAATTTTCTGTAAACACTACTCTACATAGTGAATACTGTAGAGCAGATGAATGATGTAAGTAGAGTTATCTCCCTAGAGGAGAGAGGGATATCCAGATATCACTGTATTTAAGGTATGATGAAGGTCCATGAGTTGTAAACGCTGTGCTATAAGAGCAGTGAAAGCAGAATAATTCTAACTGGGAGAGTAAGAAAAATTTCACTTGAATCAGAAAGAAGCAGGCATAGCAACTATGGAGAGTGCAATGAAGCAATAAACTTGATAAAGAATCCTCAACAGAAATTTTAACTATTGGACTAAAAGGTTAAGTTATTAAGCAAACTCCAGAATTTAAAAAAAAAGGCCAGGTGTAGGGTAATATATAAATCGGTTATTAAGCTCTCTCCTGTAAAATCTTGTAATTTTGAAATCCCTTCCCAATGAAATCTGTAGCTTTTTAAAATCTGCAGCAATTATTATGTACATATAAAATAGGTGTGTATGCATATTTATGTATGTATATACACATACTCATGCACATGAATCAAGAATTTGATTGTATTACCTGATCTTCTGAAAGAAAAAAAAAAACCAAATAAAAATATATTTGGGGGGGGGGGTTATTTTGGCTTTTTCCATACGTGTGCTGGAAAAGTGCATACCTGGATGTGTTCTGAAAAAAACATTCAAATACCCATCTAAAGAAGGATTGAAGTTTACAAAATGAAATGAAAAAGATACCAAGACTGACCAGTTATCATAGAAAAATAAAAGTTTTCTTTTGATTTAATGCTTATATCGCAACATTCTGAGGTAGGTACTGAGAAAACTGAGGCACAGCAGGTTAAGTGATGTGGATGTTTCATAGTCTTTACTCAGGCAGATCATATCACTGTGGCTCTAATTAGCCAAGTGTGAAGACTTACCAGTTTAAATGTCCTCATTTTAAACAGTAATATTTTTTGTATATATAGAAAAGTTATTCCTTGATCAAAGTTTTTGTTATTATTATTATATCACATGTATTATTATATATTATTATAATAATATCACATTATACTATTCAGAACTTGAAAAATATTTTTAGTGAGGTGCTTGTATGGAGATTATGTCCCAAGTATACATAAAATATAATTTTTGCCACTATTGAAAAGATAAAGAATATGGGCACTATGTAACAAAAAGCAAGCTTTTAATGTTAATTGGTAAAATAGATTGCTCTATAATGTATTAACTTAGATTTATTGAACTTTATTTTAACCAATTGGATTTTTCAGTTATTGAAAAATGAGCAATTACACAAACAGGCTCATCTAAATGTTTCTTTTGTTTTTCAGTGATATGCCAAGAGAAATAATATTTATTATTTATTTTAATGATAGTACCTACATTTATTTAATCAGTTAAAGCCACAATCAGTAACCCACCTCCTCCACATTCAGGGTCAGAAAGAGATCCATTTTAATGATGAGTTTAACCAAATATACTTCAAGTTGGAGATAAATGTAACATGTGTATAGACTTACAAAGCTGTTTTGTCCAAAGTCCTCAGACTTACTGAGAGTGACACTCAGCCCCTCCCTTACACACTAACACTAAATGGTGTTAGGGTATGGCCTCCTTGTAGTTAGGTGAGGATGGGTTGATACATGTGCATTTTACCAATGACTTGTTTCAAAGAGTTTAGCCATGATTTTTCATGAACTGAAAAAATACAGTATGTAATTTTCTTGCCTGAGTTTGGGTAAGAAAACTGATACTTTAGACCATGTGACCTTGTGTGTTCAGAGAAGTAGAAGAAAAAATAAAAGGGAAATAAATTGGCACAATCATTTTTTGAGATCCTTCAGAAATTTCCAAGATCTTTTACCAAAGAGAAAATATAAAACAAAATGAAACATATTTTAAATAGTTTTTGACAGAGAAACATTAAATTTCATAGTGAAATTACACAGGCTAGTTCTGTGTAATCCATGTAACTGATCAGTTACAGATAAAAAAGAACGGTATAAGATTTATTTTGTTTAACTTGTTTTCACTCTTTCTCCTTCCTGAAAGTAGTATTCCCTTATCTTTAATCCTTTTCCCTTTAATGCAAACATCCAGAACCACAGAAATAAGCAAGAAAGTCCTTGAGGTATAGCACCATCCAGGACCCATTTGTAGAGATTTGCATTTACAAGTTGGGCTGGTATCTATACCCTGCATTCTAACCATAACTGAATCTAAGAGGAGTCATCAGAGAGCCACTTCTTTCAATTATACCCCTTGCAGCTAAATTCCCATAACTATTTCAGGATGTCAAAATTTATTTAAATTTGCAGAGCTGGTGTAGCTCAGTGGTTGAGTGCCTGCATCACATATATGAGGTCCCCGGTAAAAATTAATTTAAATCTGGAGTCCAAAAAATTGATGTTTCTGAAGATCAAAACAAAAACAACACTGAAATGTTCCTTTGCCTGTCTGAAGTAGGTGGTGGTGAGGATATGGAGTAAGTTCGAGTTATGTCAGTTGTTCTCAAACTTTCATGCACAATAAAATCACAAACTGATTACTTGAGCCCAACCTGAAAGAATCTTATTTAATCGGACTGGGGTGGGGCTCAGGTGTCAAGATTTTTTTAAAACAAGTTCCACAAGTGATCCTACCATGCAGCAGCCATGGTTGAGAACTAGTGGTTTAATTTTTTTTTAAGTATATGAATTATTAAGGATGATGTTTATATTCCTGGAGAAAGTAATTTCCATAATAAACATGTAGTATGTATTTGAGTATAGTCCAAGATATTTTAAATTTTAACTTCTTTAAAAATTATCATTTCAATGACTTTGTCTAAGCAATAGCAAGGCTTTCAAAGAAAATCTTCTTTCTACCATTTTCCAAGGTACTTAAGAGACTTTGCAAACTGGGTTACTGTCTTTCATTTACTTTCCAATTTTTCAGTGAATTTGATATCCTGGTTCAATTCTGATGATCTTATAGAATGAACTGTAAAGGCAGTACATTACTTGATTTTATTTTTCAAAGCAAATATAAAACCTACCTGGCTTTTTACTATTGTGGCTGGAATCTTAGAGTCAATTTTCCTGGGTGGAACTATCATTTGAGGTGGATTTGACCTTATTAGACTCAAAGAGGGAGGTTGATCACGGAAAACAGATGTCAGACAGAGTTGTACGGTCTCTTTCATTGCTTTCATCTGTGACTCCTGTGGAAAAACAAAGAACCATCAAGATTTTACTGATTTATATATGGTCTGGTCACCATTTATCTGCTTCCATTCTCTCTTTCCTGCTACCCCAACCTCACTCTCTAGAAATTATATATCAGTTTTCAAAAGTATTGTCTAGTCATAAATAAAACTAATCCACACTGTTTTAGGAGTCTATGCTTCATTACATATTTTGAATATCCAAATTCAGAGATGTATCTTACTTTTCCCCCTTCAATTGGCATGATTTCAATACTGATCATTTACCAGGCTCTCTCTGAAATAGAAAATGGCTTTCTTAAAAACCTGACATCTTTCAGTTAGCATCAACCTCCTTTAATATGAAACCTCCTCCAGCAATGTAGCCCCCTATTTCTGAGGCTAACCTCTAACTTCACCCAATTTCTCCATATACTGGGAAAAAAATTAATTGGTCTCTGATAAAACTCTGATTTCCTCTAGTCACTGTTAAATGATAGGAGTTAATCTCATAGGATAGTGAATGATAATATTAACATATTCTTATATTAGTCTAGTATACTCCAAATACTTTTGCATGAAAGAAATAATTTGATATTTTAAACATCTATAAAACTAGAAGTATTATTACTATTTTACTATGAAGAAAACAAGATTCACTGTTTTCACATGGGTTTATTTCTGATTTAGACAACAGGGCAGAGTGTACTCATACAGACAAGCCCCACTATACCCTCTAGCTCCCACTGCTAAAAGTATTTTAAATCATGATAAAACATAACAAGAAATTAACATAAATCCAAGCAAAAATGAGAGCCCTCCAGGTGCCAAAATGAAGAGCCATAACACTTCGGGAAAAACTCACAGGTTATTTCTATGACAGCTCAGGGGTAATTTGGTACATGTATATAGGCCCTAATGATAAGACATTGGCATATCAGCATTCATTCAGGGACAAGAGATGTGCCCTTGGGCATATAAAGACCAGGAGACAGGACATAATTACTGGGGCCAAGATCACTGGACATGCTGGCACAAGCAAAGTGTTCAGTGTACCCACTAGCTCAATGAAACAGTAAGTTCTGTTGTCTCTGTCTGACAAAATAGTATACCCCCAATGAAACTACTGCATTTCATATCCTATGCCAGGAACACATCTTCAGATAATGCCCTCTTGGGTTGAAACTATGACTTCGGCCTTTCCCAATACCTACTTACCACTGTGATTTCTATTCTTATGTAATATTTACTGATATTTATCTTTAAAATTACATTATCGGGAAACAGGCAAGATGGCAGCAAAGTAGAGAGCTCTAAGACTCAGTTTGTTCTACACTGAAATTAGTAATCACTCAGTATCTATCTAAATTACCTGTTTGGGGGGCTCAGGAGACCAGAAAAGCACCATGCACCATCCTTGGAAGAATGGAAGGAGGAGGCTGGCCATCTGAGGTGAAGATTCATGAGGAGAACCTTCCACACTGTGGAAGCCAGTGCCCATCCCCCACTGGCAAAATAGGATGCCTTGAAAGCCACTCCCTGGCTGGAGTTGGATGCTCCATTTCCCACAAGCAGGGGAGGAGATGGCCAGACACCAACTTTGACTATTGATTAAGAAATTTGGCTGGCTAGAGTCCAAATCTAAGCAAAAGTATAGTTTGAATGTGTCCAATTTAGAAAGAAGCCAGTAGCCTCCATTTTACTCCATCACCAGCAGAAATGGAAGTAGGGATGACTGAAAATCATAGTGACTTCCTAGATGATATGGATCAGCTTCTTTCTGCCCAGGGTAAATTACTGCCCCAGCATAGGCTTCAACCCTGTTCCTGGCAGAAATGGAAGGAAGAGCTGCATCAATCTCACCAGTCAACTATAGTCAGTTTAAACTTGCACAACTTAGATTACTGTTCACATCTGTGGCTCCATCCCCACCCCTGGCAAGGGAGAAAGGATAAGAAACAGATGAGTAAGAGCTGAAAAAATCTGAATGGTTAACCACGAGCTATTATAAAGTTCTAAAATAAGTTGAACCAAGTGTCAAAGAGGAACTTTAGCATAAAGCCAATCAACAAGAAAGCCTTAGGCTAAAGAGAGAATCACACCCAGAAGAAATACATTAAGAAAATCAGATGACTAGACACCAGCATAAAAATGACAAGCCACACTAAGAAACAGGAAGATATGGCCAATTCAAAGGAACAAATTAAACATCTAGGTGACATAGAGGATTTGAGACAACTAATCACAGGTGTTCAAGCAAATTTCCTTAATAAATTCAATGAGATGGCTAAAGAGATTAGGGATTTTAAGAAACACTGGAGGGAGTAGATGTGGCTCAAGTGGTTGAATGTCTGCTTCCCATATACAAGGTCATGGGCTCAATCCCTGGTACCGCGTTAAAAAAAAAAAAGACACTGGATAAACTCAAAGAAGAATATGAAAGCATGTAGAGAGAAATAACAGATCTTATGGGAATTAAAGGCACAGTAAATAAAATAAAAAATATATTGGAAGAATACAACAGCAGCGTTGAAGAGACAGAAGGAAGGATCAGTGACCTAGAAACCAGGACCTCCAAACTTAACACAGGAAAGACCAAATAGAGAAAAGAATGGAAAAAATTGAACAGGGCCTCAGGGAACTGAATGACTATATTAAATGCTCAAGCATATATGTCCTTGGTATCCCAGAAGGAGAAGAGAAGGGTAAAGGAGCAGAAAGACTTTTTGAGGAAATAATGGTAGAAAATCTCCCAACTCTTTTAAAGAAAACAGATATCCAAGTCTAAGAAGTGCAACACACTCCAATCCAAATAAAACTGAAAAGACCTAGTCCAAGACACATACTAATCATAATGTCAAATGCCAAAGATAAAGAATTCTGAAAGCAGCAAGAGTATAGGGATATATTACATACAGGAGAAGCCCAAAAAGATTAAGTGCTCAGTTCTCACAAGAAACCGTGGAAGCAGGAAAGCAGTGGTGTGATATCTATAAGATATTTAAAGAAAAAAACTGTCAGCCAAGAATTATATATCTTGCAAAACGGTTTTTCCAAAATGAGGGTGAATTTAGCATATTCACAGATAAATAGAAACTAAGAAAGTTCTTCATCAAGAGACTAGCCTGACAAGAAATAGTAAAGGGAGTGCTGCAGCCTGATAGGACAAGCTGGAGAGGGAGGATTGGAGGAGAGTCTGGAAATGGAGATTATCAGTAATAGTAACTCAAAGTGTAAAAAGAGTGGTGAAAATAAGGTATGACATAAAAAAGCCAAAGGACAAAAACATTGAAGTACATATTGCCTTTGGAGTGATAACAAAGAATGCTAATAGATTAAACTCTCCAATCAAAAGACACAGACTAGCAAAATGGATACAAAATATGCACCATCTACATGATGTCTACAAGAGACTTATCTTAGACTTAAGGATACAAATAAGTTGAAAGTGAAAGGCTGAACAATATTTCACACATATAGAAATCAAATAAAAGCTGGGGTAACTCTACTGATATTGGACAAAAGAGACTTTAAAAGCAAAGCTTTTATAAGAGAAAACAGGACATTATATATTACTAAGAGGAACAATCCACCAAGAAGAAATAACATCATAAATATCTATGCAACTAACCTGGGTATCCCAAAATACAGGATGCAAACACTGGCGAAACTGAGGGGAGAAATAAGAGTTGGAAACTTCAATACATTGCTCACATCAATATATAGAACATCTGGGCAAAAGATCAATAAGGGAACTGAGAAATTGAGCAACTTGATAAATGAACTAGACCTAGATTTATACAGAACAATGCACCCCAAAACAGCAGGATATACATTCTTCTCTAGTGCTCATGGATCATTCTCCAGGATTGACCATGTACTGAGTCACAAAACAGATCTCAATAAATATAAAAATATTGAAATTATATAAAGTAATATTTCTGATCATAATGGAATACAGCAAGAAACCCATAATAGTTGTAGGACTGGAAAATGCATATATGTGTGGAGGTTAAACAACCCTATAAGAAACAGAAGACCTGAACAAACCAATCACAAGTAAAGAAACAGTCATTAAAAATCACCCCAAAATGAAAAGTCCAACACCTGATAGTTCACAAATGAATTCTACCAAGCATTCAACGATTTAATACCAATCTTGCTCAAACTCTTCTAAAAAACTGAACAGAAGGGAATGTTACCAAACTCATTCAATGAGGCCAACATCACACTGACAGCAAAGCCAGATAAAGATACTACCAAAAAAAAAAAAAAAATTACAGACCCATTCTTCTAATGAATATAGATGCAAAAATCCTCAACAAAATACTTGCTAATGGAATCCAACAGCACATTAAAAGAATTATCCACCATGATCAATTGAGTTTTATGGCAGTTATGTACAAGAAAACCTATCAGTGCAATAAACCACATTAATAAATCAAAGAATAAAAACCACATGATCATCTAGATTGATATGGAAAAGTCTTTTGAAAAAGTACAGCATCCTTTCATGATAAAACACTTTGAAAAGTAGGAATAGAAAGAAACTTTCTCAATATGATAAAGGGCATATAGGAATGACCCACAGCTAACACTGTACACTATGGTGAAGGAAAGCTTTCCCACTGAGGTAAGGAACAAGACAAGGATGCACACTGTCACCACTGTTGTTCAATATTGTCCTAGATATTCGAGCTAGAGTTTTAATTAGGCAAGAAAAATAAGTACATGGAATCCAAATTGGAAAGGAAGAAATAAAACCTCTGCTATTTGCAGATAGTATGAGCCTATACACAGAAAGTTTTGAAAAAGCTACAACAAAGTTACTAGAGCTAAAATAAATGAAAACAGCAAAGCAGCAGGATACAAGGCCAATATGCAAAAATCAGTAGTGTTTCTATGTAACAGTAATGAGTAATCTGAGGAGAAAGTCAGGAAAAAAATAAAATTTATAATAGTGACTAAAAGAATCAAATGTTTAGGAATGAACTTAACCAACAATGTAAAGGACAGTATTCTGAAAACTACAAAACATTGCTGAAAGAAATCAAAGATGACCTAAACAAATGGAAGGACATTCCGTATTCATGGATTGGAAGACTAAATATCACTAAGATATTAATTCTACCCAAATTGATTTGCAGATTCAATGGAATCCTTATGAAAATTCCAACAACTTTTTTTTTGCAGAACTGGAGAAGCCAATTATCAAATTTATTTGGAAGGGTAAGGGAACTCTTTAAATCATATTACTTAGCTACAGTGGTAAAAAGAGCATGATACTGGCATAAAGGTAGACATATAGACCAATGGAACAGAACTGAGAGTTCATAAATACACCCTCACATCTATGGCCCAGTGATTTTTGACAAGGCTGTAAAGTCCACCCAGGTGGGTAAGAAAAGTCTATTCAACAAATGGTGCTGGGAGAACTGGATATCCATATCCAAAAGAAAAAAGAAAACGATTACCTCACACCCTATACAAAAAAATCAATTCTAAATGGATCAAAGATCTAATATAAAAGCTAGAAGCATAATACTCCTAGAAGAAAATGTAGGAAAACATCTTTGAGGTACTGTAGTATTTGATGATTTCTTAAACCTTATACTCAAAGCAGGAGCAACAAAAGAAAAATAGATAAAGGGAACCTCCTCAAAATTAAATACTTTTGTGCTACAAATGACTGTCAAGAAGGCGAAAGACAGCCTACTTAATGGTAGAAATATTTGGAAACCACATATCGAATAATGGTTTGATTTCCACATTATATAAAGAAATCATACAACTCAACAATATAAAGATAAGCAACCCAATTAAAAAATGGGAATAAGTATTGAATAGACATTTTACCAAAGGCAGTAAAAATGGTCAAAAAGCATGTGAAAAGATATTCAACATTACTAGCTATGAGAGAACTGCACATCAAAACTTCAATAAGATGTCATTTCACACCTTATAAAATGGTCATTAAAAAAAAAAATAAAACAGAAAATTACAAGTGCTGGAGAGAATGGAGAGAAATAGGAGGATTCCTTCATTGTTGGTGGGAATGTAGAATAGTGCAGCCTCCATGGAAGACAGTTTGGTGGTTTTTTGGTTAAATATAGAACTGCCTTATGATCTGGCAATTCCACTACTAGGAATACATTCAGAAGGACTGAAAGCAGGGAAGTGAGTTGACATTGGCACATTGATGTTTATCGCAGCATTATTCACATTTGCCAAAAGATGGGAACCCCAGTGTCTATCACTGATGAATGGATAAACTAAATGTGGTATATACTTATGATGGAATACTATTGAGTTGTAAGAAAAAATGAAATCAGGATGCGTGTGACAACATGGATGAAACTTGAAGACATTATGTGCAGTGAAATAAGCCAGACACAAAGGAACAAATATTGTATGGGCTCACTAATATGACCTAAATACACTGTATAAACTCATGGAGTTAAAATTGAGAGTATTCTGTCTAGGAGATGGAATCAGGGTTGAAAATGGGGTGCTGATGCTTAATGTATATAGAATTTTTAATAAGGTTGATTGCAAATGTTTGGGATAGAGTTAATGGTAACACATTATAGTGAGTATAACTAACACCACTGATTTATAAAGTTGGAGAAGAATATGGGATTGTTTAATATAGTGAGCTCGTTCGTAGATGAGTATTATAGATAATGGTATAAATACAAGAATGTTCTTCTATGAACTAGAACAAATGTATGTCCCGATTACCAGGTGTTAAGAATATGGCAATATATGGGAAAAATACAACTAATACAACTTATGGACCATAGTTAACAGTAATATTGTAATATTCTTGCATCAAAGCAACAAAGTGACTGTATCAATGACACAAGTCAACAATAATGGGGTATAAGGGGATAGAGGATCTGTCTTTTTGAAGTAATGAAAATGTTCTAAAATTGTCTGAGGGTATGAATGCACAACTCTGTGAAGAATCTGAGAGCCACTGAATATACACTTTGGATGACTGTACAAGGCATGGGACTGTGTAACACAATGAACCCATAGGTGAATGATGGACTGTGGTTAACAGTGAAAATATGAGAACATTCTTTCATGAACCATAAAATATACAATACTAATCCACCTAATGTAAGTAATGTACTATAGTTAGTGGTAATATTTGGATGTTCTTTTATCAATTATAACAAATATTCTACAGCAGTGCAAGGTATGGATAGTGGGGAGGCATAATTAGATTCTATATGTCATGCATGACAGCTTTGTAAACTCACAACATCTCTAGTAAAAGAAAATGGCATTACTTATTGCAAAATATTAATAAGGGCTATATGGAAATGCTGTACTTTAACATGATTTTTCTGTAGAGCTACAACTTCTCTAGTTAAAATAAAGTTTAAAAAAAGACATTTAAAAAATGACATTACCCATTGCTAGAAGAGCAGTTCAAGAAATCTCTCTCTTTTGACCATTTCAGGGGATTAAAAAAGCGGCTGTAATGAGAAATAGGACAGATATGCATTTCTTTTTCATTAATCTGGCCCAAATCAGGTTATTTAAGACCAAATAAGAACCTGAAAAAGCCTGGGGTGGAGGGATATTGGAAAGTGGACAGGAGGGGCAAAGCTTAATGGCATTTAGGATTTGAAGTTTTTTATTCACGAGGTCCCTTTGAATTTGCTTTAATCCTTGGTTTCCTGCTCTTCCCCCACCCCATTATTTTCTATTATTGACCTTGATTTTTTCATATAATTATCACTAATTTTAATTTATTTGTATAGACAAATGAGAGTGTTTTGCCTATATTGTTGACAACTGTGTATCTACCACTTAGAACAATTGCTGATACGTTAGAGGTACTCAACAAATATTTTTTTTAATAAATGGCTTTAAATAGTCAAAATAATTTTTTTCTGTATATCATGAAAGAAAATTTACAATCTTAAATCTCTTTCAATAAAAAAATCAAGAAGACAGAATTTAGATTTCTCTTTCTATTAGTGCTTTGCTACCAACCTGGTTGACCCTTCCTTTACACTAACTGCACCTTAGGAAGTCATGGCATTGAAGGCACTGAGCAATTTAAATATGCTCTCTCTTTTGCATATTACAGTGAGACAATGGGGATAATGCAATGTGACAGGGTAAGGCATGTCTTGGCCAGGAACCAAAACTTACAAGGCTTTGAAATGTGGACTTTAAATGCTCTGGTGAGGCAGGAAGTAACAATGTTTCAATTTATTCACATCTTGGCTCCTCTTACTACACTACATATCAAAAAGATGGATCTTTTACAAGCTTATGGTATACAATGTCATAAGAGACTTAATCCCTAAGACTGAGTAATGAGTGAATTCAGATGCTGAGAGGGAAGAGTGAGCAGCACTACGCAAATGGTTTCAAACACAGATTTTCAGTAAAAATAATGAAATGATTTTTCATTATTTAGCATGAAAAAGTTTCCAAAGATGCATTAAAGGAAATTGTATGTATGTTAGATTTTAAATTATCTGAAATTTGGTGCATATTCTGCTCTCCTAGATTTCCAGAAGTCACCAACCTCAACCCAGCCAGTCATTTTACCTCCATCTCCTCCTCACCTTGTAAACACAGATCCTGATCACCCTTTCCAGAAATGCTCCATCCTTAAGTTTCTATCATATATCCCAAAATATGTCATATGTAGCCCTTATCACCATTTCAAATTATCATAGCTACTGTTTATATGTTTATTGTTTACCTAGCCCATTAGAATGTAGTTTCACTGAGAGGAGGTACCTTTTCTATGGCATTATCAGTTTCTACATTATCAGTGACTGGCCTATACAAAAACACAACAAATATCTGTTGAATGACTAAATAAAGTAAACCTTCTAGAAAATAAAACTGGTGCTGTGTTACCTGAAATAATAATGTAATATTTATCATTTTACCCTGTATATTAGATAATGTAAGAAATTTACTTCGGACAATAAAAAAAAATCCTGGCACTTGTGCTGTATAATAGGTAAATTTTATAAGAAATCAATTCTGTATATATGCAATCTTAAGATGGTTGAAGATTTACGAGATTTAGAAGGCAAGTTTGCTTGTATGTGTGTGTGTGTATACACTTTTCACAGAAAAATGCATTTTGTCGGGCGGCAACAAGATATACATTGCAGACAATTGTCTTTTGCTCCTAATTTCTCATTTCCTGCCAAAAATATTATTCATATTCATTTTAATTAATTTACATGAAGACATGAAATACCCAGAAGGATCTAGCTGTAATATCAGCTGTTGGCCTTGGAAAGGCCATGGGAAGTTGTGAGTCCAAAGGCTTTACCCTTACTTTATTTCTATGATAAAATCAACTCTATGGACCCTGGAAAGTCATTTAACATTTTGACTATCAGCTCTAGGTGACCTCTAGCTTTCTAGAATGTAGGATGACATGCATGTTGTTCATTTATTCATTAAAACAGGTGTTAATTTATTTATTCAATTAATAAGTATTTATTATGCTTTTGCAATGTACCAGACAAAGAGTTTCCATTCTATTACTACTTAGTCCTGAGAGCCTGTGTGAGTCAGCTGTGTGCCATCTTTATTATAGATGTAATAATGCACAACTACCTGGACCAAATTTTGTGAGAGTTGGATACTATCCAAATATTTTTAATAGAAAAATTTGAGAGGTAGATTTCCATATCATAAAACTGTTTTTACATTCCTGTAGGTGAGGCTAAATATAATTCTTAAGATATTGACAAATAAATAACTGACTGTTTAGGAAACTCAAGGTTGTTTCTTATATCTTGAGATAATTGTGACTTATATTAGAATAGCAAAGTGAGACTTATTTCATTAAACATGCCCTGAGATCCAAGTTGTAGTGTGAAGATGTAGTTTTCATAATATCTATGAGGTACTTAAGGTTATTTGAAGCCCAGATACAACATTCTTAGGAGCTAGACACCTGAAGAGTATGAAAAAATCTTATATAAAAAGATGGAGAGAAGCGAAGAGCAATTTAATTAAACTGTAGTTTTTCATCCATTTTAAAGTGAGCCAACATATCTACCTGGCTTTATATGGCAGCAGGTTATGAACCTCATAGTTATCTTACATGAGATTATTTTAAATCAACCCCAGTTATAAGAAATGCTTTTATAGTTCACAGTGCCAAAAGAAGTAATGAGATTCTGAAGGTTAAGAGGAAATTTTTATTATAGAGAGTCAGTCTCTACGGGCTTGTTCAGTAATAATAATTAGTAAACTTGAGTGCTTTCCATGTGCCAGGAATTTTTCCCAGTACTTTACTTTTATGATGCATCCAACTTTCCCATCAACCTTATAAAGTAGGTTCTACTGTTATCTTCATTTTACAGTGAAGTATAAAGAGTTTGAGGGATTTGAACATGGCCATTCATTCAGTGGAAGAGTTGTGATTTGAAAACAAACATATTGACTCTGTAGACCTATTTTTGCAACTACTGTCCTATAGAGTTTCTCGCTCTGAAGTTGAGATTGCGACATGGTTTGGGTTGGAAGCAGCACGTAGTGGTCAAAGGGGGGTAAAATTGGGATGGAGGTAAGTGTAGATGGGGTTGAAGGAGGAAAACCTCTACATTAATCCTCAGTTCTGTGATTCAGGACAAGTTATACTTCGTCAATGAGTATTTTGTGACTACACCATCATATATCTTTGAGGTACTTAAAATACATACATGAATTCTCTGTGCTTCTGTACCTCATGGCTCAGCACACAATCTTATTCTAATTGATTAGATACCCAACAAAATTGTGAGAGATGAGGGACTCAAGATTTTGTCTCATATGTGCTTTCTACTTCCCACAGCACCTATCACAGGTTGCTCACACAATGGTCAAAACTATTTGGCCATGGAATGACGGATAATATGAAGGCAAATCAGACAGAAGACTCCATGTGAAGATATTCCAACAGTCAAGAGGTGGAAAAACCACAAAGTAGGCTGGAATGACTCATGATCATGGGAATTCAACAAAGTACATTGCAGATATGGCAGGAATCTCAGAGGAATGATTCAAATAACAGTTGTTCAAGTTCAACTTTAGGATTTTATGAGCCTCTGATTCTTGATTCCATCAATCCTAGAAAGAGTCATACATCTTTATATAAAAATAATATTATACAGTATGAATTAGAAGTGGTCAGAGATGAACATAAATTAATACAAATTTATTCTTCATGAATGAAAATTTCTCATAAATCTGGGGTCTTGGCAAGATGAATTATTAGTGAATTATTCCCAAAATAGCAAGCACACTTGCCTAAAACTATTAAATGCTAATTACATAAATAAATTAGTAATTTAAAAGTGAAATTGATATAAAATATCTAAGTCATTCATTAAAAGCCACATTTGTCCTGATGATCTAAAACATAACCACAAATGCAATTATCATTCACAAAATTTCCTTACTGATTCCTCTGCTGAAACAGTTTTCAAATAACCTGTCTGAGAAATTAGTTGGGTTAGTAATGAAGAGGTTGTAGTCATAACAAAGTGAAGAAATATATCTATGTGAGATATCTATATTGATATACAAGCTTTTTTGGGTTAGTCTTTGCATAATTTCTTTAAAAAAAAAAAACTTTCTGTGTCTTTATATTTAAATTAGGTCTTTTATAAAGATCATAGAGTTTTTGTTTTATCCAGTCTGGTAATTGTAGTCTTGTTCTAGGAGGATTTTGACATTTCTTTTTAATATAATTAATGACATACTTAATTTTATATCTATTATTTTACTATTTATTTTATATTTAGCACATTTATATTTATAGCCAACAATTTGACTATCATGTGGTTACTTTTGTATTTAACCAATAAATCTTGTGGTTTACTGATATTTTTGAATCTGTGGTTGATGTCTTTCAAAGCTTTGGAAAATTCTCATCCATCTATCTATTTTTTTCTATCTATCTATCTATCGCTTCTAAACTATTCCTTTATTGCTTCTGGGAAGACAAATATAGAAATGTGAGAAATTATGAACTTGTCTCATTTTAGTCTTATTCTCTTTCTGTTTGGTTTCCATTTCTTCTTATTTTGCATACATTTATTTCCCTAGCTTATATTAATTATCCTTAATTTCTTTAGACTTCTATTCTATTGTGTCCAATCTGCTATTAAAACCATCAGATGAAATCTTAATTACAAATATCATATTGCTTCAATTCTAGAATATTAACTTCATTATATTTTATGGATTCCAAGCCTGTTGAAAAATTTTTTCTATTATCTGTCTTGACTATTTTTCCTATATTTTAAAATATACTAATCATAGTAGTTATTACTTATTTTCTCACTTTAATATCTGAATTAGCTCCAGGTGTGATTCTATTGTTTTTCTCTGGTATACTGATCCGATGACATTTCCTCTACACATGACTAGACATATTTTTATTACGTGCCTGCTACGGTGTATAAAAGAACAATACATTTTCCAGATGATATCATTAGTCAGAAAGGGTTTACTTTTGCACTGTTAGACAGACAGAATGAAGGCTGCTCACCCTAATCTTATCAGGAATTGATCTTGATCAGGGAATGGGTTAAAGTTTGAGTAAAACTCACACTGCTTTTATATTGCCTCCACGGCCCAGGTAGAAGCCTGCCATGCTTTTGATGGAGAGACATATAGGGTTTTGCCTTCTCAAGGGTTAGATACTAGGGAGATTCACTTCTCGGACTCTGCATGTTAATATATACTAAGGATATGTTCTAGGTATTAGAGACTATTACATTAGAGGTTCAATAAATAAATAGATAACACTTGCTTGTTCTGAGGGAACTAAGGGAGAAAAGGATTATTTATTGCTTACAACTTTGTAAAGGTTAAAAATAAAAAAAAATAATAGTGAGAGGAACTAAGAAATTTTGCAAAACACAACTGTTAAGTACAGAATAGTAATTAATATGATATAACTGATTCCACACCTATATTGTATTGTCCTTTCCATATAATTCCCTCTTCTCTGTGCATGTCTCAGATGAAGAGCATTGAAAGGCAAAAGGAGGGAAGTGGATGTGGCTCAAGTGATTAAGCTCCCACCTACCACATGGGAAGTCCCGGGTTCAGTTCCCGCTGCCTCTTAAATAAAAGGAGCAAGACAGCAAGCTGGTGCAGCGAGCTGATGCAACAAAAGACACAAGGAGGAAAACATAATGAGAGATATAACAAAGAAGGGAATGGAGGTAGCTCAAATGAGTAGGCACCTCCATTTCACATGGAAAGTCCCAGGTTCAGTTCTTGATGCCTCCTAAAAATAGGAAGACGAGCATACAATGAATAGATACAGCAAGTGCAAACAACTGGGCGGGGGCTGGGGGGGACACTGGGAGAACTAAATAAACAAATAAATAAATGGCAAAGGAAGTAATCAGATGGAGATTGTGATTTATCCTAAGCATGATTAATTGTAGCACAAAGAGAGATTAAAGAAACCACACTGAAAAATAAGTCAAAGGAGGTGGAAAAAAACCTTCTGGAATTAGATAATGGTGACAGGTGCACAACTCTGTGAATTTCAAAAGTGTAGATCTTATGGCATATGAATTATATTTAAATGACACTATTATATAAAAAAAAAAAAGACTGTAACCAGCTCTTGTATTATCCTTATATAAAGAGTTGGATAAGACAGCTTCCTTCTTTTATGCCTCTACATCCAGAACTATAGTTTAAGACCAACCAAATTAAAAATATCAGTGAATATGCCCATTCCCTACACAACTCATTCATTCAAACTTAATACATAGCATCTTAGTAGGCGCTTTAAAGCATGTTTATTTGTGGCAATATAGAATAAATGTACCAAGAAGATGAAAAATGAAGCCATGAACTCACAATGCCTGAAACTTGAGACAACTTACCATAGCAAAAAATAAACAAGGAAAAAATTGGATTCCGAAGGGATTATCTAGCACTCCTAAATTCTGTGCTCATCATATATGCACAGCAGTTGGAATTGCATCAATAAATCAAGGGAAAATGAGCATACGCTAACTTCTTTTGCTAAAACCAAAGTTGTGAAGGTCCACGGATGTTAACTTACCCTGTCAAGGGCTGCTTTCTCCAGCTCATTTTTGGCTACAGCCAATTTTTGCTCCAGATCAGTAAGTTGTTGAGCCTGCAAAATGAAAGAAAGGCAAATCTTCTTTCAGTAAATTCTATAATCTCTCTTTCCACTTTAAGCATTTGTCATTCATCGCCCAAGAATTTAAAAAAAAATGTTTTTAACCTGTGAGATTCATATGCAATTCAGGTTAAAAATACTGTATTACATGGTCATTTGATCAGGCTGCAGAAAATGGTGTTTACTGGATGAATATACATTAAATGTTTCACTGGACTAAATTGTCTACTTCCAAAACTTCAGCTCAAGACTTTGAAAACATTTATGATTTGAATACATAAGTTATGTTTCTAGTATTATTCTGTTTATTAATGAAATTTAATTCTATATACTTCTCTATCCCACCATATCTCTGCATCTTTGCAAATGCACTAAATCTGCTGTTTAAAATAAAAGAGCAATTGCCTCAGATTAGGAAAATATGGATTCAAATCCTGCTCCACCTCTTCTTGGATGTGTGATTTTGGACAAAGTACTTGAGTTTCTAAACTAAAAATGACAATACTTCTTTACACCATACTACCAGTGCTCAAATGAAAGTGTGAAGACTTGGAAATTCCATAATAAGCCGGCTTTTAACACTCTTACCACCTTAAGTCATTCCATTATTATCTCATCCATCAATTAATCCTTTGATTAATTCCCAGTTTCTCTACCATTCCAGGCACTGTACTAGGCCCTGGAAATTGCAAAAGTTACTAAAAATAAAATATTTCCCTTTAATTACCTACAAACTAATTTGCTTATCTTGTATATCTCTTCCAGACGATTGTAAGCAAGATAATCAAATGCATTCATTTTAATTTGCTTTATAGATACTGCCATCTTATAAATTATCATAATTCATTCTATCATTTCCTAAGTCATTAAATGTTTTTGAGCTTGTTATATATATAAATCTCAAATGCTATTATATGGACTGATGGTATAATCCCTGACCTCAAGGAGAGACAGTATATATGCATGTATATTAAGATAGTGATTGTTGCTATGAACAATAAATTATCAATAAAATAAAGCTGAAAGAGGGACTAGAGATGTGAGACTTTCTATTAATGACTGGAATCCCAAGTTCTTCATTTCTCTTCTCATGGCATTACATTTTTGACCACACGACTTTGCAGTTCCTCTCGACAAAAGGTATTTAACTTTCTTCTTACTCTTATTGTGTCCATGTAAGTTACATTGGTCAACTGAATATGAAAAACTCTTATAAAATCAGGCTTGCTTTTTTGTTCTTTTGCTATCTCCCTGAGAATGACATGAATGAACTAGCCTACTGAAGTAGAGCTGTCCCAGCTAAATTGCTGCAGTTAAGTCCAGCTAAGAGCAGAGCTTCAGCCACCCAGGTGGTAGACCTGCAGAGCCATGCATGAGCCTTGCCAAGACCGGTGACCTGCAGCCTACCCATGCCTGTTTGTGATATATTAATAAATATTCTCAGCTGGATTTTGTGTGATTTATTTCATAGCAAAAGCTAATTGCTATGGCTATGGGTCATCAAGAGAGTTGAGAGTTGTTCTGATTAGGTGAATTTGAACAGAGACTTGAATGATAAAAAGCAGATAATGCAAAAATCTGAGAATTTTAATGAATCTGAAGTGGAAACAAATTTAGCACTTTTGAGGAAAAACAAGGGCCAATTTATCCAGAGATTTCTCTTTTTTTTTTTTTTTTTGAGGTACTAGGGACAAGGATTGAGCCCAGGACCTTGTATGTGGGAAGCCAGAACTCAACCACTGAACTACACCAGCTCCCCTCCAGAGAATGCTGATCAAAAGAGCAAAAGGTAGAAAAAGAAGATAAGAAAGGGTCAAATCAGTAAGTATTTTAAATCAGTGAATAAGTAGGAGGAAATTTCAAACTGGCAAAAGTATATTTGAATTTTATATTTTCCATTTTACAGGTGAAAAGATTACCTACAATAAATATAGAGGACTATTTATGAAAAATTCTCCATTTTTTTCTGTATGTGCCATGTAATGGTTAGACTAACATGTCAACTCGGCCAGGTAATTGTGTCCAGGTGTTAGGTCCAGGAAGCACTGGGCTAATTGCAATACAAGAGCATTTATGGACTTCGATCACCAGTGAGTTTACTGCATGGGTGGCTGATTACATCTGCATCAATCAGGGGATTGCATCAGCAACAGGTGAAGCTTTTTCCAATCAGTTGAATGCCTTAAATGGGGAAGTTATTTCAACATTCAGAGAATTTCCCAGTTCGCTCGTCTTTGGACAGCCAACTTCTCCCAGAAACTCATCAAGGACCTTTCATTGGAGTTTCATTGGAGCCCCTGGTTTGCAGCCTGCCTGTGGAACCTGGACTTGTGGATCCCCACAATCGCGTGAGAGACTCTTATAAAATCTCATATTATTGACAGATATCTTCTGTTGATTCTGTTTCCCGAGAGAACCCTGACTAATACATGCCAGAAAATACTAATTTCTGAAGTTGCACATCACTGTTTCCCAGTCTAGTTCCCCACTATGAAGAAGCAACAGAGCAGAGGTGGTAGGAGAAAAATTTTAGAGCTAGACCATTGGAGTTTGATTAGCGGCTCTTACCCTTTACCAATTGTAAATACCTTGGGAAAGGTAGTTACCCTCTGCATTCCTGTTTCCTCTTCTGTAAATATGAGGATAATAATAGCACCTTCCTCGTAGGATAGTTAGGAGAATAAAGTGTGCATATCTATAAAACACTTAGAAGAGTACTGGGCTTATAGTGAGTATATAAATGTTTAATAAGTACTATAAATATAGTTTTTTGCACCTGTAGTTTATATATTATAAAATGAGTCAATATAGCAATCCAGAAAGCTTGCATCAGGGTGGGAAGAATGGTTTCCAACAAGGATATTAAAAATATGTTTTTGAAAGCCATATAGCCCTCTGCTTCCAGCATTTCAATTATTTAATATTTCTAGCACCTTGCTGAACCTGGTATAAAATAGCCAAGCTGGAAGACAGTGGTTACAAAAGGATAACCTTAAACTGTAAAAGTAATCACTGGAATTGCAGATACTGTTCCATATTGTTGTCCTGATATTAAAGGATCAATTTCTGGATTAATTCATATATAGTAGCCATACAATTATATACCAGGAGAACACTTCTGTGGGTGTAACACCATCAGAAGACACATAAAGACAGGTGACTTTACCAGATAGCAAATGTTAATTCTTTTAATTCAATCAAGATAAAATGACGCAAACTCCTATAAATAAAACACAGGACTATTTGACGGGATCTAAGCATGATTCTCGAATACCATTTCTTCACATTCAGTGATTAAAAAAATATTTAAGTGCTTAATCTCTCAAACTACAAAACATCGCCTGAGAACATAAGATAGAAAATATGCTTCCCCCTTTGTCCTTGCGGTACTTACAGTACATAAGGGGGAAACAAGCTTGTAAATTTAAAATCACAATTTGAGACTCAAAATGCTAAACTGGATGTAAGGATAAGCTGCAACTGAGACAAGAGGGAAGGGGTTTCTCAGTGGCCTGAGAATTTAAGGGAGATGTCTTCTGCTTAATAAAAGTAACACCAAATAACTATATCATTGAATTTCTCATTTATGTGCATTTTCTCGTTTGAGCTTCATAACATGATTGGAAGGTACAGTCAATATATTTAATTTATTTTATTAAAAATGCATGGAGATTCATAGATACAAGTTTTCATATATCATGCAATGCTGACATCTGATTTGGCCCCACGTGCAGTGCTCCTGTTGCTGTTTCATGCTCTCTTTCTCAAGAATCCACCTTAAATTGTGAATGATGGTACCAGTGCTAAATGTAATGCACAAACTTGCCTGTTACTGTCTGTGAAACATGAAAATATAGCAAGGTGTGATGGAGTAGAAAGAAAGGCCATGATGCCCTTATCTGAAATACCAATGAACCATTGTAGGAAAGTTTGTCAAGTGACTAAATCTGTAAGGTTCAAATTCATCAGTCATACATTAGGTTTGTGCATTATTATTTCTGAAAAATCTACAGAAACCATTTATTTTTAATTCCTTGCCAAGTCCCTTCCCTCTAGGCCAGAATATCCAGCTATTCTCTTTTTCAGTTTTCTGATGAATCTCCCTGTAGTTTATAGCATATAAAATATCTCTATCCTACCTTCTTAAAAGGACCAAGACAATTTTCATACTAAAAATGAGATCTTAAACACAAATAAAACCTATCAAATTCAGGGAAGAAGGGGGCCATAAGGGTACATCCATTTGCCTTGGCTGAGCTGTAAATTTTTTTCCAAGTCTTCTGGCAGCCAGGTGTAAACAGTAAAGCTGTTTACTCCACAATACTCATTAACAAGGATTAGTTAATATACCAGAGACACAAAAGGTACAAAGCTTTTCCAAGCAATATGTTCTAAAATAAAATTCTAATAAATTTCACAACTTAACCCAGAAACCAATTTTTCCCCAGGAACCATGAAAATACAGACAAAATTCATGGCTCATCATAGTTCATCTCAAACCAAGGTTAACACCTAGACTTTTTTTTTTCCTACCAAGACGCAGAAATCAAGAAGAACAAGTCACAAGCTTGTCATGCTTCCTGGTACATGAAGCTCTATAATTCAACTCTTTGTCACCCACTCTAGAAGAAAATTGAAATATAAGTAAATGATAAACAGCTTAGATTCTAAGATATAAGAGATAGAATTCTTTTCTCATCATTGTGTTTTAACAGTCAACAGTGCCTTATATGTAATGAAAAAAAAAATGTGTTTTAAAATAACTAAATCTCTGACTATTTGGGGCTAAATTGAGAAGATGTGAGGACCAGCATAGATTTTGAATGCTGTCTAAAGTATCCATTTTTAACCCTCTACTAAAACATAGGAAAAGAAGCAATACAAGGTTATCAGTATAAAAATGTATAAAGTCTAGTCAGACTCTTTTCTAGCACTGCCTCCTGCTTGGAAATATTGAACCGGAAACCATCCCATGTAAAGACAGACCAGGGAAGTACAATCAAACTCTTTGCACATGGGATAGAAAACAGAACCTCAACGCATTTTTGCCATTGCAGAGTTTTAATAATCAAGAATAGCATTTCCCTGAAGTTAGACAACTACTCTGCCTCATTCTTGGGGACAGTATTAGAGTATTAGAGTATTAGTCAGGGTTCTACAGAGAAAGAGGACTGGCATGGAAATATATATATATATATATATATATATATATATATAGAGAGAGAGAGAGAGAGAGAGAGAGAGATTTATTATAGTAATTGGCTCATATGACTATGGGAATTGCCAAGTTCAAATTTCAGAGGGCAGGATGTAAGTTGGAAATTCCCATGGAGGTGACATTGAATTCCCCAGAAGAAACAGGCTAGGTGAAGTAGAGATAGAAATTCTTTTTTTTTCTGACAGTTGAAATCCTTAGCTCTCACTTTAAGGCCATCAACTGATTGGATAAAGAGACTACTCTCATTGCTGAAGGCAATCTCCTTTGTTGATTATAGATGTAATTAGCTGTAGATGCAATTAACTGACTAATGATTTAAATCCATCTACAAAAGACATGACAATAACAATCAGATTGCTTAACCAAACAACTGGACACCATAACCCAGCCAAGTTTACACATGAAATTAATCATCATAGGGAAATAGTTTTGTAGAGAGCTACAATAGCTGAATCTGTAATTAATGGAAGGTTTTGTAATAGGCCATTAAGTGGCATCAATGAATGAAAGTCAGAAACCTTTAGAAGTCTTCTAACAAAAGTACTACTACATTGTCATTAATATGGTCACTTGCTGAAAGCTGTAACTAATAACAACATTCAGGTGTGTTTCTGCAAATGATGCAGGACTATAGACAGCAGGTATACGAGAAGATCCATTTTATATTCCTTAGTCTAAAATACCCCTAATTTAATATACAAAAATTAGAACTTAGATTTATGCATATTTTAATGTCATAAATGTTTTATCAAGTTTACAATATACAAAACATGGCCTAAAATAACAATAACAATAATAACATCCTGAACATTTGGTGAGATTATCTTTAAATATAAATAAAGAGATAATAGATACAGAAGAATAGATATAGATAGATAAATAGATTACACCCCCCCCAACAACTGTATGTCTTCAGTAGTAGTGTTTTCATTCCCTTTAAATGAGGAAAAGTGAGATATAGATTGAAGGAAAATCTTGTCCAAAGACACACTGCTGGAAAACAGCAAATCTGGATCTGAACTTCAAAACGAGGTAGTCTGGGTCCATAGCTGTTCCTCTTAACCACTAAAGATATGTGCGTATCTAAGTTATAAATAAAAAACATACACAAATTTAAAAGAATGTGTTAAAATTTATTGATCATGTGCATGATAAAAAGTGGAGAGGGGAGAAGATGTACAGCTCAAGTGTTTGAGCACCTGCTTCCCATATATGAGGTGCCAGGTTTGATCCCTGGTACCTCCAAAAAGCAACAGCAAACAATAAAACTGGAGGACATTCCGAAGACTGGAAAAACATGTGATTAAGATTATTCATCTAATGAAGATAATGATCTCATGACAAGTAATATTCTCAAATACTTAGTAAATTGCAGTTGGTAGTTGGTGAAAGGATAATGATAGGATTGAATTTTTATACATGATTCAATGAATCAATTAGCATATGAAGCATACATTTGTTTCTTAGCAGCACTAACCTAAAAGCTGTTGCTAGTACTCAAGAAACCACTACCATAACCATTATTGCCATCATCTCTATATCACATTTAACCATAGGGTTAGAAAGTCAACAATCCCTTCCTGCTTCTTAGCCCCACCCTAAAAAAAGTACAAGGTCATAAAATCAAGATTAACTTTGGCCATCAGATTTTTTGATGCAACACCTGCTCATTTAAACATTAATAGTTTAAACATTAATAGTAATACAAATACACTTGACCTTGAATAACTAACATAAATATAAGGACCAAATTTAGATCCTAAATTAAACAGGAGTAGCTTAGCATAACATCTGGTTATAAGTGCTATTAAAAGTGATGTTTAATAAATCAAAATTATAAAGTTAAATAAGCCTTTCTTTGAGAAATGAGAACAGGCATATATAATTCTCCTCAAATTTATTTATTTTTATTATTTGTATCAAATATCCTTTACATGCATGTGGCATTAATGATCATTTACAGGGAATCTATAATAATGTATACTTTTATTATGCATTTAATACTGATTTCCTTTCCTCCTTCAAGAGCACCTAGACTTTTGGGGACTTGACTTACCCTCTTCTTCAGCATACGTTTTGGGTGAGATTAATTCAACCCTCAATTCTAGGGATGTGGCCATAATTTCTTAAAGCAATCAGTATACCTCAACTCTCTAGTCACTGTGATTCTAATTGGGTTTAGGCACCTAATTTACTGATGGTTCCTAGTACAGAAGCTGGGACTCTTTTCTATCCAAGTGAGCATTAAGTATGCATATTTTTTCCTTTGTGTTGTGTAGTGTGAGAATATTGATGGATAATGCTTATTCTAGAACAAGATGAGGCTAAAATTGTCCTATGGAAGGAAATAGAGCCAAGAAAAATTGAAAAGAAATATACATCAGGCTCTGGTGACTCTGGTGATTCTGATACCAGTGAATCTTCCATTTTTCATTTAATGTTCATTTTTCCTGTAGTTCAATTTTCTGTTAGATATTAATTTTGTGTTATTTTAAATAGCAAAATTTTCAAAACCTTTGCTTTAGACATGAAAAAGTAAACAGTATGGGGGTAATCCCCCCCCCCAATGAACAACTATAAGTCCCCTGAAATAGGCTGTGATCTTTGAAATACAGAAAACTCAAACGGTGAGACCCATAATTGCACCAGCCTTCTGCCTGAGACATTTTCCTCACTGAGGTGCAGGGTACTGGAGCCCAAGGAGATCACTGTACTTACAATGGACCCAGAAAACCACAAATTTTCATACTAATGGCCTATTCACTTGTTTCCATTTACCCAATATATCAAGTCCAAGAAAGCATCAGAACCAGGCTCAGTTATAGTAGAGATGTTGGAATTATCAGATCAGGAATTTAAAATAACTATGATTAATATGCTAATGGCTCTAACAGGGAAAAAAATGGACAAATACAAGAACACATGGGTAACATAAGAGAGGTGGCAATTCTAAGAATAAAAAATGAATATTAGAAATCAAGAACATTGTATAGAATGAAGAATGCCTTTGTTAGTTTTAATAGTAGACTGATCATGGCTAAGGAAAGGATCAGTGAGCTTGAAGATAAGTCAGTAGAAACTTCCAGAACTGAACCATGTTAGGAAAGTAACAGATACTTGTGAAGTGGCCACCATCCACACCTCACCTACCCAAACTTCCTTCTCTGGGGAAGTCCCAAACACATACTAAGTGGCCATCCTCCAGCTTCCACTACCCTCAATTCCTTTCCTATTGTGTGCCTTTCTATAGCTGGGAAACATGTTAGATCTAATGAAAAAGCCTGGCCAGACCATAAACCTAGAAACCAGGAACAAGCACTCTATGTGTTAGTCAATGCAGGAATTTTAAGTGGCTGGCCTCCGAGTTGGATAAAAAACACACTCAAAGGGAGCAGATGTGGCTCAAGCAGTTAAGTGCATGCTTCACACATAAGACGTCACAGGTTCAGTTCCAGGTACCTCCTAACGAAAAGAGAAATAAACAACAAGCAAAACAAACGTAAAAACCAACTCAGGGGAGCTGATATGGCTCAGTGGTTGAGTGCCGGCTTCCCACATACGAGGCCCTAGGTTCAATCCCCAGTACCTCAAAAAACAAACAAACAAACAAAAAAACACTTGGTATAGATTTGTCTTTCCTCTCTGAAGCCAAGTGGGGCATGTGGAGTTTCTATCTACAGACTCTGGCCTGAGACGTTTTGGCCACCCTGGAAGACCAGCCATGATAGGATTTCTTTCCCTGCTCTTTTGTAGCCTATGCTGTGTAAGTAATACAGAGATCATTTGCTGAAATTTTATGTTGTGCCCTGAACGTGTTTTTTCAAAATAGCACCACTGGAGCAACTTGTTCCACAAAACATAAAGGGAAAAAATAATGAAAAAGATGAAAGAGAATATACAAGAACAATGGAACAATTACAGTTGCTGTAGCAAGTATGTACTGGGAATAGCAAAAGGAGAACAAAAAGAGAAAAGAAGAAATATTTGAAGTAATAATGGCTGAGAATTTTCCAAAATAATTGACAGGCACAGAACCAAAGATCTGGCAATCTCAGAGAACACCAAGCAGGATAAATACTAAAAACATCACACATAGGCATATCATACTCAAATTACAGAAAATGAAAGCCAAAGAGAAAATCTTGAAAAATAGTTCTGTATCCATTAATATTATAGTTAAAAAATAAAGAGGGAGCAGATGTGGCTCAAGCAGTTGTGCACCAGCCTCCTACATGGGAGATCCTAGGTTTGGTTGTTGGTGCCTCCTAAAGAAGGCAAACAAACAACAAGTAGATGATGAGCAGACATCAAGTAAAAACAATGAGCAGACAATGAGTAAAAACAATGAGCAGACAACAAATGAGACAATGAACAAAAACAAATGAGCAGAGAGTGATGTGGCTCAAAATTTGAGCACCCACCTCCCACATGGGAAGTCCTGGGTTCAGTTCCATGAGCCTCCTAGAGAAAAAACAAAAAGACAACAAGCAAAAAACAATGAGCGAAAACAGTGGGTAGGCAACAAGCAAAAAAGACAAGCAAACAGACAAGGGAGCCATCTTGGGACAGGGGAATTCTTAAAAAAAAATGAAGGAGATGGAGCAGATGTGGCTCAAATGGCTGAGCTCCTGCCTCCCACATGGGAGGTCCTAGGTTTGGCTCCTGGTGCCTCCTGAAAAACAAACATCAAGCAAAACAAATGAAAAATATCAACTCAGGGAAGCTAATGTGGCTCAGTGGCTGAGTACCGGCTTCCCACATACAAGGTCCCAGTTTTAATTCCTGGCCCTGGTACCTAAAAATAAAAAAGAGAAATACTTTTTCCGATATACAAAAATTGAGAGAATTTGTCATTAGTAGAGCTACCTGGCTTGTATAAAATGTTAAAAGAATTTCTGCATAGAGAAAGAAAATATCGGTTATAAACTCAATCTACATAAAGGGAAGAAAGAAGGTAAAATAAAATTTAAATTTTCTTATTTTCAACTGAACTGACAGATAATATTTTTGCCAATGAAGTAGTAACAGAGACATATGAGTAATTATAGGTTACGGACAAATGGAAAGCATGAGAGGATTGTTAAAAGCAATGGGAGGGATTAATTGGGAATACTCTTAAAAGATACTTGTGCTATCTGTAAAGCAATATAGTGTTATTTTAAAGTGATAAAGATGAGTTGCAACCATTAAAAAATTAATGAGGCATAATCATTATGCTAAGAGAGGAGAAAAAAATAGAATAATCTAACATGCTTAATTAAAACCAGAGAAGATATGAAATATATATAAAACATAAAAAACCCACAAAACTAGGGCAACAAATGGAAGAAAAGTGTTACAAATATGCTAGTTATTAAACCAACTATATCAATAATCATTTTAAGTGTTGTAACCCTTGGGGAATTTGATGCAATTATGAACTCCAAAAATATAATTGGATCATGCTTGTAAACTGATCTGTTAATCTGGGCATGATTAGGTTAGGATTAGGGCATTGAGCCCCACCCCTTGGTGGGTGGGGAATTGAATATAAAAGGCAAGGCAAAGGACAGTTGAAGCAGTCTTTTGAGAAGCGGTCTTTTGAGAAGCAGTTTTGATGTTGGAAAGAAGGCCCCAGGAGAAAAGAAGCAAGCCGTTAGCCTGATCGTCTACAGCTGACCTTGTGGAGGAAATAGGAGCTAAGCCCAGAGAGAAATGCAGCCCCGGGAAGAGAGGAACCCCAGAAGCCTGAACCCTGGCAAACGCCGGCAGCTGTCTTGCTCTAACACGTGGCAATGGACTGTGGTGAGAGAAGAAACTTACCGCTTTATGGCCTGGTATCTGTGGACTTCTACCCTAAATAAATACCCTTTTTAAAAACCAACCCATTTTTGGTATTTTACATTAGCACCCCTTTGGCTGACTAATACAGAATTTGGTACCAGGAGTGGGGTACTGCTTTTGTAATTACCAAAATGTTGGAACGGTTTTGTAAATGGGTAAGGGGTATTTTTTGGAGGAATTGTGGGTTGCTTGATGGAAAAGGCCAAGATCGCTTTGAAGAAACTGTTGATAGCAATATGGACGCTAAAGAGACTTTCTATGATGCCTTAGAAGTAAATGATGAAACTATTATTGGAAACTGGAGGAAAGGTGATCCATGTTTTAAAGTTGCAGAGAACTTACCAAGATTAACTCCTGGTGTTATATGGAAGAAAGAATTTGAAAATGGCGAACCAGAGCATTTAGCTCCAAGGTAAACTCAGAGAATGTGGCTTGGCTTCTCCTTGCAGCTTATAGCAAAATACTAGATGAGCGAAATACACTAAGGACTGAACTTTTGGGCACAAAGAAAACAGAAACTGATTCTGGAACTTCCAAGTTTTTGGATATCAAATTCCCAGATGAAAATGCCCTATTTGAAGACTTTACTAAACTTGGAACTCGTAACTCAGAATTTCCCAGTTCGTTGTTGGACAGGCAACTTCTCCCAGAAACTCATCAACGACCTTTCATGGGGCTTTCATCGGAGCCACTGGTTTGCAGCCCGCCTGCAGAACCTGGACTTGTGCATCCCCACGGTCGCGTGAAAGACTCTTAAAATTTCATATTATTGACAGATATCTCCTGCTGATTCTGTTTCCCGAGAGAACCCTGACTAATACAAGTGTTAATGGCATAAATGAACCAATTAAAAGGCAGAGACTATCATAGAAGAGGTGAAGAGGGATTCTTCCCTACAGGTTTCACAGGCAGCATGGCACCATGATTTTCCGTTTCTAACTTCCACATCTCTTAGACAATAAATTTATCTTGCTTTGGACAGCCCAGTTTGTGGTACTTTGGTAGAGCAAGCTTGGCAAACTAAGACAACTGCCCTACTATGTCCATTCAGGTATAAATTCCATTTGTTCATTGTCTTCTATTAGTTCAGTTAGGGCCTCATTTCCTCGCTTGACAAGATTACTGCAACTGTCTCATTATTGCTTCTGCTTTTAGTCTCTACCTGTATCCTTCAGAAGTTATCCTGTATATACCATTACATTTATTTTCCAAGAACCTTTCTTTTAACTTGTTTCCCTTTGACATAAAAAACTTTAACAATTTCTTATTGACTTTCAATAAAATGTAAACTCCTTCACATTCATTTTGAGGTCTTTTATGGTTTACGCTACATTATTTTTAGAGGCTGCTGTTTTTGTATTGCCAAACATCCCTGTTCATATGATTAGTCCAGGAGGTGTCCACCCTCTTCATTTAAATTCCCTGAATAAACCAACAAGTACTGGGTTCTTCAGTGTTTAGTTTAATCACCAGTGGAATTTATATACTGTCAGGTTAATTTTTTTCAAATTATAATTTCTTCATTTCATGTCATATTTACATATTTCATTATATGTAATTGTTTCATTATATGTAATTTCTTCATTACATCTTATTCTCTCTCATTGAACCTTAAATCAGATATCTACTGAGGGCTTAATAAGCCTCAGAAGTTATATAAATGGCATTCCTCTCTAAAATAAAGGACCTGGCGCCTTCCTTCCTTCCCAACCATTCCTTCTTTTTTTCACATGTACATTTACCAGATATTATTTTTAAACCACTCTGTTATAAGATCAGTTACAAATGCAATGCAAAATAAGATGATGCCCTTGTCTCTAAGAAGCTCACACTCTAAGGGGCTTCTTAAACATTTCTATATCAACCACTAAAACTATCAGTAAGTCTTTCTTATTGACTCATGGTTCCAGAGGCTGGAAGTCCAAAATGAGGTGTCTGCTTCCTCTGCAGTCTGTAGGGAAGAATCTGAACCATGGCTCTCTCCTGGATCCTGACGGTGGCTGGCTGACAACCTATGACACTGTCTCAGTCATCACATGGTGTTCACCCCTCTGTCTGTGTCCAACTTTCTTATTCTTTATAAGGTAAACTAGTCATATTGTATTAAGGGCCTGCCCTAGTCCAGTATGAACTAATTTTATTTTACCTAATTCTATTTTTAATGACCATATCTCCAAATAAGGTCACATCCTGAGGTACTGGAATTAGGAGTTCAACAAATTTTTTGGGGGACATGATTCAATGCATAATAGACAAAAAAATGTATTGGTTTTCTGTTTCAAGTCTCAGGAACTCCATCTTGTACTGATGGAATTATGAGTGCTTTGCAAGATTGTCAGAAGAGATTATTTTGACCCAAGTCTATTATATAATGTCTCATTGGCCTTTTCTATAGTTCATTGAATGAGGCTTGCTCGTACATACCTCAGGCTACTCATGCAACTGTTCTGTATTAATAGAATCTTGGAAAATTCCCTGCTACTCCATTCCTCTTGGTCAAGTCCTACTCATCATTAGATCACAGTTGGAATGTTTATTCTCTTAGAGACCCATTTCTGAACACTAAATATAATTCAGCATTCTCATTTTATCCCATGGCATGCTATGTTTTTCTTCCTAGTACTTTTACCAGTTGTGGTATTTAAAAATATGTAACAGTTTCTAGTATGGAAACAACCAATATAATCTGACTGTGTCCTGAATACTGCAGTGGTATTGAGAGTCCCATACTGGAAAGCCATTAAGCAATGAAGTAGTACCTAAGCAACAACATTATGGCAGCTGCTAGACTGTCTGACCACACTTTCATAGATTCAATCAGTAAGAAGGTAATGAGTCCAAACCAATTTGGAAAGATTATTACTCACACTGAAAGCATAAGGAAGAGCAGCACAGCATCAGCAACTCAACTCCCTAGTCCCACTGGATGACACTAAACCGGGGTTGCCAGAGGACATAACACAAATGACAGATCTCTGTCATTGGAAGCCAACTTTAATTACAGCCAAGGAGTTTTATAATCTGTAGCTGTACCCAAAGGGAGGTAAGTAAGGAAAGTCCTTGCCTCACTGGCACCAGGAAGCAGATAAGAAACTGCTTCCTAGTAGCCACAAACAAGAGAGACACCTGTGCAAGGTAGGGAGTTTAATGAGAAAAAGCTTTGTAATGGATCTTAACAAGACTGCCTACTATGCTATCTTCTGTGGAGGATCACAAGACATTCCACCAAGACTCGGGTCAAATTAAAGTTTAGCCTTGCCTATGTGACCTATGTGGGGATGCAAATATCTCAGGGTTTAATGGCAGAACCATTGTGTTAAAACTGGTGTTAGCCATTTATTACTGAATCACACCTAAGTTCTGGGAGAGGGGAGACAAGTGAAGTATTCTAGGAGATGAGCCAGGGTGACTGTGGCCATGGCTATTTTCCTATTGGTACAGAAGCATTTCAATATTTGGACAACTTGCGTGGTTGTACTAGTGCATACTGTTTAAATTACATACCTATTATTACAATTGCTATCTATTTATCTACCTTATTGTATTATAACTGATTTCCTCATTGAAAAATAAGCTCATTTACAATAAGGGCTGTTTCTGTTGTGCTAACCACTGACTCCACAATTTTCAGGACAGTGCCTGGTATATATTGGATGTTTAACAAATGTTGGATGAATGAGAAGCAAGTGAATGAATTTCATGCTGACACCACATTCTGTATTAAGAAAACAGGTTTCTTATCTTCCTCCAGACAACTTAAAATTTTTGTTTCCAGATTTAGGGCTGAAGTGCTACAGTCTTCACCAGAACTCTGAGTAGTTGAATACTTTGAAGATTTTGAGTTTTCATTTTTAACATATCAAAGAATGCTCCTCTAGGAGCTTTTCCAGTCCATCATGTAAATCTCTTTTCTCTAGCAGGTAATTGATATGACAGACAGGGCTGAACTTCCTTCTAACCAGTACAGAAGTTGATGGTTTATTAACATTAGTGACAGGAGTGCAGAAGCAGTAGTGGATAAAATTCAGCATAAAATGTTGTACATGTCAGGATTATTCAATTCAGTGGTAAATATTTCCTATAGGTCCTTTTTTTAACCCCTGTGTTAATCTCATTGAATGTCATGGTCCCCTCTATTTGTGCAAATCCTCCTGCTATTTGAAGTCTGAATGGAGCCCAATGTTCGATTTATTTTTCACTGCTAAAGCACAGCAGCTGCACTGGAAGCTTATTCCAAATATCCATTTAAAACTTGCCTCCACAGAGTGAATTTTGTAGTTAAAAATTATCAGATATTGAAACATCTACTTACCAGCTTATCAAATTTCCTATCACTCTCCATTAAAGGTTTCACTTATGCATGTCTCAGGAGGATCTCAATTGACTGCCATGGTGAGCAGTGCCCCAAGCAGGGGTCTCCTGAAAGTTCTAGAGACATCTTGACACTATAGACAGGGTGGATAGTCTTGGGAATTCAGCACCCTATCAGTGGGCCTTACCTTGGAATATATGTTCCTCAATGTAACAGTTAGACTCACATATAATTTCCCTACACGTGGCTCTTCTGCTCCTTTTATTTGAATTCATTTTTAATACATTTAATAGAGATTTTAATTCTACATCCTATTTCTCAACTCAAAGATTTTTTTTCCTTTTCTTTTGAATTTAAAAGTAGAACCATAAAATAGAGAGTTTAGCAATTACAAGGGTGACCAAAACTCTAGGGCATATCTGAAGCTCTAGAGATATGTAGTTCCCAGAGGTGTAATAATGTGCACTTCAATCTATATAAACTTCTGGTCTTTCATGTAATTGGATATAATGATAAGAGCCAACATTTTTCATGCACCTTCTATTTTTAACAGACATTACTGGTTTAGGGTGTTAGATGTGGGGGGCATGTGGGACAGAGTACACCTGGGGCAGGCTTCTAGGGAGTGTTTGAGTGTTCATCTTGTCTTAGTGTGTTGTATCAGTGGGTGGAGACCCACATAATGAGCGGGAAGGTGTTGGACTCCCATCCTGGGGAATCCTGGTATGTTTTCAAAAGGAGGGGCGGGAGTCTCTCGAGAGCATAGGCAGTGCCTAATAGAGGAGGACAGGCCAGTATATCAAGCCCTCAATGTTGTTGCAAGTAACTATAAAACTTGTTCTTCAAGGAGAGAAGCTTGGTGGTTGCCGAGGGTACCAAAGGGAGAGGGAGGGAGGAATGGAATAGATGGAACATGAGGTATTTTGGAGGCGATGGAAATGTTCTACATGATCTTGCGATGATGGATACAAAACATGTTAAATTTCATCAAGGTTTATAAAAGTGTATGGTCCAAAATGCAAACCATAATGTAAACCATTGACTAAGGTTAATAACAATGCTTCAATTGATGTATAACTTGTACATCAATTGTAACAAATGTACCATCCATATATGTTATTAATAGGGAAGAGGGGGAAAGGGAGAGGATGTTGGGTATATGGGAATCCTGTAGTCACTTTTCTGTAACCTAAAGCTTCTTTGAAGACAAAATGAAAAAAAAATAAGACACTGGGGGAATAAATGGAAGAAAATATCACTGTACATACAAGACAACAGATCTTACAGTGATGAAAGACATAATGTTAAAAAAAATTTAATTTTATATATTTTTTCCACATTTTTTAAAAAAAATTGTATTTTATTTGTTATTTTTAAATTATCATTATTTCCTTTTCTTATTATTTATATAGGGTTATTTTGTTGGCTTCATTTTTTAAGAAGTTTTGGATCACAGAAGGGTTATAACTGGGGCAGGGGAGGATCATTAGTGTGATGTGTCAGTGATGGGGGATGCATGGAAGGAGGTTCATCTGGGGCATACCAATAAGGCATATAAATGTGTTCAATTGTGCATGGGCCATTGTTATGGTGGGTGACAATTCACACAATAACCAAAAAAATATTGAATTCCCATTCTGGGGAGTTCTGCCACATACTCTAATGGGACAGCAAGAATCTCCCAAGTACAGAGACAGTGACTAGTGAAGGAGGATGGACCATTAACAAGCCCTTGATACTGATGACTGTACTTATGAAACTTTACTTTTGATATTGAAATTTAGCCTACTATTATAGGTTGCCTAAAAGTTACCTCCTGAGAGCCTCCTTGTTGCTCAAATGTGGCCTCTCTTTAAGCCAAACTCAGTATATAAATGTATTACCTTCCCCTCCAGTATGGGACATGACTCCTGGGGATGAGCCTCCCTGGCACTGAGGGATTATTACCAAGTACCAACTAACAATGCAACTGGAAGAAGACCTTGACCAAAAGGAGGAAATGGTAAAGACAAATGAATTTATATGGCTAAGAAATTTCAAAGTGAGTTGGAAGGTGATTCCAGAGATTACGTTTATGCACATCTCAGCAGGATCTCATTGACTGCCAAAGTAAATATTACCTCAAATAGTGGGGCTCCTGAGGGTTCTGGAGACATCCATACACTATAGGCAGAGTAGACAGCTCAGGAGTTTGGTGCCCTGCCAGTGGGCCCTACTTGGGAATTTATGCTCCCCAGTGCTACAGCGTTGGACTGTAGTTTCCCTACATATGGTTCTTCTGCCCCTTCTATCTGAACCTATAGTTAGTACTAGAGTTGAGAGGTGTGTGTCCAAGAGACTTAAATTGTTGGACTGTCCATGTACCAGCTGAACGCTGAATCTCAACAGAGTTGCAACACCTACTCTTCATTGGACTCACCCAGGACAACTAACAAGGAGATGATGATGGACAACAATCATCCCAGGGTACAGAGAGAGTCTGCAACTGCAACTAAGATAGTTCCAGCCATCTACCCCTTGAGATCTAAGCCCCCTTGCAATTAGAGGTGAAATGGACATCACCATCCCAGAATCTTCAGGACTGGGGAATGACAATAGACTAGAGTAAACTTACTGATATTCTACTATAGATTTATTATGATTCTAGCAATGGAAGAACTTTTATCATTGATTTGAAGGTAGAGGCCACTGGAGGTTCTGAGGGGAGAAAGAGGGAAAAACAGGTGTAATATGGGGGCATTTTCAGGACTTGGGAATTGTCCTGAATTACCTTGCAATGACAGAGGCAGGCCATTATAAATCTTGTCATAACTTAAAAAATTGTGTAGGAGAGAGTGTAAACTACAATGTAAACTAAAATCCATGCTTAGTGGCAATGCTCCAAAATGTGTTCATCGTTTGTAAAAGATATACCACACTAATGAAAGATGTTGTTAATGTAGGGAAATGTGGGAGGGGTAGGGAACAGGGCATATAGGAATCCCCTGTATTTTTTTATCTAACATTTATGTAATCTAAGTATCTTTAAAGAAAATAAAAAGCATATGAAAAAAATAGCTCAGTGCAAATTCTAAACAATTTACAAATAAAGAATATAATAGTAAAACAGTTTACTAGTTTTGGAAATAGAAGTTTGTGAAACTCCAGCAAAGTATATAAATAGTAAATAGTAGAAACAGAAAACAAACCCAGGTCTTGATGATTCTGAATCCCACATTCATCTCTCTCAAATTCCACACCTCTTTCAATAATTTCCTCAAGTGTTGCCTGCTAAAAGAGGTACATTCTGGACTGTTAACACTGCAACTTGCCTCTCTTCCCAAACTGGCATTTCCAAACCGCAGTCCCCAAATTTCTGTTTGTTGAGTAAAGACAATATATACCCACTTGAAAATAAGCTCTACCAAGGTAGAGATGTTTCTTTTGTTCACTATTGAATCATATAATCACCTGAGAAGGTGCTTGGCAATAGATTTTCAAAAAAATTCTGATTGAATGAATTATCTTTACACTAGATTAGAAGGTATTAGATTAGAAGGTATTTGTAAAGATTAGAAACACTATTTTCAAACATGATCAGAACACAAAGCATATCATTGCTGATCAATAAATAATAAAGATAATAATATTAATAATTATGATAAAAAAGATATGATCTCATTTTTTAAATCAGGCTGCTATCACTTTATTTAATATGTGGTCATCTTATTATCAAATCTAAGATTCTCCTCAGCTTTAGGTGACAGAATATATGCTGAATTGTTAACAAAATGATTATATGTATTCAAATCAGTTCAGTTTGATTCCACTAATATTTATCAATTAAGTACTGTGAGCCAGTAAGTATGCAAATTGTGAGTATTCTCTTTAGAATAAAATACATACCTTCATGTGTATTTTAGTGGAGGATATGATACATAAACTAACAATGATTTCTCATTTTAAATAGTATATGTGATAGAATAGAGAATGTTATAAGGTTCTGGTAGTTTTCAATTTTGACTTACTTTTATAACATTGAGGGTGGCAAGAAGGAAGCAAGTTTTCTTTACATGCTACAACACTCTAGCTCTCCAATTATACTATATGATGGGAAAAACTGACTAACTACCTTCCAATATTGAATAGCACAATTTTTAGAAAAGTATTTAAATGCATCCCATTTGAGCTAATTAGTATGAAAAGTATTGGCTCCAAGGCACAAGTCTATATGAAACAATTAGTCATGAATATTGTTGAAATTTTAACGTACTCTTTTTCATTAAATGTTATTAATTAGGGATACTAGAAGGAGTTTTGAAATGCATGTTAAAAGACTTGGTTTTGGTTCTTTTTACATTTACTAACTTTGAGATTATAGGCAAGGCACTTATTTTCTTGAATCCTTAGTTTTCTAATCTGTCAAATGGGAATAATTTTACCATTGAAAATATGTAGAAAACTTACCAAATTCCAAGAACTGAAAAACTGATATTTAAATGGATTGCCTTTTTTAAGCTTAAAAAAACTCTATGATTTAAGTATTATTATTATTATTATTATTTTTAATGTAGAAAAGCAATTTATTCCATTATAACACTTACACAGTTAGTCATGGAGAATAACAGGCCTGCTGGTGAAACAGGTCACCCAAAAGGGAGATGGTACCAAACTAGTGGTCAAGGACTAACTCCTAAAAAATAAAATAAAATAAAATAAAAATAAAATAAAAATAAAGGAAAAAATGAAAAATAAAAATAAAAGCAAACTCTTATCTAGGGTTAATTTAATTTTAAAAACAAATAGCTATTGATTCACTCTTCTCAACTTAACTGGACAGTCTACCTGTGGTATAACTGTCAGGTAAAAACATACATCTTTACAACTTGGTGGTCCCAAGTTTAAAAAACAACCATTTCATAGAAAGGAAAGAAATAATATGAAACAGCTCAAGAAATACACTAACGAGCAAAAATATATGACGAAAGAGGAACACGTAAAATAAAGTTTTGACTTAACTGAAGAAACTGAGAGGAGACTGGTCTACACGGGAAAATGTGCATCCTGTAAAGTCAGGTATGACGAGTTTAGAGTAGGAACCTATATGACTTGAATCTCTCCCCTATTTCCTGAATAAACACATCCTGCAATTTTATATTTCATGGCTCAGTCGCCTACCCCACTTGGCTCTATTCCTTATTCACTCTAACTGTAAATGAGTCTGAAAAACTTCGGAATATAGCATAAGAAGAAAAATGACCACACACATATATTCCCCTTTCGGTGTTTACTTCAGACCTGGGTTTGATTCTAGAAAATTCCTGAAGAAAATTTAAATATAAGTCTGTGGCTTTGCTGAATCAAGTCCCCCAGTTAATATTTAGAAAACACCCACTGTCTGGGCTAATAGCATTGTTGATGGTAGCTACAGAGGAATAGCTGAACAAAGTCTGTGTCAAAACCATTGTTAAATCAATCTCAGGGTTGAGAGGAAAAAAGGTGAGTTTAAAACCACAAGTGCAGATATATCTAAGATCCTTGTCCTTCTGGATCCACACTTCCTTCAGGATCTTCATCATTATAAATGTTCTCTGCCATCTGCCACACCTGCATGATATTGTCTTCTGATACAGAACAAATCACCCAAGGTTCATTGGGATTCCAGGAGAAATCAGATATCTTGGCAGTGTGACCACCATGGATAAACAACAACTCTAGTGGCCCATCTTCTGCATCTTCTGGGGATTGTTCCTCTCCAATTTTACTTAAATCCCAGACTTTAAGCCTACGATCAGTACCACTAGAAGCCAAAATAGTTTCATTGTGAGGTGACCACTGAACCTGGAATATTTCATCCTTATGTGATTCAAAGGAATGTAACTTGAGTTTCAAATTTCTCAAATCCCACAAGGCAACAGTCTTGTCGGCTGATCCTGTGGCAAGAATGAACTCACTATAAGGATTGAAAGAGAGGCAGTTCACTTCAGCAGTGTGAGCATCAACTGAGTGGCTTGGTTTGGAAGTATTGTTTGAACGAGTATCCCAGATCATAAGTTTCTGATCATCAGCAACTGACCCAAACAGAGACTCATGGAGCAGATGCCGGGAAACATCTTCTACTACTGCTGTGTACCCTGTAAAGATGGTTTTCGCATCCAACCACTTTTCCTTCCTTTGGAATGGCACTGATGTCCCATACACAGATGGTATGGTCATCTGAAGCACTAAGTAAGTGCCCACTGAGATTTGGGTTCCAAGAAAGCCCACAGCCTTCCTTCTGATGTCCACGGAGACGTAAGTCTGGTTTGCACTCTCCAGAAGGGTCTGGTTTAGAAGGGTGTTCTGTGTAATCAAAGACAAGAACATCACTGGATGGAGTCTTTGTAGCAATGATGCAAGGGTTCTGGGGCATATAACGGGCCCTGTTTACTTCTCCTTCATGGTTGATCTTGATTTCTATTTCAATTTTTCCGCTAACTGAGCCAAAACCTCCAAATTCTCCTTTCTCACTGTCGTAGTGTGATGCATCAAACTGAGCATCATCATTAAGGAGCTGCACACTGGCTATCACAAGGTGGTTTTGTTCATCCGAGGTATGTGTCCCCAGGACAAGTCGATGAATGCTGAAATCTTTTCCTTCTGGTCTGGTTACATCTGGAAGCCACTGTGCAGTGAGGCTGGGCCACTCCAGAGGATGGGTCATCACCAAATCATAAAGAAAAGGAGTGTTTTTTTTTCATATCTTGTATTCCTCGTTGATCACACGTTCTTTTTCTTTTTTTTTTTAAATTTTTTATTTATTTTTATTGTGGGTAAAAATCGAAATTCTCACAATACATACAAACATTTGCAAAATGATATATAAATATATGTGCATATATGTGTATTTGCTTACAAAAATGTTATTTATATATATATAAACATATATTTTAAGAGGTGCTTAGATTACCTAAAATATTACATGGAACCCACTGGGATTCCCATGTTGCCCACCTCCCACACCTCCCACCACATCCCACACAAACATCTCCCACAAGTGTGGCCCACCACCCTCAATGAACTTACACATCCTGGAGTCTTGCCACCAACCATAGACCACAGTTCACACCGTAGACCACACTCTCTCCCACTCAGTTCTGAGTGGTGTGTGCTGATTTAAAATGGCCTACATCCGTTGCCACAATGGTACTCAGGACAACCTCTAACTCCCAAAGAAGCCCCTGTATTTCAACTGCTCATCCCCTCCCTAACCCAAAAGTGTCAAGTGGCCACTGGCTCCACCTCATTATTATAATTTCTTCCCTTGCTAGAATCACCATATGTGAACAAGAGAACACCATCAAGTCCACTCTAGTCCATAGTTCTTCCCCCAATCCTGAGGGGACTGGGATGGTGATGTCCACTCCACCTCCAAGTGAGAGAGGGCTTATATCCCATGGATATGGTTGGTGGGATGATCCTGCCTGCAGATGCAGGCCCTCTCCATTCCCTGGGATGGCCATTGCCCATCGTTGTCTCCTCTTCAAACAGAGTCGGGAGGTCATCCCAGAGGTAACTCTTACGCACACCTCAGTAGGAGCTCATAGAGCATCTAAGTGCCTATCACCCACACAGAGGGGTTCCTGAGAGCTCTGGAGACATCCAGGTCCTATATAAGGGGGGATAGCCCCAGAGACTGATGCCTTATCAGTGGGCTCTATTTTGGAATCTGTGCTCCTGAGAGTGACAGAATTGGACTTAAATAAGTCCTCCCTGCACATGGTTCACCAGTCCCTTCTATTCAAACCTATATGTGATGCTGGAGTTTTTAGATATACTTCCAGAGACTGGAGCCTCTGGCCTACCTATGTGCCAGGTGTGCATGAAATCTCGGTGGAGCTGCAACTCCTACTCTACAGCTCAATGGACTCATCCAAGTCACCTGGTGATCACACGTTCTTCCACTGCATCATCAAAGGCTACTTCCTTGCCAGCCATGGCGGACAGGCGAGCCGGGTAGTTCCCTGAGTTGAGCGTTGCGGGAGGGGCGGGGAGGCTGCGGGCTTAAGTATTATTATTACAACCACTTTGCAAAGGAGGCAAGAGAGCCTTAAAGAGGCTACACAATGTGAGTGGCCCTAGGTTGCATTTAATACTAATCATTCTAATCGTATAACTGATTCCAAAACCTTCCTCTATATAAGACAATTGGTGTGAGGTTACATATGATAATGTACATTTTTGTTCCCAATTATCACAATGTTTTGGACTTCATAGCACCATAAATTATAGTAAACTGCAATGGGAAACAAAACCCCTCCTCTCATTTCGTCAAGAACAAAAATGTTTCAATACTATCTGTGGTTTTCCTGAGTCATATTTCATGAAACCACCACAGATAAAAATAAAACAACAAACTTTCACACAGTTGTCTTGATTAATGGCATTTTCATATGTGGTATGTCATGAATTATAAGAAATTTAGTGCTGGAAAGATCCTTAGAAAGAAAATTAATCTTACCCTTCACTGGGTTTTTCTTCTTAATAAGATAGTACTAAATTTTTTAACTACCTCAAAGGATTGCTCTAAGCCTTAAATAAGTTAATAAATGCAAAAGAGCTGATGCACAACATTTTTTTTGTTACTTGAGATAATTATTTGAAGTTAGAGCTATAGCTTTTATTTCTGCAAAAATTGGTCTTTGTAATCAAATTCCTTAGCTTCATTGCTTCCCTGAAGACATAAAAAATAACTACTTGATTTCTCTTGGCCTACCTCATCTGTCACTGTTCTATCCTTACATTCAGAGAGGTTACATGCCTTGAAATTGTAGGTGTCAAAACAGGGGTCAAAATTATTGTTCCACCAGTCTTGCAACTGTCACTGCTTCATCTGTTTAGCCTCCATAGGACTTAGTGTGCTCCTGTGTCATGGTCATGATCTAATTCTGGGAATTCACACCTGGATAACTGATGAATTAATAAATCTCTTCAAAATAATACATTTTTCTGAGCATGAGAAAAATACATTTTTTGGGCAATTTGAGAGATTAAACATTGTAAGGTTTACTGTTCTTCTTCCTTTGTGTGCCCTTTATTCCTTCCTTCATTCATCCAAGCACCAAACTTTCCATTCATCAATTCAGCTACTAATCAACACATCTATTAATCATTTATCCTTTCGCTCACTTACATGTCTTCTAACCCATTATCTACACATTCCTGCATCTACCTACTCATACAGCCACCCAATTGCACTTCATACCATTCATTCTTCTATTTATCAATTGGCCAGACACCCATTCCTGCTCCCAAGCCAGTTGCCCATCCAACCTAACTAGGGTTGACATTTGAGATACAAGGAGGAGTTACTTTAAGCTTATTTCAGACAAAAGTGAGGTAGAAGCTTTATTTCTTTCAATTAAAGAATTCAAAACATTTGTAAACTGTTTCAAAAGACATCTGATCTTTCTCAGCTGTCCATTTCTATTCATAAATCATGATTCCTTAGTTCAATGTTACTGCACATAAAAATTAACCCCTCTCCAACCCAAACCTTCTGAGGCAGAATCTCAATCAATTTCACCTACACATCAGTGTTTTGAAATACCTGCATTTTGACTTTGATGCAAAGCTAACATTAAGAACAACCAGCTCAGAAGAAGCATACATAGTGTTTTTATTGAAGAGATTATTTCCCTGGCCTTCCTCCACAGAACACCCACATATTCTAAATGCGTTTAGCAAATAGGATACACCCATATATTCCCGACAACAGAGGTACCCACAACATCAATATACTCCTTTTAAAAAAATAAATGTAAATCCTTAAATTAAACCAGCACATTGGGTCCCTCCCCCATACACACTTTTTCTCTTTCTCTTTCTCTCCCTCTGTATTCAAGAGGAAGCATCTCATTTTAGATTTCACTCTTTAAAAGTCAGCAGTAGTATGAGAAACATATTTCTAGATCTTCTCTCTTCTCTCCATTGCTTTTCACTCAGGGAGGAGGGTATTTTATGAGTGGTGGACTGTCCAGTGTCTAAAATTCTGTATGTTCTTTTATTAATATATTGAGCATGTTTAAAATAGGTTTCATTTTTCACCCTTCAGAGCCTTTAACTTTTGAGAGCCATATAGTCTCTATCACAACTACTTAACTACTCAAATATGCCACTCTAGAACAAAAACAGTCATATAAAATATATAAAAGAATGAGTATAGCTATGTTCCAATACCACGTTTTTCTGGACATTGAAATATGAATTTCCTATGATTTTCACATGTTCCTAAGTATTGTTCTTCTTTTGATTTTTTTCAAGCACTTAAAAATACAAACTCTACTCTTAGCATGCACCATACAAAATAGGTGACAGTTGGATTTGGCATACAAGGCTATAGTTTGGCTATGGCTATTTTAGGATAAAAGCCAAAATCCTGAATGTACCTTGTAAGCCACACATTATCTGAGTATTACCTATGCTTCTAATTATAGCTCTCCCTGTACCCTCCTTCACACTGTATGCTCCAGTCACACTAAGTTCTTAGATTGTGGAGCTTTGTATTCACTCTACTACGAGGGAGTCCATCTGAATAACCCTCTGCTTGGAACTCTCCTCTACAGATCCTCTTTATCTAGTTAAATAACATTTGCTTTTTTATCTTATATCTTAAGTATAAGTTCATTCCAGTACTTATCATATTTTCATTCATTTGTTTAACTCTTTGATCAATATCTTTTCTCCACTAGGCCATCTGTTATATGAGGGCAGGTACAGCATCTATTATTATACAGCTTTGTGTACACAATTTGGCATATATTTTTCTCTCAATATGTATTCATTGAATTAATCCATGCATATTTTCTACATTCCTGGTGTTTGCCTATAGACTAGGGACACAAAGAATATAAAACCCAAATGAAAAGTTTGTAGATGCTAGTGAGGTGAAAGAAATATATAATTTAAGTATAATGTAATAGAACTAAAACAGATATACATGAGGTTCTCACAAAGCTTGGGAGTGTGTCATAGGGGTGGGTGAGGTGAATGGCTGAAAAAGGACTTGGAAAAATTAGAACTAGGAGAGAATAAAGAGAGAAATTAGGACCCATAGCTTAAACTAGGGACTCAGGGAAGGTTTCTGGAAGGAAATAACATCTGCGCTCTAGTTTAAAAACTGAGTAAGAGGGGAGCAGATATAGCGCAGTAGTTGAGCTCCTGCTTCCCATGTACAAGGTCCTGGGTTCAATTCCTAGTACCTCCTTAAAAAAAAAAAATGAGTAGGAATTCAACAAAATTTCTACAATAGCGATGTGAAGAGCTCAGCGGACATTTTCCTCAATAAAACAACCATTTAACTGATAAAAATTATAAAAAATAACAACAATTTAAAGTCACTAGAAATTGTCCTAAAGAAATAGAGCAAATGAAGAAATGTTTATTAAAAAAATCTACTAAATCATGGTAAAAACAGTGAAGTTGGTGGCATTTGATCCAACTCCTCCCACACTCTCCCCAGGTCCACATAACAGCTCTATTTCAGGTGATCTAAGACAGGCGAGTACAGCCAAGAAAATGGGACTCTCTCTCTCCTCAGGTCCCAGTGTATGACTATGGTTTTACCATCTACTAGGACTGTGTTGCAGAAGCTCTATTCTGGGTAATCACTCTTGACCCAGATTATTTATAGAGTAGAATTTCCATGTAGCCAGGCGTAAGCCAAAAACACCAGAAGCTACCATCCCCACTTATTCCCACTTTGTAAAGAAGAGGTGTCTCTTATGGAGAAATGGGCAGTTGTCCTCATCTCTAGCTCTTGTGTTTTGGCACAGATTTGCTGCCAAAGGAGTGAGGCCAGACTTAAGAACACTGCACTAACTTTTTCAATAAAGCAAGAAGAATTTTATGCCTAGGGTATTTAAGGAGACAATGGAAATCATGGTGAAGGACATTTAATAATGAGCTTGGAGCTTTTTGGTATTTTTAACAAAAAAGGAAACAGCAGAGCACCCATAAATTTAACAGATAGAACCAAGAAAAATATAGTCTGAAAGAGCTCTCCTGGGATCACACTTTATCTTGGTGGTCAGGAAACTATGTACATGTTCTGTGCTGTACCTACTTAGGAGGAATCAGGGAAGGATATGAGACAAATTAAAAACAATTCCTAAGTCACACACAGATCAATCAACAAAGAGTGGAAATATCAATGGCACTAAGAGCTTACACATAACCTCTGACCAAACATTGAATGAACAATAGGTTACTCTGACCCAAGGGGACCTCTTAGGAAGCCAGTTTTTTAAATAAAACCATATTTACCCTTGATGATGTATGACTCTATGCCTAGAAAGAATATATGCATGCCTGAGGTTTTGCCCTATTGGAAGCAGACAGAGAAGAGGAAAGTTTTAAGCTAACAGCCACTAGATGAACATGAAGCAAATTTGGAAACTCCTTGAATTTTGATGCATTCTCCAAGACACACAGCAAAGGGTAAAAATATAACTGGCTATTGGGGTTTAAGCACAACATTTAACCAACAAGTTCCTTATGCAGACCTTTGGGTAACAAGATGAAAATAGCAGGAAAAATTCTGAGCTGGAAACCAGAGGCTGTATAGTGGGGCAGGGGGAGGGGGAAGGTATAGATTTCACAGATTTAGCTCAGCCAAGTCACTAAACAAAGAAGCAAATGATCAAACAAATAATAACAACAAAAATTCTTGGGGAAGAGAGGGAATCAGTATCAAGATTTGCTAGTATATATTACCCAAAATGTCCAGTTTTCAAAAATAATAGTATGAGAGAGGCAGAAACAGAAGAATATGACCCATACACAGACACAAAGCAGACAAAAGAAACTGCCCTCAAGGGAACCAAGATGGTGGACTTAGCAGGCAAAGAATTAAAAGCAGTTATTATAAATATGTTCAAAGAGCTAAAGGAAATGATGCTTAAATAATTAAATGAAGATATATTGAAAATATCATATCAAATAGGGAATAGCAATATTGAGGTCGGTATTATTAAACAGAACCAACTGGAAATTCTAGAGTTGAAGCTATAATAATCAGAAGGGAAAAAAAAAAAATTAATGGTGTCCAACAGTAGATTTGACCAGGTAGAAGAAAGAATCAGCAAACTTGAAGAGAGATCAATAAAGATTATGCACTGTGAAGAGCAGAGATAAAAAAAGAATGAAGAAAAATCAGTAGAACCTCAAGGAAATACAAACATATGCATAATGGTGGTAACAGAAGAAGAGGAGAGAAAGGAGCAGAAAACATATTTGAACATATAATAGCTTTAAAAATTCCCAAATTTGAAGAAAAGCATTAATCGACATATCCAAAAAGCTCAACAAACTTCACATAATATAAAGGCAGAAATTCACAGCCTGGCACATCATATTCACAATGTTTAAAGCCCAAAATAAAAAGAAGATATATCTTGAAACCAGCAAGAGGAAATCAGCTCATAAAGTACAAGAGGCCTCCTCAATAAGTCTAAGAGCTGATGTCCTATAAGAAACAATAGAATTCAGAAGGCAGTCAAATGGCATATTCAAAGGGCTGTAGGAAAAATTAATCAAGACTATTATAAGCAGAAAACTATCTTTCATAAATGAAAGCAAAACAAAGGCATTCCCAGATAAACCAGGAATTTACAGCTAGTGGGCCTGCTTTATACCTGATACTGAAGGAAGTTCTTCAAGTTGAAAGCAAGTGGCAGCAGACAGTAATTTAAAATTTCATGGAAAAAAAGTAGAGCACTGGTAAGGTAATTAAGTATGCAATTATAAACACAGTATTCATATACATTTTTTTCTCTTTTTACTAGTAACTGATTTTAAAGCAATTACAGAAAAGAAATATAATGCATTTGACAATAACAACACAAAGGAGAAGGTGGGGACAAAGCTGATGAATTGGAGTAAGGAAAGACAATAGATGGTAACTTGAATTCGCAGGTAGAAATGAAGAGAAGGAAAAATTTTACATAAAATAGCCATTCCATAATTATATACTTGCTTGCCTTCCTTCTCTTAGCATCTAGCTTCTTTAAAAGACACAGGATAACCTATATAGTCATGATATGTTTAAAATAACAATAGAGGGTGAGGAGAGGGGATAGTTATATTAGCATAAAATTCTATATCTACTTGAATAACGTTAGTGTAAATCTGAGGTAAATTCTGATAATTTAAGTTGTACATCATAAGCCCTGGAGGAATAACTAAGAACATAGCTTAAATATAGAGATAAAAAATCATTAAAATAAATTAAAATGTTATATTAGAAACATTACATAATGCAAAAGAATGCCATAAAATTGTGTCAGAGTAGTAAACTAGTCAAGAGACATAAAGAAAACAAAATAAAAACAGCAGACAGAAATCTAACTGTATAGTAATAAGATTAAATGTGAATGGACTAAACCATCAGAAGGCAATCATTTTAAGACTGGATTAAACAAGAGTGAAATGAATTTTGTCTCAGCAATATTCATAATATCTCCAAAATGGAAGCAACCTAATGCCCATCATCTGATGAGTGGATGTACAGAGTGTAAACATCCACTAATAGAATGATAATTGACAATAAAATGGAATGAAGCCCTGATACATTCTATAGCACAGATGAACTTTGAAAATATTATTCTAAGCAAAAGAAATTTACCACAAAAGAGTGTCCCAAAAGATCTGTCATATAAAATCACATATTATATTATTCTATTTATATGAAATATCTGCAATAGAAAAATCTACAGAGATAGAAAGAAGCTAAGTAGTTGACTAGGCCTGTGGGAAAGGAGGAATGGGGAGTGACTGCTAAGAGACACAGGATTTCTTCTTTGTGGTGATGAAGATGTACTAAAATTGGATTTTGCAATGGTTGTACAAGCCTGTGAGTTTGGTAAAATCATTGAATTGTGCATTTTAAACAGGTGGATTTTCTGTTACATGAAGTATATCTCAATAAAGATGTTTTTAAAAATGAGTAAGATTTAGCCAAGTGATGAAAAACTGGAAGGATATTTCAGGAAAAGGAGACAGACATAAGAAGCAAAACAGAGACAAGGAATGGAGAACTTTAAGAAATGGAAGGCTTTTACCCAGCATTTGATGTTGATGAGACTGAAGAGGTTGGTTGGGGCTCATGGAAAGGCTTACAGCTGGGCTAAGGAGGTTGGACTTAATCCTATAGGGATGGGAGATATCAAAATGGATTTAGGAGTGAAAAAAGGGGCAAATTTGAAACTTAAACAGACAACTCTTTTTTTTCTATAGCAGAAGACAGCTTGGAGTAGAAGACTGAGGGCAGGGAGTCCTGTCAGTGATTCAGAAGAGGTAATGAGAGCCCGAACTAACACAAAAAATGTGTTAAGATTGTGTGAAGATGTAGAAAATAAGGAAATTTTGCAATAACTTTTATGTGTGGTTATAAATAAAATATGCAGTCATGTTGGAAACATCTCTCTGCATCTTACTGGAAGCTTCTGTGTTCTAGAATTAGTTGCATGAGATCACCTGCTTCACTCTTTTTAGGTTCTCTTATTATGAAAACAGCAGGGAGAAGTGGAGAAGGATGTGGAAAGGATGCATTTGACATCCAATTATACTGCTAATCTCTGAAACTGGCAAGTAGAAGTGTATTCAGGGAAATGTGCATCTTGTCAGTGGCATCTAGTAATTAATACTGAAATGTAGTTTCCAGCTTGCAAAGAACTTAAGATTTCAATGAATGCATTCAAAGAGAAGAATTGGTCCTTATTGCTTTCTATGGAGCTGAACTCAAACTCAAAACCTTGTATAAATAGAGCTATAAGCATTAAAGTAAATCAATCCATAGTAATTTTCTGTTAAATTCAGCAAAGCTTTAACAAGTAGTAAAATTTCATGTGTTTATCCTGGAATATACAGCCTTTAAATGCTCCAACCATCATACTACCTTCCCATCCATCCCAACCTAATCCAAAAGTGATGTTAAATTTTCTTACTCTATAGTATATCAATTCTCACATATTTGCATTTTGTCTTTTTATATGTACATATATGTTATCTATAAGTACATTTTATGTGTACATATAATTTGTATGTATGCAGAAATCTATGTGTATATTTAGAATTTTTAAAATTGAAAAGTTATTTTAGAACATAATGTTTGGAAGCATGGGCTCCAGGAGTGATAGTGATTTGGTTTCAATCCAGTACCTGGCACAAAATATCTCATCCTGCCTTTAATCTTTCAGTACCACAGTTATCTCCTCTAAAATATGGGGTTACTAATACAAGAACTGGTCTTAAGGCAGTGGTTCCCAAATTTGTCTGCACAATAAAATAAACTGGGAGCTTTGAAAAAATAATTATGCCTTTGTACCATCCATAGAAACTTTTATTTAATCATACTGGGGCTTTAGAAATTTTTAAATATCACCTTGACTGTCTAAGGTGCAGAAAAGTTTGGGAACCATGGTCTTAAGACATTTTTGTGTCTAGTGCAATCAATTGTATGTGAGTTGGTAGCATGTTACCTGGCCCATACTAGGCATTTAGATACGGTTGCTAGTGTTATCTCTTTCCTTCAAATATTTTGGGGTTCATAAATGTAAAAACCATACCTTTCTTATTTTTTTTTTCTCCTAGACATACAGGTGAGCTACCTAGTACAGGGATGGTGATGCTCAATAAGCACTTTTTGATGGAATAAATCAGAATAAATCAATATTTGATAAACTTCCCCCACATCAGGAATTAACAGTCATTTAGGGAGAGGAGGCAGATATTCAGACAATCACAGCACAGCACAGTACAACACTGTACATGACACCTGAACTCAGAGCACTATGGCATTAGAGAGGAAAATTGAGCCAATGCATTTCCCTGATTATACACAGTAGCTAATGAAGACTTGAAGGAAGGGGAAGAAGAGGAGGATAACAAGAGCTAACATTTATAAAGCATTTGATTCTCTGCCAGGCATTTCACTACAGAAGAAGCTGAGACCAAGAAGATGAAAGTTTTGCTCCATATCCCCCAAAAATGACAACTCTAATTAATGGTAAACCCAAGATTGAAATTTGACATTTTTATATGCAAGGTTCAGAACATTTTATTGTTGTACTAAACTGTAAGAACAAACAATACTCACTCAACTCTAATCTGAAAAGTTTTATATGGTAGGAATCCATGAAAAATCTGGCATAAGGAGAACTGTTATAATTTGGACAATAATGTGTGTATGTCTTTATATCCAACAATCAGGAAATTCTCAGTACAATCATTAGTAAGTATAGCAATTTGGTATTGTTTTTTAATTCCAAAAAATAGATATTGGATTATGTTTGTAAATGGATCTCTTCCTCTGGGCATGTTAGATTGTATTAGATTCAGAGGTTTCACTTTTACTTGATTAAATTAAGATTGGGGTTTTGATTTGGTCATGTCCAAGAGGGCAGGGACTCACAGAGAAAACAACATGGCAGAGGAGAGAGTTTGAGTTTTTGATGCTGGAGCCCTGGGAAGTAAATATGCAGAGAAGAAGAACACAGAGAAGCAGATATGTGAGGAAAAAGAAAAGGCTCATTAGACATGGCAGAGGCCTTGGGAAGAGAGATCAGCCATTTGCCTGATAGTTTACAGCTGTCCTTGTGGAGACAGCAGAGCAGCTGAACCCAGAGAGAAATGAGCCCCAGGGGAAAGAAATGAGCCCTTTAACCTACAGCTAAGAACAGAAGGAACTGGGACCACAGAGCCTTCAAAGGAAGAAGGCTGAATCCTTGCAGACACCAGCAGCCATCTTGCTCCAGCACAGGGCAACAGACCTTGTTGAGGGAAGTAATTTACGCTTTATGGCCTTGTGAATGTGAGTTTCTGCCCCAAATAAATACCCATTATAAAGCCCAAAAGATTTCTGGTACTTTGCATCAGCACAGTAAGGGAAAAAATATGTATGATGAAACTATACAATTGTATATACATAAAGAAACAGAAAGTCCCAAACCCTTAACTCACACTATATACAAAATTTAACTTGAATTTGATCCTGGAACTAAATATAAGATGCCAAAATATAAAAATTCTACAAAAAAACAAATTTTTACACTCTGGGTTAGGTTAAGATTTCTTAGATAGACTCAAAATCTCTAACCCTAAAAGAAAAACTATATATAACTTTGACTTAAAAAGTTTGAAAAACAATGTAAAGAAAATGAGAAGTGAAGCCACATACTGGGAGACGATATTTTCAAAACACAAAACATTCATAAAGGACTTTATACCTGAAATATATAAATAATATCTACAACTCAATTATTAGAAAATAACCCAATTGAAAAATGAACAAACCATTTGAACACACTTCAAAAATAATGTATAGGGAATTGTGGTAAGTTGGCATCAGAATAGGTAAGGAGGGCTCAACTCCTTCACAAAATCAAAAGAGAAAGCACTATAAAGCTGTCTGAGGGACCTAATTTGGGGGTCAGCAGAGCAGGACAGTGCTGCACAATTCTGAGGAGGGTGAGGGACAGAAAGAAGAAGAGCACAAAACAACAAACTGTGAGTTACCAAATCTCCATGATGGTTGGGAAGGGCTCCCCTCCCCTACACCCAAGCTGGGGTAAAAGCCCTGACTTGGCCACTGAGAGGAGAAGAGACATCTTCCTCCCTGTCAGTCATTACTAGGGGAAAAGGGAGAGGGAGTCGGGGGGCTTTTCTTCAGTGAATTTGGCCACCAGGGCCCACTTTGAATATTTTGACTTAAGTCAGACAAAAACACGAGAATACGGAGATTGAAACACCTCCATGGAAAGGAACGCCAATGAGCACCATCTGCTGGCCAGTCTGGAAATTGCATGGACAAAAACCGTTTTTGCTTCTCTCTGTACTCTAACTCCTGGGAGAAAATCTGAAACCCATTAGTGAGTCTCTGGCCCAATTTTTATAATTTTAAAGACTTAAAATAGGATTGACCAAATATCAAAGAAGAGCTGTGGGAAATAAAACAGGCAAGAGAGAGAAATTGGCCATCAGAGTAAATAAATGGACTAAAATATTCAGAAGCCTAGACATCAGCAAAAATTTCCAAGCCATAATAGGAAACAGGAAGAGATGGCCCAGCCAAGGAAATGAAATAAATATCCTGAAGAGATACAGGATTTAAGACAATTAATCAATGATAATCACACAAATCCCCTAAATCACTTCAAAGAATTTAAAGAAAATAAGACTAAAGAGATACAGGATATTAAGAAGACACTAGGTGAGCATAAAGAATAATTTGAAAGCCTTCAAAGAAAAGCAACAGAGCTTATAGGAATGAATGACATGATGGATGAGACTAAAAATACATTAGAGGCACATAAGAGCATGTTTGAATTGCTCAAAGACTGAATTAGTCATTTTGAAGACAGAACATCTGAACTGGAAAAGATAGGAGAACAGAAAGAGAAGAGAATGGAAAAAATGGGACAGAGTCTCAGGGAATTGAATGACAATGTGAAATGCAAAAACATACTCATTATTGGTGTCCTAAATGGAGAAGAAAATGGAAAAGGGGCAGAAAGAATATTTGAGGAAATGATGACTGGAAACTTCTCTAAATTTATGAAAGATATAAATACCAATGTCAAAGAAGGACAACACAGCCCAAACAGAATAAATCTGAATAGACATACCCCAAAACACCTACTATACAGAATGACAAATATCAGAGATAAAGAGAAGATTCTGAAAGCAGCAAGAGAATAGCAAAGCATCACATACAAGGGAATCTTGATAAGATTAAGCCCAACCTCTCATCAGAAACCCTGGAGGAGAGAAGAAAGAGGTATGATATATTTAAGGTACTGAAAGAGACAAAATGCCAGCTAAGAATTCTGTATCTGGCAAAGCTGTCCATCAAAAATAAAGGGGAGTTCAAAGTCTTCACAGACAAACAAAAACTGATAGAATATGTTACCAAAACACAAGAATTACAAGAGATACTGAAGAGAATGCTACAGCCTGAAAGGAAAATAGTACGCTATGACAACCGAAAGCCAAATGTCAAAATGGATGAAGTAAGTAATGCCTTTACAGTAATAACACTGAATGATAATGGCTTGAACTCCCCAGTCAAAAGACATTGACTGATAGAACGGATAAAAAAATTGACCCATCTATATGTTGTCCACAAGAGACTCTCCTCAGATGTAAGAACATAATCAGGTTAAAAGTGGAAGGTTGGAAAGAGATATTCCACACAATTAGTAGCTAAAAAAGAGCTGGAACAGCAATCCTAATATCAAACAAAATAGATTTTAGAAGCAAAACACATATAAAGGATGAAGAAAGTCACTATATATTAATAAATGGGGAAATTCATGAAGAAGAATAAATATTCTAAATATGTATGTACCTATCTTGAGTGCCCCGAGAAACATGAGGCACACACTGGCAAACATGAAAGAAGAAATAGATGTCCCTACAATAATAGTTGAGATTTCAATACACCACTCTCAGTATTGTATAGAACATCTGGACAGAAGATAAATAAAGAAACAGAGAGCTTGAATAATATGATAAATGAACTAGACTTAACAGGCATCTATAGAGCACTGTACCTCAAAAGAGCAGGATTTACATTATTTTCAAGTGCTCGTGGATACTACTCCAGGATAGTCCATATATTGGGTCACAAGACAAGTCTCAATAAATTTAAAAAGTTTGAAATTATGCAAAACACTTTCTCTGATCATAACAGAAAGAAGCTAGAAATCAATAATGAACTGAAAAGGGAAAAGTCATAAATATATGGATATTAAACAACACTCTTAAATAATCAAAGAAGAAATTGCAAGAGAATTCAGCAAATATCTTGAGATGTATGAAAATGAGAACACAACATATCAAAACCTATTGAGACAATGCAAAGGGAGTACTGAGAGGGAAATTTATAGCCCTTAATGCTTACATTAAAAAAGAAGAAAGAACTAAAATTTAACACCTAACTGCACACTTGGAGGAGCTAGAAAAAGAACAGCAAACCAATCCCAAACCAAGCTGCTCGAAAGAAATAGTAAAGATCAGAACAGAAATAAATGAAATTGAGAACAAAAAACAATAGAGAGAATCAACAAATCTAAAAGTTGGTTCTTTGAGAAGAGCAACAAAATTGACAAACCCTTAGCTAAACTGACAAAGAAAAAAAGAGAGAAGATGCAATTAATAAAATCAGAAATGGGGACAGGACATTAACACTGACCCTGCAGAAATAAGAGAGATAATAAAAGGATACTCTGAACTGTATGCCAAAAAAACTAGAAAATGTAGATGAGATGGACAAATTCCTAGAAATACACAAACCAACTACAACAAAAGAAAGAGAAGACTTCAACAAACCAATCATAAGTGAAGAGGTTAAAACAGTCATCAAAAACCTCCCAAAGATGAACAGCCCGGGACCAGACGGCCTCACAGGTGAATTCTACCAATCATTCAAAGATGAACTAATACCAATCTTGCTCAGGCGCTTCAAAAAAGTTGAACAGGAAATAATGCTACCAAACTCTCTATGAAGCCAATATCTCCCTAATACCAAAACCAGATAAAGATAATACGAAAAAAGAAAATTACAGACCAATATCACTAATGAATAAGGATGCAAAAATCCTCCACAATATACTTGCAAACCAAATCCAAAACCACATTAAAAAAATTATACAGCACACTCAAGTGGGTTTTATCCCAGGCATGTAAGCATGGTTCAACACAAGCAAATCAATTAGTGAAATAAACCACATTGATAAATTGAAGAAGAAAAGTCACATGATCCTCTCAATTGATGCACAAAAGGCATTTGACAAAATGCAGCACCCTTTCTTGATAAAAACACTCCAACAGATAGGAATAGAAGGAAGCTTTCTCAATACGGTGAAGTGCATATAGGAAGAACCTACACCTAGCATTGTATTCAGAGATCAAAGACTGAAAGTTTTCCTGCTGCGATCAGGAAGAAGACAAGGATGCTGGTCACCATTATTCTTCAATATTGTGCTAGAAGTTCTAGCTACTGCATTTAGGCTAGACAAAGGAATAAAAGGCATCCAAATAGGAAAAGAAGAAGCAAAACTTTCACTATTCTCTGATGACATGATCCTATATCTAGAAAATCCTGAAAAATCCACAACAAAGCTACCAAAATTAAAAGATGAGTTCAGCAAAGTGGTGGTATACAAAATTAATACACAAAAAATCAATAGCATTTCTTTAGACTACTGATGTGCAATCTGAGGAGGAAATATTTTTTTAAAATTCCCTTTATAATAGCAACTAAAACAACCATATAATTAGGAATAAACTCAACCAAGGACCTAACTACAAAATATTCCTAAAAGAAACCAAAGAAGACTTAAATAAATAGAAGGACATTCCATGTTCATGGATGGAAGACTAAATATCATCAATATGTCAATTTTACCCAAATTGATTTACAGATTCAATGCATCCCAATAAAAATCCAAACAGCCTTTTTTGTAGAAATTGAAATACCATCAATCAAATTTATTTGGAAGTGTAAGGGGTCCTGAATGGCAAAAATGTCTTAAAAAAGAATAAAAATGGAGGACTCTCACTTCCTGACCTTAAAGCATATTACTTAGCTACATTGATAAAAAAACAGCATGGTACTGGCTTAAGGACAGATAGATTGACCAATGGAACTGATTCAATAACTCAGAAACTTACCCTCACATCACAGTCAAGTGATTTTTGACAAGGCTGTTAAGTCCACCCAGCTGGGCCAGAACAGTCTAACAAATGGTGCTGGGAGAACTGGATAGCCATATCCAAAAGAAAGAAAGAAGACTCCTGTCTCACACCTTATACAAAAATTAATTCAAAATGGATCAAGGAACTAAATATAAAAGCAACAACCATAAAACTCCTAGAAGTAAATGTAGGAAAACATCTTCAACATTTTGTGGTAGGTGGTAGTTTCTTAAAGCTTATACCCAAAGCATGAGCAACAAAAAGAAAAATAGATAAATGAGAACTCCTCAAAATTAAAAACTTTTGCACCTCAAAGGACTTTACCAAAAGGGTGAAAAGGCAGCTGACTCAATGGGAGGCAATATTTGGCAATCGCATATCTGATAAGGATTGAATATCCATGATATATAAGGAAATCATACAAGTCAACAACAAAAAAGACAAATTATCTGTATTAGTCAGCCAAAGGGTTGCTGATGAAACTGGCTTTTATAAAGGGTATTTATTTGGGGTAGAAGCGTACTATCACAAGGCCCTAAAGAGTTCTACTCAAGGTACCATAAGAGGTATTTTCTCACCCAAAGTCATTTGCCATGTGTTGAGCAAGATAGTGGGCCACATCTGCAAGAGTGCTGCCTTCCTTCTTTCTCTTAAGGCTCTTGGGTGTCAGCTTCTTCTGATCTCAGCTGTAGGCTGGAATAAGGACTGTATCTCTCTCCAGGGCTCTTTTCTCTCTGGGTTTAGCTGTTCTGTCCTCTTCACAAGGTCAGCTGTAGACTGTCAGGCTCATCTCTCTTCCTGGGCCTCTGCCGTGTCTAATGAACTGTCTCTCTTTTTCTGTGTTCTTCTTCTCTGTGTCTACTCCCATGTGAAAGTCTGTTTTATCAGTGCACCAAGGGGATGAGGACTCAATGCTGAGTTACACTCTAATGACGTTGTTGAATCAAAGTCCTAATCTTACCATAATTTAATCAGTCATTGCAATTGGATCTAATGCAATCAAAGGGTATCATGCCCAGAGGAACAGATGAGTCCACAAACATAATCAAATATCTTTCTTGGAATTCACAAATAATCAAACTGCTGCACTCTCCAATTAAAAAATGGGCAAAATACTTGGAAAGACAACTGTCCAAAGAAGAAATACAAATGGCGAAGATTCACATGAAAAAAATGTTTAACATCACTAGTGATTAGGGAAATGCAAATAAAAACTACAATGAGATATCATTTCACACCTATTAGACTGTCCACTATTAAGAAGTCGGAAATCTCTAAATGTTGGAGAGGATGTGGAAAGATAGGAATGCTTATATCACTGTTGGTGGGAATGTAGAATGGTACAGCTACTATGGAGGACTGTCTGGAAATTCCTATGGAAGTTGAATGTACATTTACCATGTGACCTGGCAATACCACTGCTAGGTATATACCCAGGAGAACTGAGAGCAGGGACACTAATAGATATCTGCATACTGACATGATTGCCAAAAGGTAATAAACTGATGAATGGATAAATAAATTGTGGGGAATACACATGATGGAATATTATGCAGCGGTAAGAAGAAATTAGGTCATGAAACTTATGACATCATGGATGAACCTGGAGGAAATTATGTTGAGTGAAGCAAACCAGATACAAAAGGACAAATACTGTATGATTGTCCTATTATGAACTAAATATATTATATGAAATATCAATATGGGTAAAATTCCATATATATGATAGTTTTTCTTTGAAGTTGAACAAATGTTGGCTATTACTACAAAATGTTAATATCATACAAAAAAAAACCCATTAAACTAAGTGAAGGAGACCAGACACAGAATACTAAACATCATATAGTTCCACTTATATAAAATGTAAATATAAATCAATTTATAAAGATGAAATTAGATTAGTGGTTATGTAGGACTGAGGAAAGAATGCTTTCTTTTTGGAGTAATGAAAGTCTTCTAAAATTTTTGAGATGATGAATATACAACATTGTGATTATATTAAAAACCTTTGAGTATACGTTTTGGATAGATCATATGGTATGTGAATAAATCTCAATAACACAGCTTAACAAACAAATAAATTATTATAAAAAAAATAAAAGGGAAGGCAAAACAATCAACATTTGCTTAGTATTTACTAAGTTAATTCACATATCCTTTTGCTTTTTCAATCATAACATTTCTATAGTGTAGTAATGATTTCCATTTTATAGTTGGGAAAATGGCTCAGAGAGGTTATGCAACTCACTCAAGAGTAGGAAGAGCTTGGATTAGAATCCAAAGTTCTGTTAGAACCCAAAATACTTGATTAGCAAAATTATGCCCAAAACAAAGTTAAATTTCCACTTTCTTTCTTTGGATAATATTAACATTCATTGCATTCTTCGTATGTTCCAGGCACTATTAGTAGGTTCATAATTTACCTGCATCAGCTAATTAATTTCTCATAATAACTATGAATTAGAATCTATCATTGATCTCATTTTACAGATGGGAAAAAAGACAAAGTTTGTTTAAATTCACATGCAATTGATAGGCTTAGTATTAAATACAGGCATTCTGGCTCCAGGGTTTCTGCTTTTGAATCCTGCACAGTCCTGACTCTTACACAGGTTGAAGATAAAGATAATGAGCCCAGTTGTGAATAAAATATGGGCTTAATGAATGCCTAAAGTAGGAAACAACAATGCAAGGATTCTTTTTTTTTTTTTCTTATTACCCAGAATATTTAAGTCCACATTTCCTTTCACAGCCCAGTAGATAATGTTATATGACAAAAGTTCTATACCCCATTAAATAGCAATACTATTTCTATTGTGGTTAAATTGTTTATTAAAAAATATTTTTGTCTCTTTTCTGGGTATAATACTTTATTTCATCAACCTCCTTTCTTCTCCTTTTGTACTATATTTACCTTGAAATAAATTGACATTTAATTTGCTAACTTGTAAAATAAAAGCAGAGCCAAAACCAGTGGGCCTGCATAGTGCCAATTTGCTGCTGGTAAATGCCGTGCTGGCTGGCATGACAAGCCATGCCCAGGGCCCATGAGAGAGAAGAGAAAATCAGGCAGGGGAAGCTCATTTCCTTATATAAGCCAGAAGTAGCCTAAGCCTTTTTTCCACCACTACTAAGAAGCAGTATATGTAAGATTTTGACGCTTCTCTAAAACTTATTGACATGATCATCAATGCCCATAATGATCTATCTTCTCCATCTCTTCTCTTACCTTTCTCTACAGGTACTGTATATTTCAGCAAGTTCCTATGATAATTTATTAAATAGTGATGAATGATCAAACCAACATCCTTTTGAGGCTTTCCTCAAAAAAATCAGCATTCCTCACTTACTCAGTGCCTCTTTCCTTCCTTTTCTCTTTCTGCTCACAAATATTTTTTTTGAGTATTCACCAAGCATAAGCATTGGTGCAGTGCTTTAAAGGTCTCACTGAGTGTCACTCTTCCATGAAGCTTGCCAAAGGCAGTAGTAAGTTTACTGACTTTTGATACTCTTCATCATGATCTCTCCCCGAAGATGCTAAATAAAGAGCTTACAAAACACATACCACATTGCATTAAAATTAATTGTAAACTAGTTTGTCTCCCTTAATAGACTGAGGGCAGGACAATTTTCCATCCAATTATGTTTTCTTATATCTACTACAAAATATCAGAGGCACTTACTGAAGACATAGGGCCAAATAATACACATGATTTTCAGAGGTCCATATACTAAAAAAACACTAGAAGTTAAATGGCAGTGCCAAAAGGGAATTCAGATCACCTGATTTCAAAATGCTGGTCCTTTCTATCACACCAATAACTATAGAGTTTTTATTTTGTTTTGAGCTACCGGGGGCGGGGGATTGAACCCTGGACCTTGTATGTGGGAAGTTGGTGCCCAACCACTGAGCCACATTGGCTTCCCTGAGTTGTTTCTCTTGTTTGTTTTGCTTGTTGTTTGTTTTTATTTTTTCAGGAAGCACCAAGAACCGAACCTGGGACCTCCCGTGTGGGAGGCAGGCACTCAACCGCTTGAGACACATCCGCTTCCTAAAGGGTTTTTAAAAAGATTTATTTTACTTATTTATTCTCCCAGCCCCCATTGTTTGCACTCGTTGTCTGCTCTCTGTGTCAATTTTCTGTGTGCTCTCTGTGTCTGCTCATCTTCTCTTTAGGAGGCACCGGGAACCAAACCCAGGACCTCCCATGTGGTAGGCGGGAGCTTAATCACTTGAACCACATTCATTTTCCTATAGGGTTTCTTTTTCCTAATATATTTTTTATTTATTCTTAAAAGATAGTTAGATTATGTAAAATGTTACATAAAAAATATAAGGGATTCCCATATGTCCCACTCCCCAGACCTCCCACTTTTCCCCACATTTAACAACTTCTTTCATTAGTGTGGTACATTCACTGCAATTAATGAACACATTTTGGTGTATTGCCACTAAGTATGGACTATAGTTTACATTGTGGTTTACACTCTCTCCCACTCAATTCTGTAGGCTATGGCAGGCTATATAATGGCCCCCGTATCTGTCACTGCAATGTCATCCAGGTCAATTCCAAGTCCTGAAAATGCCCCCATATTAAACCTTTTTTTCCTTGTCCCTGACTTCAGCATCTCCAGTGGCCATTTCAGGGTTTTAACATTAAGAAAAAAAGAAAACAAAAACACAAAACTTTCAAAACAGATTAATTAAACACCTAGGACCTTTCAACTTAAAGCATGGCCCATCAGTGTCAGCACCATCTGGAACATGTTTGAAATGGAGAATTTAAAGTTCCCCCTGGAAACTATTGAATCAGAATCTCCTTTTTACAAGGAACACAGGCGATTTGTACACATGTTAAAATTTGTGGCATACCAACAGAGCACCTGCATTCTGTATAGCTAAGCTGGGTAGCAGTAATACAAAGCAGCCAGAATTGAATGAGCAGTCCATAAGACTCTGCTTGATTGCTAACAAACTCTTGGAGAATAAAATAACATTAAAATCTAAGAAACATGCAAAGAAAGGGGTTCAAATAAGTGAAAATATTAATATAGGATAATAATTCTCCCCAATCCTTCTAAATTAAAAATAAATTTAATAAATAAAGAACAGGGGAATGATATAATATTGAGTTAAAAATAGTTTCTGTTCAATTTGGAAAAGAAAATCCAGGGACCCAATTTCAATAGCTTTATTTTTGGAAGATTTTACATTTTTAACAGATAAATTATCAGACATTGCCATATCAAGTTTGTGCAGGATAGAATCAAGCATTAAATAAAATTATTATTGCAAAGGTTCTGAATGCATCTAAGATTAGATAAAATTTCCATTTATTATTGTTACAAACATCATGATTAGGTAGCTGAAAAAGAGGACGTAAACTTTCAGAATGTAAACAACAGTCAACTAGGATTATTTATTTCTTGGTACAAACATTCATATGTTTTTTTAAATAAAGAAGCTCATGTAAAATCTCTATCAGGAAAACAAAAAAGTATACATCCCCATAATTTCATTATTCCCTTAATCTTTGATTTCATAATAAATACTAAAAAATTACAAGCTGTGTTATATCCAGAAATTATCTTCATACCCTTCCCAAAGACTGCACCCCACAATACATTTCCTGTATATTCCACCATCAGCAGTAAATTGAGTTCTATCCTTAGCTGAAAACGGTTGCATCATGAATTAAATTCTCTTTCCAAAGGGGTTTTAGGAGAGTACACATAGAGAATAGAGAGAGCAGGTAAAGAATAAAGAAAGCATCAAAACAAAAAGACTGAGGGGAAAAACACACATTACTTCCTTTATAAATGTAAGCTTGGCATCTGTTGTGAGATTCAGAGTAGGTATTTAGAAATCAATTCTAATCAGCAGCAAGAAGGGAATACTCCTAAGAAATCAGAGCATGCTGTAGGGGAGAACAGTTTACACTTGCAAGAGACTAGAATTGAAGCTGCTGCAGGACACTTAAAATATGAAGGTTCTGTGTTCTTGAAAATATACTTAATAAGTTGATCTGACTTGTTTCTTAATTTGGGTTAAGTCCAAATGACAATGGTAGGGTCTGAGCTATCTGATGTTTTTCTTTAAAGAGATATTTCCAGGTAAAGTGACTGAATTGGTAGTACTGGTCAGGGGTAAAAGACAACCAATGTGTACTACCTAGGGACTCTGCTCTTACCTTCATCACTTGTACATGCCTTTGGAAAACTATGAATTTTATGGAAAACTCTCTTTTTAAATTGCTCTAAGCTGTGTTTGTTGTAGTAGCTTTCTAAACAATTACCTTAGAGGTAATTGGCTCCTTTTTTTTATCATCTGCAGGCTAACAAATACCTTTGTAACTGAGGAAGAGTAATGAAACGAAGTGAAATTAAAAAATTCACAACTATGCATTTGAAATGTTCCCTGTCTTAACAAAGGAGAACATCTAAATGTGTTGCCAAAAGTGTTCAGAGAACAATAACTTGCTCCTGTTTTCTGAAATTAAAGGTGGCACCATTTATAGAAAGGATATGGGAAACAAGGCATTTAAAAAACTGTCTAATGAGTGAAAATTGTATGTTTTCATTACTATTCCTTCTTGCTAGTTTATGTTCAAAATAAAAAAATTATGTTTGGAATAGAGATCCACACTGGGGTCGTTCTACATTTTAATTGAAGATGAAAAGCTATTTGAGTCGTAGTATGTCCCTGAGAAGTACTTCCAAGGTACGCACATTTAACTCTAAAACAGATTATCATTTTCATTGTAAAACTTCAGAGCCCAAGATGTTTATCCTTCAATAGTGTTGACTTTTCAGTATGCTCTGATGATACAGAAGATGTCTTCCATTGAAAAAATATTTTTTTAATATTTAAAATGGAAGCATTTAGGACATAATGAAACCAGTTCATCATCTGGCTGGTACAATGCCTAGAATGGAAATGGTAGCAGCCTTGGCAAGTACCAGAAAGGGGTGATTTTCCCCAAAGGTCTCCTGAGGTGATCTGTAATATGTCCCAGCAAGGAAATGTGTAAAGTCAGCTGTACCTAGTATAAGGCTGTGGGTACCTCTTCCTGGGAGGACAGACATACATCAATCGGATGAATACCAGGCACAAGTAGGTAGGGGAAGTCAATAATACATTGCTCAGTCCACCTTCTGAGAACCTAGGAAAAATATTCCGGAGCTGGTGTAAAGTCAAATTTTCTTAGTTTTGGTTACATGCACAAAGATTACCACTCATGTCTGATTCTCTAACATTCCTTAGCTTACAGACTATATTCTTTCCAAAGTCTGTGAAAATATAACAAATATTATTTATTACAGTCATAAGACAATGGTGAGCACATCCTGGCAGACTACCTCTTCCTGGAGACTGAAGACTGGCTACAGGAAAAAATATTTAGAGCTCAAGCAGGTAAGGCAAATAAGCAGTATCTTGAATATCAGCTCTAAATTTTAGGATTTGTTTCAAGTCTTAGCTTGGGCTGAGAAAGATTCTGAGGCTAAATCCAAGCTCAGTGGGAAAAAAATGATTGTCATGACCCATTAGTAATCCATAATACGTACTGTATGGGGGATGGAGACACACAAATGGGTGCATATTTTTAAAAGTATTTACAGATGTTACACCATTAAAATGTTTTGTTTTCCTATGTGATAATATTATTTAAAACATGAAGTAATGTTTAACTTATAAATTAATTATTATAACACTTCAATACATTATTTAAAAGTACTGTACTTTGAGTAATTCCCAGTATTTGGGGAATCTTCAAAGATTTTGGGGAAAATTATTGTCTACTAAATGTTAATTTGACATGACTTCTGTTAAGAAACATTTGCAACTTTTGTAAAACCTCTATTTTTACTCCCTTATCTGATAATAATGAAAAGAATAAGTGTGACCAGTTAGCTTTTGTCTTGTTTTTTTTTGTTGTTGTTGTTGTTTTGTTTTGTTTGTTTGTTTTAGCTTTTGTTTTTTTAAGCACAGTGGTAATAAGACTAAAATGTTGGGATGACTTTGACAAGGCCAATTAATTTTCTCCTGTTTTCTAACCTGTAGGTCTTTAAAATTGGTATGGTAAATCACAGGAATATAGGGAGGCTTAGAAAAGAGTCCTCTGTCCCAAGTAATTGCCAATTCTAAACTGAAATGATTATGTTTTAAAGGAAATTCACTGAGTTCTGATTACCAATAGACATCATGGATTATTTTTCATGTCATCAAGCCTATGTGCAGGTTTGGTCTTAGATCTCTGAGTGCATTGAAATATATTTCAAAAGGAATGATGTAAAAATTGTCTAAGATACGAAGTAGAAATATAACTTGAGAAAAACGTGATATAGTGGAGTCAAAAGACTTAGATTAGAATAAAATTCTACCACTTACTAACCTTATAATTTTGGACAATTCTTTTAAAGTCTCTAGGCCTTCATTTTAGGATCTATGGCTTGGGGCAATAGGACCTGCTTTATCTGGCTCATAGAGTTGTTTTGATGCAAAAACAAATGCATTTTCAAAACCCTAAAGCTTGTGAAATCATGTAAAACATAAAACCAGTAACCTCTCAAATTTCTCATGCAGGGTATCCATATGCTTTGAGACTCAAACCTACCAGATTGGAGATTGACACTTGTAACAAATGAATGGCAATGAAAATGCTTTTGCTAGTTAAAAAACAGGTTTAACTTGTGGATGAGTTAAGTGTAAATTAATCAGAAACAGATGCATAAAATTTACATTAAAGTACTCAAGAGTTTAAAAATTAAGGGTCAACTGCTTCACAAAATTCCCTAGTAGAAGACTAAAATCATCAGAAAATAATCTGACACTTGTTGATATCCAGAAATAGAAATACCTGTGGGAATGGCCCTTTTTCAGTAGCACACAACAATGGAGACACCAAATTGAACAGATTTCTATAGAATATACCAATGACAACACACACCGTTTTGTTGTCTGAGTTTCAGAAGGAATGGTTGTATCATGTCTATCACATATATGCCAAAATAATTAAGAAAGCATTTTGATTGCAATGACAAAAATATATGCTATAGGAATAGTTATCAAAAGAAGTTTTTTTAAAATTTTATATTTATAAGGCTCTACCAAATATACTTTGATCCATAAAGCTCCAAAAAATCAACTCAATTTAAAAATAAATAAAAGCCATCCTGATGATAAAATCTACTCATAAATCTGCTTTGCAAGTTAAATAATTTATGGTCTTGTGTAAGTATAAATCTTCTCTAGGCCTCCATTCCCTCACTGTGAAATGGATCCCACAACATCTCCTACCTGGCTCATAGGAGGTTGGAGAAGGATAAAATGAAATAATATATATCACAGTGCTGGGTAAAGTATAAAATTCTAAATATATATAAGGTATTATTTTCATCACTAGAATATAAATGCCTTAAAGGCAGTATTTATTTCACTATTTTATTTCAAACACTGTATAACACATGGTATGAGTCAATAGATTTTATTCAATAATAACAGGAATAATTTTAAAAATCACTGAGTGGGGATCTAATATGCCATAGTTCTTTCAGTGAAACAAATAGAATGTTTCCAAACCGAATCACTCAAAATATTACATGTGAGGGGCTTGCAGGGATCTGGGTTCAAATAGCCTGTCTATCTGAAACAGAAGATCAGGACATTGACATAGAGTTCACAAGTGCCAGAGGACCGAGCAAGATGGGATGCCAATATGTGCTACAACTCATAGGCCATAGGAATATGGTCAGGATTTTAGAGGGTAAAGAGTGGACAAATAGCCAAAGGAAGAGCCAGTCTCCAGGTGACCATAGGAAATAAGAGGAAGAAAAAAAGAGATGAAAGATTGTTTAGACTGAATTAGCATCACTTTCTCTCTTTCTCTCCTCCCTCTCTCCTTCCCTCCCTCCCTCCCTCCCTCTCTCTCTCTCTTAAATATAATATGCATATATATTATATACATTCACATTTTTATATGTATATATATGCACATAGGTATATAAACACATACTATACAAATATATACACATTTGTACAGGCATAGCTCTTTTTATTGCACTTCACTTTACTGTGCTTTGTAGATATTACATTTTTTACATATTGGAGTTGTGTGGCAACCCTGCATCCAGAAATATTTTTGTTGCAATTTTGTCAACAGCATGTGTTCACTTTGTGTTTCTGTGTCACACCTTGGGAATTCTTGCAATATTTAAAACTTTTTCATTATTATTATATCTGTCATGATGATCTGTGACCAGTGATCTTTGATGTTACTATTGCAATTGTTTGGGGGCACCACAAACTGTACCCAAAAAGACAGCGAACTTACTGATCAATGTCCTGTGTGTTCTGACTGCTCCACCAACAGGCCATTCCTTGTCTCTGTCTTCTTAAGCTTCCCTATTCCCTGAGACACAACAGTGTTGAAATTGGGCCAATTAATAATCTTACAATGGCCTCTAAATGTTCAAGTGAAAGAGTTACATGTCTCTCACTTTAAATCAAAAGCTAGTAATGCTTCAGCTTAGTGAGAAAGGCATGTTGAATGCCAAGACAGGCTGAAAGGTAGGCCTCTTAAACCAAACAGTTAGCCAAGTTGTGAATAGAAAGGAAATTTCTTGAAGGGAATTAAAAGTGCCATTTCAGTGAACACACAAATATTATGAAAGTGAAACAACCTGATTGCTTTTCTGGAGAAAGTTTGAATGATCTGAATAAATCAAACCAGCCACAACATTCCCTTAAACCAAAGCCTGATCTAGAGCAAGGCTCTTCAATTCTGTGAAGGCTAAGAAAGGTGAAAAAGCTGCAGAAGAAAAGTTTGAAGAAAACAGAGTTGGGATCTTGAAGTTTAAGGAAAGACACCATCTACATAATATCAAAGTACAAGGTGAAGGAGCAACTGCTGATGTAGAAGCTGCAGCGAATTATCCAGGTCTAGCTAAGATAATTGATGAAGATGGCTACACTATACAATGGATTTTTCCTGTAAACAAAAACAGCCTTCTATTGGAAGAAGATGCCATCTGAAACTTTCATAGTTAGAGAGGAAAAGTAAATGCCTGACCTGAAAGCTTCAAAGGAGAAGCTGACCCTCTTGTAAGGGGTTAATGCAGCTGGTAACTTTTAGTTGAAGCCAATGCTCATTTACCACTCCAAAATGCTAGGGCCCTTAAGAATTATGGTAAATCTACTCTACCTGTGTTCTATAAATGGAACAACAAAGCCAAGATGACAACAAAGCCAGATCTGTCATCTGCATCAAACCATCTGTCTGGTTTGCTAAATATTTTAAGCCCACTGTTGAGAACTACTGCTCAGAAAAAAGATTCCTTTCAAAATGTTATTGCTCATTGATAATGTACCTGGTCATCCAAGAGCTATGATGGATATGTACAATGAGATTAATGTTGTTTTCATGTCTGCTAAGACCACATCCACTGTGCAGCTCATGGATCAAGGAATAACTTCGACTTTCAGATATTATTATTTATAAATGCATTTGGTAGGGCTATAACTGTGATAAATAGTGATTGCTCTAGTGGATCTGGGAAAAGTAAACTGAACCTTTGGAAAGGATTCACCATTCTAGATATCATTAAGAACACTTGAAATTCATGGAAGGTTTTCAAAATATCAACATTAACAGGAGTTAGAAGAAGCTGATTGCAACCCACATGGATGACTTTGAGGGCTCAAGATTTCAGTGGAAAAAGTAACTGCAGATGTGGAGGAAATAGCAAGACTAGAATTGGAAGTGGAGCCTGAAGATGTAACTGAATTATTGCAATCTCATAATAAAACTTTAATGGATGAGATCAACTTCTTATGGATGAGCAAAGAAAATAGCTTCTTGAGAAGAATCCACTCAGGATGAAGATGCTGTTGAACATTGTTGAAATGACAAAAAAGGGTTTACATTATATACACTTGGTTAATAAAGAAGCAGCAGGGTTTCTGAGGACTGACTGCAATTTCATTTTAAAGATTTGTTTATTTACTTTATTTCCTCCCCTCCCCCAGATGGTTCTCTCATCTGTCTGCCCATTGTTTGCTCACCTTCTCCAGGAGGCACCAGGAACTGGACTGGGTACCTCCCACATGAGAGGCAAGTGCCCAACGGCTTGAGCCACATCCACTCCCTGCGGACTGCAGCATCTGCTCCTTGTGGTGGGGGTGGCGTCTAGCTCATTTACGGCAGAGGCAATATCTAGCTCAGTGCAGTGGGCGTGGCATCTGCTCGTCTTCTTTTTTAAGAGGCACCAGGACCCGAACCTAGGACCTGCCATGTGGTAGGGGGCACCCAACTGGTTTAGCTACATCTGATTCCCTGACTGCAATTTTGAATGTTCTACTGTGGGAAAAATGTTATCAAACAGCATCACATGCTACAGAAGAATATTTTGTGAAAGGAACAGTTAATTGATAGGGCAAGCTTTATTTTTATTTAAAAAAATTGCCACAGCCACCTGAACTTTCAGCAACCACCACTCTGATCAGTCTAGCCATCAAAACTGAAGCAAGACCCTTTATCAGCAAAGCCTTCTTGCTGAAGTCTCAGATGATGGTTATCATTTTTAAGACTTAAAGTCTTAAAATGTCTTTTTAAACTAAGGTATATACATTGTTTTTTAGACACAATGCTATTGCACACAATAGACTACAGTATAGTGTAAACATAACTTATATGCACTGGGAAACAAAAACTTCGTGACACTTGCTGTATTGTGATATTCACTTTATTGAGGTGGTGTGGAAACGATCCCACAAGATCTCTGAAGTATGCCTATATGTGTACATGTATGTATACTTCATAGTACCTACGTTTTGAGAAGTAAATGAGATCTTGCTAATATAGCAGAAATTAGCAAATTTTTACAAACATGGGTAGTGCTCAATATATATCAGTTATTACTAGAGATTTTCTGTTTCAACAGCTTCAAGATTATACATCCAGATGAAAGCAGTAAAATTAAAAATATTATTTTAAGAATATTTAGGTATATTTACTACCAACATTTAATGTTTTATTTTATATAAATGTGCACATATTACAAATACAATATTATTTGAAGTGTGACATCACCTTTATGACTTCAAAAGACCAAATGTTAGCAATCAGATGTATTGAAGAAAAGCATCAGCAGTGGTATAAAAATAAGTTGGTCTCCATGGAGAGAAATTCAGTTCAAGAAACTGGTCCTAGATAAAAGGTACATTCGAGGCCATGTTGCAGAGGCTGGTGCTCATCCAACTGTAGCGGCACAAGCCACCTCAGCAGCTATTCTGTGGCTGGAGTTGGAAGCTCCATTTCCCAAAAACAGGGGAGGAAGAGACACTTGGTCACTGACTTCAGCTACTGATTAGTAAATTTGCCTGGCTAAAGTATAACCCCAAGAACAGCAAGAGTTTAATCCTGTCCAAGCAGGAAAGAGGATGGTAGCCACCATTTTGAAACCCCCCTGGAATGAGGGAAAGCAGGGTTGATTGAAAATCAGAGTGATGGTAGGGACGGGCTTCTTTCCATCCAGATAGGACTGCAGCCCTAGCCAAGGCTTCAGCCCCAACTCTGGCAGGGAGGAAGATGGTGGGAGCTGCACCAGCCTCTCCACGTAACTGCAGATACATTTGGCTGGCACAGACTGAATAGTCGGAAATCTACCTGGACAACTGTAGTCATTTTGGACCCACTCAGCATAGATTGCTGTCCACACCTGCTACTCCATCTGCGCCCCAGGCAGGGCAGGAAGGGGAATGAAGCTTCATCAGTCTTTCCCAGAAAATACAGATGATCTTGGCTTGCACATCTTGGACTATTACACATGGCTGTGGCTCTGTCCCTACCCCTGGCAAAGTAAAAAGGTGGGAGAAGCGTCACTGGTTCCTGGGGCAATGTGGAAAGCTTGAGCCTCCACAGTTTACAGCACCAACTACTTCCTAGGCTCAGTGCCCAAACAGCAAGGGAGAAAGGGCAAGAAAGCCCTAAACTAAAGAGAGAAACTGCACTCAGAATAAATACATCTAGTAAGCCAGATGTCAAGACACCAATAAAAAAAACTATAATCCATACCAAGAAACAAGAAGATATGTCCCAGTTAAAGGAACAAGAAAAGCCTCCAGATGACATAAAGGAGTTGAGACAACTAATCATGGATGTTCAAACAAATCTCCTTAATAAATTCAATGGGACGGCTAAAGAGATTAAGGATATTAAGAAGACATTGGATGATCACAAAGAAGAATTTGAAAGAATACATAGAAAAATAGCAGATTTTACAGGAATGAAAGGTACAATAAATGAAATGAATAATACAATGGGGTCTATACAGCAGATTTGAAGAGGCGGAAGAAAGGATTGGTGAGCTTGAGGACATGGCCTCCAAAAGTGAGCACACAAAAGAAGAGATGAAGAAAAGAATGGAAAAAAATTGACCAAGGTCATAGGGAACTAAATGAGAGCAAGAGACATGCAAACATTTGTGTCATGGGTGTCTTGGAAGCAGAAAAGAAGGGAAAAGGGGCAGAAGGAATATTTGAAGAAATAATGGTGAAAATTCCCCAACCCTATTGAAGGAAACAGATACCCATGTCCAAGAAGCACAATGTACTCCCATCTGAAGAAATCCAAATAGACCAATTCTGAGACACATACTAATCAGAATATCAAATACAAAAGACAAAGAATTCTGACAGCAGCAAGGGAAAAGCAATGCATAACATATAATGGATACCCAAAAAGATTAAGTGTCAATTTCTCATCAGAAACCAGGGAGGCAAGAAGGCAGTGGTATATTTAAGATACCGCAACAGAAAAACTTCCAGCCAAGAATCATATCCTGCAAGATTGTTGTTCAAAAATGAAAGCAAATTTAGAATATTCACAGCTAAACAGAAACTGAGAGACTTTATAACAGAGATACTGGACTTGCAGAAAATGCTAAAGGGTGTGCTACAATTGGAAAAGAAAAGACAGGAGAGAGAGGCTTGGAAGAGAGTCTAGAATTGAAGATTATATCATTAAGAACAGCTAAAAGTCTCAAAAGAGTTGTGAAAATAAAATATGACAGATAAAACACAAAGATCAAAATGGGGGAAATAAGAACTGCATTTACAGTAATAACATTGAATGTTAATGGATTAAACTCCCCCCAAAAAAGACACAGATGGGTGGAATGGATAAGAAAATATGAACCATCTGTAGGCTGTCTACAAGAAAATCACATTAGACATAAGGATACCAATAGACTGAAAGTGAAAGGCTGGAAAAAGATATGCCATGCATGCAGTAACCAAAAAAAAGTCAAGAGTAGCTAACTTATATCAGATGAAATAGATTTTAAAAGGCACTAATAATGCACAATCTGAGGAGGAAGTGAGGAAAAAAATGCCATTTACTCTAGCAACTAAAAGAATCAAATATTTAGTAATAAACTTAACCAAGGATGTAAAGTACTTGTATTCATAAAACTACAATGCATTGTTAAAAGAAATCAAAGCAGACCTAAGTAATTGGAAGAACATTCCATTCTCATGGATTGGAAGACTAAATATCATTAAGATGTCAAGTCTACCTAAATTGATATACAGATTCAATGCAACCCTGATGAAAATTCCACCTGCATTTTTTAAACAAATGGTAAACACAATTATCAAATTTATTTGGAAGAGTAAGGGGCCACAAATACCAGAAACATTTTTAAAAAGATAATGAAGGTGGAGGACTCTTACTTCTAGACTTTAAATCATAATACCTAGCTAGAGTGGTAAAAACAGTATGGTGCTGGCATAAAGATAGACACATAGATCAATGGAACAGAATTGATGATTCAGAAAGAGATCCTTGCATCTATGGTCAAGGGATTTTTGACAAGCCTCTCAAACCCACCCAGCTCAGGCAGAACAGTCCATTCAAAAAATGGTGCTTGGAGAACTGGATATCCATAGCTAAAAGAAAGAAAGAGGATCCCTATCTCACACCTTATACAAAAATTAACTCAAAATGGGTCAAAGACCTAAATCTAAAAGCAAGAACCATAAAATTTCTGGAAGAAAATGTAGGAAAACCTCTTCAAGACAGTGGTTAGTGGTGGATTTTTAAAGGAGATAAGTGGAGGACTGAGATGGACTACTGATGCTTAATGTATGTAGAAGTTTTAATTAACTTGATTGTAAAAGTGTGGAAATGTATAGAGTTGATGGTAACACATTATAGTGAGTAACAGCTGGTTTATAAATGGGAACATGGCTGGAAAGTGTAGTCTAGGTATGTAAAAGTCCATTGAAAGAAACTTAGAGCAAAACCTAGGGAACTGAATAACACAGCTGACCCAGAAGTGGATGGGAATTGTGGTTGATGGTACAGATGCAAGAGTGTCCTTCTCTGAGCTAAAGTGGATGTACGTCACTGTTGTAAGGTGGTGGGAAGGTGGGGAAGCATGGGAAAAATACAACTACAGTGAACTATGTTAATAGTGTTGAACAGTCATATTCATGCATCAATGACAAAGATGTACTGTGTTGATAATGGGGTAGTATGGAAAAAGTGTGCCAAATGTACACTATGGACCATGGTTGGTGGTAATAGTCTGATGATATTATCTCATAATCTGTAACAAATGTTCTACCAGGTATGGTGTGTTGATGAAGGGATGTAGTATGGGAATTCTACACATTTGCATGATTGTTTTGTAAGTTCTGTAATAAAATATACTTTTAAAAAAAGGTACATTCAAGAAAACTTCCTACCCAGGCTGTATGTAATCCTTAACCCTACAGGACATGAAATGGAATTCAGAGGTAATATTTCCAATTAAATTTAGCAATGTCTTTTTTTGGAAATTTGATCACAAAACTTAAACTCTCTCCCCAAACCCACCTTAATAGGAATGTTAATAGATTGGATTTTAGGTGATTGAAGAGCATTGTGGAAATTGTTTTGAAATTACCAAAAATAAAATAAAATTAGGCAAAGGAAATTAAATAGCTTACCTATTAAAATAAATGTTCAAGCTTTCTAATAATTATTTTTATGAAACATTAAAACAGTAATTTAATAACATCTCAACATAAATTTTGTTACTGCTTTTGCATTTATTTATTGATTTTTTTCCTAAATGAGACTTTTCCTTATTGAAGTCTTAGATGCAAAAGTACTTTTCCTGCATAACCCTTCTAATTGGAAAATAAACTTCCCAATTCATTTAAAGGTAATTTGCAATAGTTATCAGTAACATTATTATCCAGTAATTTTAGCAAACTATTTAATTTCTCAATACATATTCAATATAACTATGACTAAAGTTAAAAACAAAATGTGCCTGTTTTATAAAAGGGTAAATTAAAATCATAACATACAGAGTTTCTATTTGGAATAATGAAAAAGTTTTGGTAATGGGTGAGGGTGATGGTAGCACAACATTTTGAATGTATTTAACAGCACTGAAATACATTTGAATGTGGTTAAAAGGGGAAATTTTAGTTTGTACATATATAACTAGAATAAAAAATTTTAGGAAATGTTTTAGTAAAGAAGTTGTGGATTTACAGAACAATCATACACAAAATACAGGATTCCTATACACCGCCCCACCACCAACACCTTGCACTGGTGTGGAACATTTGTTACAATTGATAATAGTACATTTTTGTAATTGTACTTTTTTTTAGCAGTAGTTACCTTTGTTATAATTGATGAAATATAATTAAACTAGTACTATTAAATATCATCCATAGTTTACATTAGGTGTATTTTTCCTCATATATCACCCTATGATTAACAATTTGTATTAGTGTTATACATTTGTTAACATTGATGGAAGAATGTTCATATACTTATAATATTAACTATAGTCCATCATCTATAATAAGGTTCACAGGGTTATACAGTCCTGTTTTATTGTTTAATTTTTATTCTAGTGACATATATGACCTGAAGTTTCCCCTTTTAACCACATTCACCTATAGAATTCAGTGCTGTTCATTACCCTCACCATAACGTGCTACCATCACCATCATTCATTTCCAAACCTTTAAAATCAACCTAAATAGAAATTCTGTACACAGTAAATATCAGCTCCCCATTCTCTAACCCCAATCTATTATTTCTTATCCACTCATCAGTTGATGATCACTTGGGTTGCTTCCATCTTTTGGCAATTATGAATAATGTCGCTATGAATATCAGTGTGCAAATATCTGTTCAAGTCCCTGCTTTCAATTTTTCTGGGTATATAAATAGTAGCTGGATTGCCTGTTCATATGTTAATTCTATACTAGGCTTCCTGAGAAAACTTTCTCAACAGAAGTTGAAAATGCTAAGATCTCACTTTTTTTTTTCATGGGCACATGCCCTAGTTTAGAAGGACTTCTTTAAAAAAAAAAAAAAAAAACTCTTCCTTTACACAAAGAGTGACACTGCAAGACACTTTTTCTTCTCTCACTTTGGAAACAGTTGGGTAAAGATAGAGCACATAGATATTTAGCAGCTGTCTTGTTACAAGGAATCAAGACTAAGAACAAGTCAGAGAGTTGAGGATAAGGATGAGGAAAGCTGGGGTGAAAAAGTAAAGCCTTCCACAGTGTGGCCCACCACCCTCAATGAACTTACACATCCTGGAGCCTTGCCATCAACCATAAACCACAGTTCACACTGTAGACCACACTCTCTCCCACTCTGGGAGGTGGGCAACATGGGAATCCCAGTGGTTTCCGTGTAATATTTTGGGTAATCTAAGCACCTCTTAAAATATATGTATATATATATAAATAACATTTTTGTAAGCAAATACACATATATGCATATATATTTATATATCATTTTGCAAATGTTTGTATGTATTGTGAGAATTTTGATTTTTACCCCTAATTAAAAAAATAAATAAATAAATAACAACAACAACAACAACAACAACAAAAGTAAAGCCTTGGTTCATGAAGACATTGTTGAACTAATGAATCCATTACAAGCCTTTCTTTCTCTGGACCCCTTGTTGTTTGAGTTAATAAAATCCTACTGTTAAACAGATTTTTTGAGGGGTGAAGGGAAAGAATATTGCTTCAGACATCCTAATTCATACAATATCTTGAAGGTTTGCCTATTCGTATATAGTTCTTTTGATTTTTTGGTAAGAAATGGAAACAAGAAGAGATAGGAGTGGACATTGCCATGTGTATTGCCATATGACGAAAAGCCAAGGACCAAGGATACCTGGCAGCCAGCCCTGAATGCCACAGACTTCAGGGAGAAAGCATTGCCTTGCTGATGCCTTGATTATGGCCTTTCCTTAGGCTCAAAACCATGAGCCAATAATTTCCCATTTTTACAGCTGAAATACTGTATGACATTTATTTTAGCAGCCAGGAGACTAAAACACTGAGGAACCTAGACATTTCATTGCAAAGGGAAACAAATACCACCCCCAATTTTTGTTGGCATTCTCAACTGTTTATTGTTGATGACCACAAAGAGAGAATGCAAGCCAAAATGCATGAATGAAGATACCTTGGGCTTATCAGTCTGAAAGATTAAAGGTAGACAGCAAATGCCTTGGATTTCATAATTTTACCTTATTGATTTTATTTTATTTATTTATTTATTTATTTATTTATTTTTTTTTTTTTTAAGATTTTATTTATTTATTCATATATCCCCCCCTTGCTGCTCGCGCTCGCTGGGTCAGCTAACCACACCGTGCGGGCGGGCTTGCCTTCACCAGGAGGCCCCGGGAACCGAACTCGGGGCCTCCCATATGGTAAACGGGAGCCCTACTGATTGAGCCACAGCCGCTTCCCTCTTATTGATTTTAAATATATAATAAGGGGAGTCCTGGCAGGTACAGTCAGTAAGCATCAGTGAGAATTAATTCACAGTTCTCTTGGAATGCTGTGAAAAAATTTTGTAATAAAGGAAGTCAAAGAATGGCATATTTATGAGGAACAAATGGTAATATGTGCCCAGACTCATGCTTTACATGGAATGAGTGTTTAATAAATACTGGTTGACCTATAGGAGCACTTGGCAATGACACTAAGCCAAAAGTAAAGTTACTGAAGATGAGAGATAAACTATTTTTTAATGTACTCATTGGAAAAATCCAGAATTTTGGAAAATTTAAATAAAATGGGAAGTTATCCCTCTTCAATTTAGGCCTCACAATTAGAGCTTGAGCTGATAATTGCAGTGAAACATTTTGAAAACCAAAATATTATACCCAAAATAATTTGCAATGTATTATTTATTAAGTAAATTATTATTCCTACTACAAGGAGCCTAATGCTCTATCACCTTACTACACTTGGCAATAGAGATGTACCAAAAACACAGCAATTAAAAGCACTTGCCTTTTATCTCACCTGCTCACAGGGAAAAGAAAAGTATCTCTATTAATTTCCTAATATCTCTAAAAGAAATTACCACAAACAATGTTATGACAACACAAATTTACTCTCTTGCAGTTCTGAAAGTCACAAGTCTGAAATGAGTTTTATGGTACTGAAGCCAAGGTATTGGTAGGGCTAGTTCCTTCTGGATGAGCATTTTCATTGCATTTTCTACTCTTGCTTCCATTGTCACATAATCTTCCTCCTTTGATTTTCTTGTCTCCCTCATAAAAGGAATCTTGTGACTGTCTTAAGCCCCACCCAGACACTCCAGGATAACCTTCCCGTACCAATATCATTAGCTGAATTTTATCTGCAACGTCTCTTTCCCATATAAGGTAACATACATAGGTTCCAGATATTAGGAAGAAGATAAATTTAGGGTACCATTTTTCATCCTACACATATCCATAGATTTTGACTGGATAGTCTTTTTATGGGAAGTAGCAATAATCAATATTGATCAACAATGATTAAAGATAATGATACTCAAAAATATAGAGGTTTATGCAGAAATTTCTGGAAGTCAAGAATATAGGTCAAAAAAAAAAAAAGAATATAGGTCATCAGAAAACCACATCCCTATGCTCCCAAACCTATTCAATATAATGTTCTCTTTAATGTAAATATACCAAAATATGATATTTCTTAATATTGTATTACAGTAATAAAAGATTACAAAGGGACATTACAATACTTTGCAATGATGTTTGGCTTTGACTAAGAATATATTCAGGAAATTAGAACTGCATTTATCTCCTTCAATTAAATAAGCAAGAAAATGAAAGTATCTTCACAATGTAGTCAAATGTAATTACAGTTCTTCAGAAAATCCAGAAACTAAATTTAAGATAAATAATATTTTAGGTAATTTATGTATTGGGTAGGCCCAGTGTAGGGGGGAGGGAGAAAGATACTCACCTTAAATAGTAAATCCTTCTTTCCATAACGAAGCTCCTTCAGCTGGGCTTGAATTTTTTTTGACTGCAAGTGCAGAAACATGGATTAGTAACATAATACACTTATATTTTCTAACTTGAAGAATAAAATGGAGGAGGAGAAAAAGGAAGTAAAGGGGGAGGTCATGATAGATCATCTTTGGCTAAGCTTAATTTGCTTTTTAGACTGAAATTATTCTTCCAACATATGGATGTCCAAACACTATTATTTTTATTAATTAATGGTGATGCTGATAGTAGGTAGAATTTGTAGTACCTTCTATTGTTTTTAATGTTCTGCCTTGGCAAATTAAAACTTTGGCAATCCTGTTACTGTTCCATGGGAGCTGAATATTTTATTCATATATGAATACCAAAATTTAAGGTCACATATAGAAGATGAGTCTATATAATTTTAGCTCCTAAAATGTCTGAAATTTAGATGACTTTGCTATTTTGTTTTTCATGGTATTGGTGAACTGTGTAATTAAATTTGCCACATATTCTTTTGAAGTATTATTACGACAGACAAAAAATTGCCTCGTCTACCATCCAATATTATGGACTCTAAATTTTCTCTGTAAATAAATAAAAATATAAGACAAATGAATACCTTACAAAGAATAGATTGCTGTGCATTTCAGCATTATGCAACACTAGCACAGGAAGCATCTAGGAATGCGTAAATAAGAATGCAGATATAATATATCCTTTAAGGCTTTAAGAAGTCGAAAATGATTCATTCTTGAACTAAAAGGCTAAGAATGCAGGCAAGTCCAGGATGGTTTGTTGTTGTTGCTGTTTTTATTTATTTTTTTAATAGACACTAGAGATACCTTCTCCTAGAAGCCATCTCCCTCCACAAGTTGGAAATCCCAAAATACGGTTTCTATCCAGATATTTCTTATTCAAAACGCCATTCCAATTGATTCACCTCATTTAACTGATATTCAGAAACGTCACAGACTACATTTATACTATTTCTGGAAATCTAGACAATATTAATAATGGAAGAGGATATTTTTCTCCCAACAGAAAACTGCAATGGAAATAGAAGAAATATACCACAGGCTCAGAGCCAGAAAACATTCAGTCTAGTTTTTCAAATTATAGGGCAGCAACCTTTTGTTTCTATGTGTTTAAAATTTCCATTCATTTTTAATCAATAATATTGGAAAGGCATATTCTAAAATGGATTATTACATAGCAAGTTAGACTTGCATTTTAGTGATTGTGATAAGGACATTTATTTATCCACCAAGTGAAATTTTCACCTTCTTTAATAAAAGAAACCTCAAGTTTTGATTGGACCCATGACTGTCAATCTAGAGATAACATTTTACACCCTCCCGTCAACTTGTCTTGGTATATGATATATTTCTGGCAAACAGGGTACAATGCTACATGTTCCATCATTTCCTAATTGGGCTCCTAAAAAGGAATGTTTCACCAGGTCATCATCCTAGTCCTTCTTGCAAGAAAACAATAAGGTCTTTTGGAACTGGAGGTGAATTCATGTTTGGAGGATGGTAGAGCTGCTCTACCAGCACCAAGCCCTTTACTTCTAGACTACTATGGAAAAGGGGTAAACTCCTGTCTTGTGTAACCCAATGTACTTGTTCTACCTAAGTCTTCTTCTGCCTCCCTTTCCTCCACAGATGTCAAATCTGCATGGTGGTATGAAATATCTCCTGCCTATTCCTTATCCCCCTCTTTTACTACTTGCAGACTTTTCTCAATAATTTTTTTTCACATCTAATACCATCTTTGAATCTGCTTCTTTTTGGACCTGGCAAACACAGTGATTTGTTTCTCCTTTCCTTAGGGTATAAAGAATCCCATTTACTTTGAATATATTTCTATCTCATTAAACAAGGAATCCTAAAGAAGGATAAATCTGGCAGACAAGAAATACAGGGAAATAATTATTTTAGTTAAAACTGGGTTAGCCAGAATGTCTTTTCAAAGCTTTTTTTTTTTTTTTCACTGAGGTGAATATGAGACAAATCTCCTGTCCTGGAAGTAGAGCCAAGTAATATATTTGTTGAGTAAAGTTTATGGTCAAGCCCAGAATCCTCACTGTAAAGATCAGTTCAGTTGCCATCATTAAATTTGGTAAATAAATGTTATATCATATAGATGACATAAAGAAATGAAAATTTATTGGACTTACAGGTATTTGCTACTAAATAAATCTGAAAAATCCTGTTAAGTAAGGATTTCAGAAAACCATCTTAGGAAAGTGTAATTTTTTTTTTTTTTTTTTTTTACTCCTGAGATACCATCTATTTAGGTAGGAGATGGAGATGGTAATCACAAAAAACATTTTTTTTTTATATCAGCTGATCTTTTTCTTCTGATCTTTCAACAGAAATTAATATAATCAATTTTATATATAGGCAAGTGGCAATGGCACAGGAACATTTAAAAGAATACATTCAGCTCAATCATTAATATTTAGAATCTTTAATTTAATCATGTAAAGGGTTCCTTGCCTAATTAAATGGTTGCTTATTTCTGGGAGTCATTATTAATATCGTCAAGCCTGTTATATTGGCAACTCAACATCTTCATATTGTTCCAGCTAAGAGTTTTCTCATCCTTCTTTGATTTCTTTCCTTTCTCATTCTGATGTTGTTTAACCCCTTCCCCTTATACTAATAAATTAAGTCCCCAATATGTGGAGGTGCTGTAGGTTTCTGAACTTTGATGAATATCTCTTTACTAATCAAACAACAATGATCCTGATGGGATGGCCCCTTTTCTCCAGTGAACTAGGTATCACATGTTATATCAGAAGTTTGTACCGTCTTTTATCTTTATTTACTGTCTACAGAAATCAGATAAAATCTACCAGAAGGACATAGGGTTATATAAACAATGGCCAAAATAGTATCAGAGAATACAGATGCTGTGCTGGTTTTATAAAGTAGGAAAGGTTAAAAGTTTTTCTTTAGAGGAATGGTAATCCTTTAATAATTACTCTTTTTCTGTGTACTTCATTTGTTACACAGTAGGTTATAAAATTTGGATAGGGGTGGGAGTATGTGATGTAAAGAAATTCAAAAATATCTAGAATTTAAAATGTGTTATATTTTCTTATTTAATTATTTGCATTTAAGTTAGGAAAAATTGTTACCAAGTATATAGTTTAAAGAAAAAAGTTGGCACTAATATTTTTTCTGCCTGTAGAGGCTGGAATAAGAGAAAATTTACTCACCTCTTCTGCATGGATTCCACACAGCTTGTTTCCTGACAAGAGTTTGTTTTTCAAGCTTTTATTCTGAGGAAAGAAATATACTTTTACTGCTAAAAAGAGATAAAATATTAAGAATCTCTTTAAATATGACTACACCATTGGTCTGTATTTTGTTCACAGAAAGATATTTGTGATATGAGATGTGATAAATTTATATAAAGCTGAGTTAAATATATAATGTAGAAAATGTTCTTTTTATTCAATTAAAATTGATTAATTAGAATTAACACATTCATTTAAAAAAATGAAACCTCATTCAGCACTTATAGTAGTGTCCCAGTCTACTCTAACTATTTGCCTTACATTTAATTTGCTTTAGGTTCTTATATGTTATTTTATAAAATACTTTTAGTATCAAATTTGCAATAGGTACTAATTTCTGAAAGCACCCTGTGAAAGAACAAGCATTCATTACTAATGTCACATAGATGCTAGTCATATCACCCCCTACAATGATATAGACAAAGACTCATCAGAGGGTCTTCCTTCTCTTTGAGGACTATGAATTGAGAGTTATCTTATATTCCTGACTCCTGAATTTTGCACTCAAAGGGCTGCTTGATACTCAGAAGCCATTTTTTTTTTTTCCAGACTTCTGAACATGTGCTCTCTCTGCTGGCTATGAGTACAGGCAGATCTGTTAACCCTTTGAACCTTCCATAATTGACCTAGATTCATATGTCTGATCCTTCTGATATGGGACCCATGTGTTCTTAACCATATAAATATAAACTCTTTTATATTCATATTTTGAATATAATCTGTTCAAATATATCTGCCTTATTACACTCAGGCTTTTCTGTCTTTTCTTATAGTCATACAGTACATAATCCAAAATTGCTCCCGCACACCATTATTACATGGAGGGGCTAAAGGAGTTCAAAGAACTTTGTATAACCCACACGATGTTATACCTCATACTGGTTCTACCAGAGCAAACAGTGTAATGGCAAAGTATATCTTATACATAATGACTCTAAAGAGAGAGGGTATTTTATTAGAACCATCAGAAAAGTTAGCTTTTTATGCAGAATGAATAAATGACTGAATGAATACGTCAAATATAAGAGTTTTTCACTCAATTTCCAACTGATTTTGAACATCTTTTCCTTTTTTGTTTTCCTGCCAAGCACTCAGGGGGTACAGCTGTCCTAGTTTGAAAGAAACCTTTGCCTATTTTTTTTTTCTCTTTGGTTAGGAGCAGAAATTCTGAAAGCCTCTTTCGAATTTCAGCGCCATGAAATGTTTTACACAAATTGGAAGAAAAGTATCGATTCATTTAATAAGGTATTCTTGCAAATATTTGAACTCAACATAAATCAGTACACAAAATCAGGGTTTTAAAAGAGAATCTGATGTATATGTTGTCCTATATTTAAAGGCATGTAAACTACAATGAGGGAATATATACTGACATGTTTCAACTCTGCAGGGTTGCTCAGATTGTAGAGTAAAAAATCACCCACTTTAAAAATGAGAAAAGATCAGTGCAGTACATCCGGCATGAACATTTGTGTGTCAATCCACACCTGAGTAACTTCAGTTTATCGCAAATGATTAGAGACAACTATAGATGAATAAATTTAATAATATAATATACTTAAAATTGGCTCTGTGTAGTCTATACTATTAAACTTTGCATTGCTACTTCTAGCACTTATACTTTTTTCTTTTTTTCCAAAATTTTTGGTAACATAGTAACTATCATGACATTTATGCAGACTGCCAACACTCAGGTGGGAATTTTGAATGCTGATTTGAGTGTTAAAAATGTTAATATTGTATATTATATGTAACTTCCATCCCTCTCAGATTTTATATTTTTCAGAAATAGAAAACTTTAATTTTAAGTAGGATAGACTATACAGGACCAGTTTTAAACATACTATTTATTATATTAACCTTTTTTGTCTGCTTAGAAGATTGAGTTTCCAGAATAGGCATTCTTTAATTACTTCAAATAGATTTTCAGGGACCATAATGTGCCTGCCAAATTCATACAGTGTCAAATAGCGCTCTACTTTCCAATCCTTTAGTGACTCTGCAAGATTCTATTTCATAACTCATTTTAGTGTTTCTAAAATGGTGTTCCACAAGACCATTAAATTAGATGTTAATAATCTGTTCACCAGGAAAAAAAAGAGATAGGGGCTTGACTGTGAGGCAGTATGGGTTGCATAGAGAAGTTGTTTTTTGTTTTTTTTCAGTAGTGTTCTTAGAGCCTTTATTACACTGAAGTGCCATATGTGTTACGTTTTCTAAATTTTTGTGATTATGGAACACTTCTGACTAGAGAATATATTTCTTTTCTAGAATTTTATGGAATGAAAATGGGAAATGCAGCAGCAAGAATAAACTGATAATTGATTTTCCCCAGGGAGGCAAAAAAATCACACTAGTACATCTTGATAAAGTTTATTTTATCATTGTTAATTCTGGTTAGTGCTTGCTGAGTCCTATCTAAGAAATCTTTGTCTACCCCAAAGTCATGAAATTTTTTTCCTAAATATTTTCTAGGAGTTTTAGGGGTTTTGTTTACGATATTCTTTGAATTATAATTTTTTGACAGGATATGAGGTAGAGGTCAAAGTTCACTTTAAAAAAAATACAAATATGCTGTTATTCCATAACCCATTGAAATACCTAAGAGCCTGTGTCAAAAATCAATTGAGCAAATATCTCCTGTTGGCTATGACTGAGCATCTGGCACCACACCAGCTCTCTTGCAATAAACTGGAAAACGGAACAAAAATATTCGAAACAAGTATTCAGATATTGTACAACAGGAATTACAAGACCATCATCCCTGATAAAGGTAGATTGAGCAGAATGATTCCTATGGTTGTCATGGCTTTCTACCTAGAGATAATTACCCAAATACAACACGGGAAAGAAAATCCAAGCAGAAAAAAATAAGTCTTACTTAGCTGAGAATAAAAAAAGTTCTGCATTAGGAGAGGGTAAACTGACAATTTGAATAATATTTCTCCACTAGACATGACAGCTTTTTTCTGTTTGTAGTTTTAATGACATATATTTTTCCACATTTTACCTATGATCTATGTCTTTATAGGGTTAGTGCATCTTTTATAGATATCATACAATTAGGTCTTACATTTTTGTATAGTCCAACAATCTCTTTTTTTAAATTGAAACATTTAGACATTTACATGTAATATAATGCAATCAATATGCTTGGCATTTATCTATTTCACTATTTGTTTTCTTTATCATTTTCCTTTTTCCCTATATTTCTAATTTTAAACTAAGTTTTGATCAATTGATATTGACCAGCATTTACTATATCTTCTCACATAGCATTTTAGATATAACTCTTTTTATTATTTATAGTGGTTTCTCTACGGCTGCCAATTTTCATCCTTAACTTACTGAAGTCTACTTAGAATTAATATTGTACCGCTTCACACTTCATATATCACATTTCACCACAGATAATAACTTAATTACAAATTATAAAACACCAAAAAGCTGAAAACCAGTAAGACATGGTAAACTAATAGAAGACATACAATTTAGAGTGAGTCAGAGAAAGTACCTCTGATGAAGCACTTAGATGTGACCTATATATACAAGTTAATCAGTTAAGAATTTTCTAAAGCCTTCAATTATTACAAGTCTGCAGCATTGCATCTCTTTATCCAGATTAGATGAAGTGGAAGAAAATTGCCAATACATTTATATATACATGTCATATTTTCAACAGATTCAAATGAAATTTATATTTCTTTTTCAGTCTCAGGAAATTATGCACTCAAGCCACCTCAGTTTGGTGTTTAACATGTGGTCCCAATTAAGAGTTGGAATCTGTACTTTTCTGTCTCTTTTTCCTGCCTTCTTTTGTCAGAATTCCAATCTATTTCCAAATGCCTCACAAGGATTTCTGGGATTTAATCTGAAAAAATTGATGAATAGAAATTTGCAATTTTGATATGAGATTAGAAATTTTATTTAAAAAAAGCTTTATCGAAAGAACTGTGACATTTTGGATGCATATGTGCATCACTCTGTTTCGTTCAGTTGTGAGACATATTATTCAAGGACAATGTTATTGCCAACTGGCCAGATTCCCTGATAACAATTAGGAAGATGTGAGATATGTAGTACAATTTTTAGATAATAGAGGTTCATGAGTAGTAAACTCTGTGTCTTAGGTCCCCTTGACTGTTTAGATTGCTGAATCTGTTTTCATGCCATATTTCTCATTATAGATATTTTATCACAGATATGGAAAATATGGAGAGGTATAAGTAAAGAGTTGTACAATTTTGAAGATTTGTTTTTCCTTTTTTTCTCAACAGGGTAATCATACAAATCAAATCAACTGCATTAAATAAGGGCGGGAGAATCCATATTAAAACCAAAGCAAAGGGAAGGGAAAAAGTCAGCTGTGAAATCTTATTGATTTTCTTTCACAATGTTTCTTATTACCATTCTTAAATTTTCACTCCATTGACCTTCAGCCAGCCCATGTTCCCACCTGCTGGATTCTTCAAAGAGCCAAATTACCACCATATTCCACTATTCTCCATTCCTACACTTAATTTTTTTAAATTTATTTATTTTTTATTGTGGGTAAAAATAAAAAATTTCACAATACATACCACTATTTATATAATGATATATAAATATATATGCATATATGTGCATTTGCTTACAAAAATGTTATTTATATATATATAAATATATTTTAAGAGGTGCTTAGATTACCTAAAATATTACACGGAACCCACTGGGATTCCCATGTTGCCCATCTCCCACACCTCCCACCACCTCCCACACAAACATCTCCCACACTCAATGGACTTACACATCCTGGGGCCTTGCCACCAACCATAGACCACAGTTTACATCGTAGACCACACTCTCTCCCACACAGTTTTGAGTGGTGTGTGCTGATTTAAAATGGCCTACATCCGTTGCTACAACGCTACTCAGGACAACCTCCAAATCCCAAAGAAGCCCCTGTATTTCAACTGCTCATCCTCTCCCTGCCCCAAAAGTGTCAAGTGGCCACTGGCTCCACCTCATTGTTATAATTTCTTCCATTGCTAGAATCACCATATGTGTACAACAGAATACCATCAAGTCCACTCTAGTCCATAGTTCTTCCCCCAGTCCTGAGGCGACTGGGATGGTGATGTCCACTCCACCTCCAAGTGAGAGAGGGCTTATATCCCATGGATATGGTGGGTGGGATGATCCTTCCTGCAAATACAGGCCCTCTCCATTCTCTGGGATGGCCGTTGCCCATCGTTGTCTCCTCGCCAGGTGACTTGGATGAGTCCATTGAGCTGTAGGGTAGGAGTTGCAGCTCCACCGAGATTCCACACTTATTTAACACACTCTTTTTAGTGCAATCTTCATAAAATATGGCTAGAATCATATTGTACCACACTGAAAATAAGTAGACTGACTTGCAAGGAACACAAAATTTGACCATCACCAGACATTTTTCCTACTAATATATACAATCTCCTATAGCCCAGTTGGTTTGGTTACAGATTCCCAAATCATGAACCTGATTTGAACTAGCTATTACCCTAGTTTTCAAATTCTCCTCTCCTCCTTCTATGTGTCTAATGCCTACTCTAATTTCCATGTCTATGATTGCTTCTGAAAAATTTTCTGCGACCTGCCTTCTTGCTGTGATAATTCCTCCCTTTGAACTTCTATGAAACATAATGTATACATAGCACAAGGTATTCTGTACCAAAGTATTGATTCATTTATACATATTCTATGCTCGTCACTTATAGGCATCCACTGACCCCTATGTATCTCACACTGTGTTAAATCTTGAGAATACAAATATACAACAGGGGATTTTCTGCTTTCACAAAGCTCGCATGCTGTGTTAGTGTGGGCTACAGATATGAAGACAATTGAAACACGGAATACACAAAAATTATACAGTTATCAAAAATAAATTAAATTTATAACTATTCTCTCAGATGGATGCTCAGATTAAATTGTTATTGGGGAAAAACAATTTGCAGGGAAATGTCTGAAACATTGGTCCAAGTTTTGAAAAAAATCTATAATCCATATAAATGTGTGTGCATGTGTTTGTGTGCCTGCATGAAATTGGATCAAAGTGAAAAAAAATACACACAAGGCCTTTACATATTCTATTCTAATGTTGAGTGAAAAATACAGAAAATGAAAGACAATCTGTGTTTTTAACTCAAATGTGTAAAACTTATACAAAAATCTAGGAAGCATGATGAGCAAATAAAAATCTTAATGTGATCAGATGATGTGATTATGTGTACTATTCTCTGAGAATTTCTGTTGTTATTTTAATGGAATGTAAAATTGTAATGGAGTTTTCACAAATATCATTCACATTAAAATATGAAAGAGTATGTAAAATAACATAATAGAAAAGCTGCTGTGAGCAAATAGATACAAATTCCATCTAAATTTGCTGAGTATTGAATGAATACTTTTATTGTTATTATTGCTTGGGTTCAGTTCCTGCTCCTTTATCTAAACTGAGAGTTGAATATATGTCTGGGTGTCCAGAGTCAGAAACATTATTCTATTTGCAGGTGTTATTCAATGAACGCTTATTAATGAAGACTATGCTATTGCTGAGGGCTAAGCTGGCAACTCAGTGCCGATGTCGTGCATCACTTAGTTGTTTTATCTCATTTGACAATAGCTGAATATCTTAAATCCATATCTTCAAAATATTTCTCCATTGTCTTGGTCTGCATGGTGCTTCTTAGAAAAAAAAAGAAAAGGAGGAAAATTTGCCTGCAAATATCATGTAATAAATTAGGAGATGTTCATTTCCTGGAAATCTGAAGTAAGTTTACAAGCATTGAGCTGTTCAATGTTTGTGATATTTCATTTATCTGCTTTATATGAACACAAACTTGTTAAAAAAAACAACTATGATTCTTATATTATTATACACTTAGGTGTGTCCTCAGTGAAAAACACAAATAGGTGCTCTAAAATTTTAGTTGAATGAATTAATTTAATAACCCTTGTAACGGTTGTAACCTCAATCTGAGCCTGTTATACATAAAATACACAAATATCAAATATTAATTTTTTCTCGGGATGCACATATTAGATTGTGTGCTGAATGCAGATGGTTTCAAGAGATTAGCATTTAAATATAAAGATTGTAGGATTTATCTATGAACAGAATATTTTGAAGGGGTAGACATTTTAGCAAATAGATTTACATATGTCTCTACTTTATTAAACAGTAACAGTGTATTAAACATATTTTAATTTTTTCAAGACGGTGTAGATACTCTATTATGAAATTTGGTTTTGATATTAGATGCTAATCAAGGTGAGACTGGGTATTAATTAATGCTGTAGGAAATTTCACAACTCCTGTAAACGGCCCCAGAATGTTTTTAATTATTTGACTTTTAGAGATTTCTATTGGTATAACATACAAATACATGCATATACACATTTATTTCTCTGCACAATTTGTTCATTAAAATATTAAATTACATATTACATGAATTATCACTTGAGAAACCATTTATTTTAGAAAAAAATAAATATATCCAGATTAATTGACTATCTCAAAAATCCAGGTTAATTGACTGTCTCAAAAAACAATTCATTTTTTGATGCCTGTGTGTAAGGAGATCCTTGTGACTTATGTTGAATTCATATCTGAGAACCTCATGTGACTCTCTTTTGATAGTTCTTCCAACTTTAAACTCAGCTTTAGCAATCATAAAATCCTCAATCATAAATCACATCTATGGGAGGCGGCTGTGGCTCAATCAGTAGGGCTCCCGTTTACAATATGGGAGGCCCCGGGTTCGGTTCCCGGGGCCTCCTGGTGCAGGCAAGCCCGCCCGCACGGTGTGGTTAACTGACCCAGCGAGCACAAGCAGCAAGGGGGCGATAAATGAATAAATAAATAAAATCTTTAAAAAAAAAAAAAAAAAATCACATCTATGAGATTGATTGGAATCAATAATTCTGCTTCTCAGTCGCCAAGATAACGGCTAATATATAAATTTATAAAGGATGATTCTACTTGTTCACCGGAAAAAAATATATCCTCTATAAATATACATTTATAAACTTTTCTATCTTACCAGTTTCATGACAATCAGATAGAATACCATCTGAAAATATTATTCCAGATTTAAAAAGTAGATTTAAAAAATGTCCTATAGAAATTGTATCAATGACTTCTATATTTTGTTCATGTGCTTCTTCTGATTGTCATGTATTTAAGTTTATATTAAACAGCATACTACCTGTTTGGAAGACTACCTGCCATTTGTCTATTATATTTGTGAACCAACAGAATTTAGAATTTCTTTTTGTTTTTCCCTAGAATATACTTGATATATTTTTTTTTCATTTTATAATTTCCATTTTACTAGGTTAAGATTCCAGGAATTTGACTTTAGCAAACGTATGCAATACTTCTAAATAAAATAGATATTTACTAAAATAAATTACTGGCAGAAAAAGATAATGTATGGCATTTTCTTATTAGGCTTATTGATTATGTCTCACTTAATTCCACCCTATTTTTTTTCTTAAAGAAGTTCTGCATTTACAGAACAATCATGCATAAAAGGTAGGATTCCTACATACCACCTTATTATTAACAATTTGCATTCGTGTGGTGCATTTGTTAAAATAGATGAAAGCACACTTTTATAATTGTGCTGTTAACTGCAGTCCATGGTTTAACTTAGGGTTCAATGTGTTATGCAGTTCCATGGATTTTTTTTTTTTATTTACATTCTAGAACCATATATACAACCTAATGTTTTCCCCTTTAACAACATTCAAATATATAATTCAGTGTTGTTAATTGCATTCACAATATTGTGCTACCATTCAGTTGTTGTTGTTGTTGTTTGTCTACATAAAACTCACTTCATTTATTTATTTTTTATTGTAGGTAAAAATCAAATTTTTCACAATACAAACCAATATTTGTAAAATGAGATATAGATATATATGCATATATGTGCATTTGCTTACATAAATGTTATTTTTTTCATATATATTTTTAAAGATGTTTAGATTAATAGCATTAATCTTAACTCCTTAGGGTCTTTTTTTCAGTTTTTTTTTTTTTTTTTCTCTTTTTAAATACACTTTATTTTTAGAGAGGTTTTAGAATTTAGAAAAGTTCCATTGAAAGTATGGGGTATTCCTATATAACCCACTCCCTGCCACTCCCACATTTTCGCCTATTAATAACATCTTACATTAGTGTGGTACATTTGTTACAATTGATGAACCAATATTGCAGCACTGCTACTAGCCAAGGTCTATAGTTTACATTATGGTTTACACTTTGCATTGTACATTTTTATAGGTTTTGACAAAATGTATGATAACCTGTTTCTACCATTGCAATATCATGCAAAACAATTCCAATGCTCTAAAAATGCCATATGTTCCAACTATTCTTCCTTCCCTCTCCCCCCAGAAACTCTGGTAACCACTATCTTTATATAAATGTTGCAAGTTCTTCCATTAGTATAATACTAATAAATCTACTTTGGTCTATGGTTGCAGTTTGTCCTTGTATTTATTAATTATTAATTTTTAAGAAAATTTTTATTTTAATATATTTTTATTAGAGAAGGTGTGAATTTAGAAAACAATCATGCATATGTGTGGAATTCCCCTACAACAACTTTCCACAAACACACTACATTGTTGTGGAACATTTATTACAAATTATGAGATAATATCATCAGATTGTTACTACTAACTATGGTCTATAGTGTACATTTGGTATATTTGTCCAAACCAACCCCCCTATTATTAAGAGAGTACATCTTTGGAATTGATGTAAGACTATTACAGTATTGCTGTTAACTATAGTCCATAGTTTATATTAGTTCTATTTTTCCCATACTTCGACACATTCTTACCACCTTCCAATAGTGATGCACATTTGTTCTAGTTCATAAGACATTCTTCGATTTCTACAATTAACCATAATTCTCATCCACCTCTGGGTTCACTATGTTATTCTGTCCCTAGATTATTCTTTAGCTTTCTTTTAATTGCCATTTACATCTCTAGACTACCCATTTCAGCCACAATCCCATTTATAAACCAGCTGTGTTAGTTCTACTCACTATAATGTGTTACCATCAACTCTATCCATTTCCAATATATTACACTAAAGTTAATCAAAACTTCTTACCTACATTAAACATTGGTACTCCTTCTCAGCCTTCCTCTTACTTCCTAATAACCTATACTCTAGGTTTTAACTCCATGCATTTATTCTTCATATTTAGTTTGTATTAATGAGACTATGCATCTGGATCCCCTTTCCCTTCCAAATAAATTTGATGACTGTGTTTTCCATTTCTTTAAAACATGCTGGTGGAATTTTTATCAGGATTGCATTGAATCTGTATATCAATTTGGGTAGAATTGACATCTTAACGATATTTAGTTTTTCAATCAATGAGCACAGAATGTTCTTCCGTTTGTTTAGGACTTTTTTTTTTTTTTTTTTGGTAGTCTACTACTCCAGGCCATCAAACATTGTGATGGCTTTTCCGTTAAGGAAGTAATATTATTTTCCTCTCACTTCTTTTTTTTCAATTTTAATTAAAAAAAAAAAAAGAATACATAAATGTTACACAAAAAATATAGGGATTCCCATACGCCTTACCTCCCACACCTCCCACAACCTCCCACATAAAATCCTTCTTTAGTGTGGCACATTAATTGCAATTGATAAACACATCCTGGGGTTTTGCCATTAAGCATGGACCATAGTTCACATTGTAGACCACACTCTCTCCCACACAATTCTGCATGTTATATGATGATATAAAATGACCTATATCTGTTGTAGCAATGTCACTCAAAACTATTCCCAAGTGCTGAAAAAGCCCCTGTATCACAACTGCTTTTCCCTCTCCCTGCCCCAACAGCCTCCAGTGGCCACTGGCTCCACATCAACATTGTAATTCCTTCCATTGCTTGAATCACAATATGTCTATAGTAGAAAACCGGTAAGTCCACTCTACTCCATAGCTCTTCCCCCTATCCTGAGGAGTCTGAGATGGTGATGTTCACTCCACCTCCAATTTAGAGAGGGTTTATATCCCATGGGGAAGATGGATGGGATTATTCTACCTGCAGCTGCAGACTCTCTCCATTCCCTGGGATGGCTGTTGTCCATCATCATCTCCCTGCCGGTTGTCCTGGGTAAGTCCAATGAGCTGAGAGTAGAAGTTGCTGCTCCACCAAGGTTCCAGGCCCAACTGACATATGGACAGCCCAAAGACTCAAGTCTCTGGACATACACCTACAAACTCCAGCACCAAGTGTAGGTTTGAATAGAAAGGATAGATGAGCCATGTGCAGGGAAGACATAGTTGAGTCCAACTCTGTCACTCTCAGGAGCACAAACTCCATATTAATGCCCATTGACAAGGCACAAAACTCCAGAGCTATCTGCCCTGACATAGGACCTGGATGTCTCCAGAGTCCTCAGGAGCCCCACTATTTGGAGTGATATCCACTTTGGAATTCTATGAGATCCTACTGAGATGTGCTTAAGTGTTTCCTCTGAGATGTCTTCCTGATTCCTTTTGAAGTCTCTTAGCCATATAAACTCATTTGTCTTTACCTTTTCCACCTTTTATTCAAGGTCTTTTTCCAGTCGCATTGACAGTTGGCACTTGGTAGCAATCCCTTGGTGCCAGGGAGGCTCATCTACGGGAGTCATGTCCCTCACTGGGAGGAAGGTAATGCATTCATATGCTGAGTTTCGCTTAGACAGGTGGGAGCCTCTCAAGAGCAAAGGCAGTTCCTAATAGGGGAGGACAAACCAGTGTGTCAAGACCACTTGTTGCATGTAACTATGAATCTTGTCATCCAACGAGTCAAACAAGGGGGTCGTTGTGGGCCCCAGGGGGATGGGGTGGGAAGAATAGAATAGATCAAACAGGGGGTATTTAGTGGTCAGTGGAAATGTTCTCCATTATCATACAGTGATGGACACAAGACATGGTAAATACCATCAAAATTTATAAAAGTGTACAGTCTAAAATGTAAATGATAGTGTAAACCATTGACAATGTTTAGTAGCTATGTTTCACTATTTGTATATCAGTTATAACAATGCTACCATCCACATATAAAAAGGTATTAATATGGGGGGGGGAGGAAGGGGAGAGGATGTTGGGTATATGAGTCTCCTGTATTCTGTGTGTGACTTTGCTGTGACCTAAAACTTCTTTGAAAAGAAAATGAAAAATAGTGAGACACTGGGGAATGAGAGGGGGAAGGTGCCACAGTATAGACTGGACACGAGATATTGCAGTAATAAAAGGCAAAAGGTGAAAAAAAAATTGTTTAGATTTTTCATTTTAAATATCCCAATCTTTTAATTTTATTTTATTTTTAGTTTTAAAAAAATTAAGTATTTTATCTCTTACATTTAAACTTATCATTATTATTTCATTTCCTATTAATTGTATTCAGCTTCAAAGATGAAGCTATTGTAATGGCTTCATCTTTGAAGAAGCTTTGGATCACAGAAAGGTTACAACTGGGATGGGGGAGGATCATTGGTGTGGGGTGTCTGGGATGGAGGATGCATGGGAGGAAGTTCACCTGAGCATAAATATAAGGTATATAAAAATGTTCAAATGTTCATGGGGCATTGCCACAGTGGGTGGAGAATCACTCAATACTGAATTCCCATCCTGGAGAGCTCTGCCACATTCTCTAAGGGAGCAGCAAAAGTCCCCCAAGTGCAGGGGCAGTGAATGGTGAAGGAAGATGATCCACTGATGGGCCCTTGATATTGATGACTAGCCTTATGAGTCTTTGCTCTTGAAATTGAATCTTAGCCTATTGTAATGGGGTGCCTAACGGTTGCCTTCTGAGAGACTCCTTGTTGTTCAAATGTGGCCTCTCTCTAAGCCAAACCCAGCATATGTTTAGGTCTTTTTTAAAACTTCTTTTATAGCAAACCAGTGTAATTTTCTGAATACAAGTGCTTTGTTTCCTTCTTTAGGTTTATTTCTAAATATTTGGTTCATTAGTAGGTATTGTAAATGGAATTTTTTAACTGACTTCATCCTTAGCTTGTGCATTTATAGTGTATAGAAACACTACTGATTGCTGCATATTAATCTTGTATCCTGCTACTCTGCTGAAATCATTTATTGGTTCTGGTAGCTTTGTTGTAGATTTTTTGGGGATTTTTCTAGGTGTAGGATCATATCACCTATAAATAGCAAAAGTTTCATTTCTTCCTTTCCAATTTGGATGCCTTTTTATTTCTTTTTGTTCCTGATTGCTCTACCTAGAATCTCTAGCACTATATTGAACACCAGTGGTGACAGTGGGCATCCTTGTTTTGTTCCTGATCTCAGCGGGAAAGCTTTCAGTCTTTCACCAGTGATCACAATATTAGCTGTGGGGTTTTCATATATGGCTTTTATCATGATGAGAAAGTTTCCTTCAATTCCTATCTTTTGCAGTATTTTTATCAAGAAAGGATGCTGGATTTTGTCAAGTGCCTTTCCTGTGTCAACCAATAGGATTATGTGATTGTTCTTCTTTGGTTTATTAATGTGATATATTATGCTGTATTAAATCACTCTTGTATGCCTGGTATAAAACGCACTTGATCATGATGGATAATCCTTTATGTATGGTAAGATTCAATTAGCAAATATTTTGCTGAGGATTTTTGCATCCTTGGTCATTAGGGAAATGGTTCTCTAATTTTCTTTTTTTGTAATATCTTTATCTGGCTTTGGTATTAGGCTGATACTGGCTTCATGGATTGAGATTGGTAGCATTTCTTCTTGTTCAATATTTTGGAAGATTTTGAGTAGCATTGATATTAAATCTTCTTGGAATGCTTGTTAGAACTCACCTGTGAAACCATTTGGTTCTGGGATTTTCATTTTAGGGAGTTGTTTGATGACTGTTTCAATCTCTTTACTTGTGATTGGTTTGTTGAGGTCTTCTATTTCTTCTAGAGTCAGTGTAGGTTCTTGGTACATTCCTAGGAATTTTTCCATTTCATCCACATTGTGTAGTTTGTTGGCATACAGTTAATCAAAATATCCTCTTATGATCTCTCTTATTTCCGTGGGGTCAGTAGTAATGTCCCTGTTTTCATTTTTAATTTCATTTGGATCTTTTTCCCTCTGCCAGTCTAGCTAAGGGTTTATTGATTTTGTTAATCTTCTCAAAGAACCAACTTATGATTTTGTTAATTCTGGTTTTTTGTTGTTGTTGTTGTTGTTGTTGCTCTCAATTTCATTCATTTCTATTCTGATATTTATTATTTCATTCCTTTTGCTTGCTTTGGGATTAATTTGCTGTTGTTTTTCTACTTCCTCCAACTGTGTAGTTAGGTCATTGATACTAGCTCTTTCTTCTTTTTCAATGTAAGCATGGAAGTCTATAAATTTCCCTCTCAGCACTGGCTTTGCTGTATCCCATTTGTTCTGATATGTTGTGTTCTTGTTTTCATTCATCTCAAGATATTTATTTATTTCTCTTGCAATTTCTTCTTTGACCCACTGATTATTTAAGAGTGTGTTGCTTAATTTCCATATATTTGTGAATTTCCCCTTTTTTCCTGCCTGTGGTTGATTTCCAACTTTATTCCATTATGATCAGAGAAAGTGCTTTGTATAATTTCAATCTTTTTTAATTTATTGAGATCTGCTTTGTGACACAATATATGGTCTATCCTGGAGATATATATATGAGCAATGTATATCTTGCTGTTTTGAAGTGCAATGTTCTGTATATGTCTATTAGGTTTAATCCACTTATCATATTATTCAAGCTCTCTGTTTCTTTATTTATCCTCTGCCCAAATGTTATATCCAATGCTGAGAGTGACGTATTGAAGTCTCTAATTATGATTGTAGAGACATCTATTTCTCCCTTTAGTTTTTTCAGTGTTTGCTTCATGTAATTTGGGGCCTCCTGGTTAGGTGCATACCAATTTATGATTCTTATTTCTTCCTGGTGATTTGCCTGTTTTATTAATATATAAAGTCCTTCTTTGTCTCTAATAAGAATTTTGCTTTTAAAGTCTATTTCATCCAATATAACATAGCTACTCCAGATTTTTTCTTTTTTCTTTTTTTTTTTTTGTTACTGTATTCATGGAATACCTTTTTCCAGACTTTCATTTTCAATCTATTGGTATACTTAGGTCTATGGTCAGTCACTTGTAGATATCATATAGATGCCTCATATTTTCTGATCAAATCTGCCAGTCCATGTCTTTAGATAGGGAAGTTTAATCCATTAATATTCAATGTTATTCTGTAAAGTCAGTTTTTACTTCACACATTATGACCTTTGGGTTTTATCTGCCATATTTTATTTTCACCATTCTTTTTACACTTTTAGTTACTTTTACTGATATAATCTTCATTTCTAGACTCTTTTCCAAGCCTCTATCTCCAGTATTTTCTTTTCAGGCTATAGCACTCCCTTCAGTATTTCCTGTAAAGCCAGTCTCTTAGTTACAGACTTGCAGTTTCTGTTTATCTGTGAATATTCTAAACTCACCCTCATTTTTTAAAGTCAAGCTTGCCAGATATAAGATTCTTGGTTGGCATTTTTTCTCTTGCAGTATCTTAAATATATCATACCACTGTCTTCTTGCCTTCATGGTTTCTGATGAGAAATCAGCACTTAATCTTGTTGGATGTTTCTTGTATGTGATGCATCAGTTTTCTCTCACTGGTCTCAGAATTCTCTCTTTATCTTTGGCATCTGACATTCTGATTAGTATGTGTCTTGAAGTATGCCTATTCAGACTTATTCAGAAGGGACTATGTTGTGCTTCTTAGACACAGATAACTACGTCCTTCAAAAGAGTTGGGAAATTTTCAGCCATTATTTCTTCAAATATCCCTTCTGCTCCTTTTCCCTCCTTTTCTTCTGGGATACCCATGAGACATGTGTTTGTACATCTTTTGACAACATTTATTTCCTTGAGATACTCTTCAATTTTTTTCTATTATTTTTTTAATCTTTTCTTTTGGAGGCCATGTCTTCAAGTTCACTAATCCTTTCTCCTGCCTCCTCAAATCTGCTGTTATATGCCTCCAGTGTTTTTTTTTTTTTTCATTTCATTTATTGTGCCTTTCATTCCCATTAGATCTGCTGTTTTTCTATGTATGCTTTCAAATTCTTCTTTGTGCTCACCCAATGTCTGCTTACTATTCTTAATCTCTTTAGCCATCTCATTGAATTTATTTTGTTTGAACATGTATGATTAGTTGTCTCAACTCCTTTATGTCATCTGGAGGCTTATATTGTTCCTTTGACTGGGCCATATCTTCCTGTTACTTGGTATGGATAGTAAATTCTTGTTGGTGTCTTAGCAGCTGGCTTACTAGGTGTACTTACTCTGGGTGCAGTTTCTCTCTTTTGTTTAGGGCTTTCTTGCCCTTTCTCTCTTACTCATTGTGTAGTAGGAGCCGAGGATGTAGTTGGTGCTGTAAGCTGTGGAGGCTAAAGCTGCCTGCTTTAACCCAGGAATCAATGAAGCTTCTCCCACCTTTCTCTTTTGCCAGGGGTAAGGACAGAGCCACAGCTGTGTGTAGTAATCTAAACTGCACAGGCCAAGACTCTTTGTAGTTGCCAGGAGAGACTGTTGAAGCTTCACACATCTTCCTCACCTGTGTAGGCAGGGATGGAGCTACAGATGTGAGCAGTAAACTAAGCCATATGGGTTAAAACTGATCATAGTTGACCAGGTAGACTAACATAGCTCCAGCCCCCCTCCTCCCCTGCCAGGGGTGGGGATGGACCCTCTGGAGTGCTCAACAATGTAATCCATGTGGCCAAAAGTACCTGCAGTTGCCCTGGTGAGGTAGTACTGTCCCTTTTGCCCTTTTAGCAGTGAGGGTGGTTCCACAGATGTCCAACAAACTAGTACTTTTAGGCCAAGAGCACCTGCAGTTGCCCAGAGAGGCTGAGGAAATACAGCTCTTCTTCTGTCCTATGGGGGGGTTAGAGATGGAATCAAAGGTACTCGACAAAACTGCCCATACAGGCTGAAAGACACTGCAGTTGCCCAGAGAGGCTGGGGAACTTGTCCTATCAGTGTTGGGGGTGGAGCCATGGGTGCCCGACAGTTCAGTTCCTGTAGGCCAAAAGCATCTTCAGTTGTTCAGAGATGCTGAGGAAACACAGCTCCCCTCCTATCCTATTGGAGGGCAGGGATGGAGCTACAGGTGTCCAAGTATCCTTTCTCTGTGGGCTAAAAATGCCTGCAATTGCCCAAAGAAGCTGAAGTTACACCAGCCTCCACCTACCCTACGTGAAGGGGTAGGGTGGAATCAAAGGTTCTCAACCAAACAGTCCATACAGGGCAAAAGACCAACAGTTCAGTTCCTGCAATGGCCAACAGTTCAGTTCCTCAAGCCAAAAGTGCCTGCAGTTGACCAGAGAGGCTGAAGAAACACCAGCTCCCTCCTATCCTATGGGGAGGGGTAGGGATGGAATCAAAGGTGCTCAACAAAACAGCCCACGTGGTCTGAAAGCACTGGCATTTGCCCAGAGAGGCCCAGGAAACACAATTCCCTCCTATCCTACTGGGGTGCAGGGATGGAGTCTCAAGTGTCCGACTACCCAGTCTGTGCCAGCTGAAAGCATTTGCCCTTTCCCTAAGAGGCTTGTGCAGTTCCCCCCAGCTTCCTCCCTGCCAGAGGTGGACATACACTTGATTTGATTTTTTACGATATAATCATCCATTTATTAATTCTCACCTGAGTGTTACAGGATTATAGACTTCTTAGATCTGGAGGAGAAGTTGCTTATTATCTAGTTCAATCCTCACTTAAACACTTTTATTGAGAAAACCTATTTGTCTCCATATAATGCAAAGAGAAATTCACTAGAATTTCCTTTAGTTCATTCCGTGTTGTTCTAAGATAAAGAATGAAAAGAACTTTATCTTACTTGAAATGTTTATAATAGACTTAACAATGCACGTGGATCAGGATAGGGAAAACTGTCAAATCTGAACGTGGATATCCTTGGGGCCACCCATAGATGGGCAGTGATTAAAATGTTTGGCCACAGTCTGCTCTGGCAGAACTGGTAATTCTGGGTAACTGGGTAAAGTGATATGTTTCCATTAAGCTAATGTTATTTACAGACTTTAAGAATTGGAGTATTTCACTATTTTGAAATATATTCAGAATTGGATGTAATTAATTACAAAAATGCACAGTTGGTCCCATTGTGAATGGGGCACAGGGGAGGTGCTCGTCAAGGAACATACTGAGATTTTCCTAGGCGTCATGTTCTTCAGAAGCATGGATGGCACAGGTGACTGAAGAGGAGATGCTGATTCTCAGACCATTTACTGATTAACCTTTTAAATCATAATTAGTAAATTTACTTAATTCCAGAAACATTTATGGTTTACATTACTTAGGCATTGAGAACATAGTTTCTACAGTGTTGTAATCAGACTTGTGTTGTTGTCGTCTACCCTGAAAAAAACGACCCTTTTACAACAAGAATTAAAATAACAACTCACATGTATTTCTACCCCAAATTCCAGGACCTATTACTATTTCTCACTTGCAGGGATACAAAGATAAGGAATCTGAAAGAGACATCAAATGCATTAAATATCTAACTGTTCCAAACTTCTACTGTCCCTTATTCTGATTACCATAACCTGATTTTTCTTATAGGAAACATTTCTCTATGCTAAATCCACATGGCATGTGTGAAATAACTCAAACAACTATATCAAGGGACAAGATCAGATTTAAGCCTAAATGATCAGAATCTTGGTTCAGATCTGGAAAGGTAACACAAGCATTGGTGAGAATCATATATTAATCTTTTTTTCTAGAGTTACTAGGGAAAAAGAGTGCAGGGCTTTCCCTAAATCATGGCTTGTCTTAGACTAGATTTAATATAGAAGAAGATGTGAATAGTAGAAAGAGAAACACTGAATTCTGATGACATTGTTTGGCTTACCTGTGTACAGCTTTGCTTAAATCTGTTATCACTAGGTTCTTTCAATGACATGCATCCAGCATCAACACCCTGATGATCTGACACCATGCTTGAGTTTTTTCGACTTCCCCATCTTACATAGTCACATAATTCTATCACTTATGATTCAGAGTAACAAAGAAGAGCAGCCAAGTAACCAAGCCTAACTCTCATGCTGCTGCCATAGCTACCAGGGTGTGGGCATAGAACACATTTACATTGTATCCATATATGAATATGAATAGGAAAATATATAGTTGGGAAAATATAAGGAATGTATACATGGCATTTTAAATTTATTCTAAGTCACATAGAAGCAAAAAGATGAGTTCTGAAATGGAGGGAGTTAAAATTGTCTATAAAATTGCTTTTATTTCTGTAAGTAGAAGGAAGACCTTGGGTATCACCCAATTAGGAAATGCCTCACAATAGGAATGGTGTTCAGATGTTGGGTGGTGGCCCTATCTCCTTCTTGGAGTCTAGCTTGCATACATGCCAGCCCAGACTAAAAAAGTCATTTAATATTTTACCATTGCCTACATAACAAAATCCAAACTCAATTGACAGTCCCCCAAAAAATCTTTCATAATAGATACACTTTTTTAATCTAGTTTTGCTTTTTGATTGGAAACTTAGAATATCACATTTTCAATATAGCATATAAACTAGCTCAAATCTGAGAAAAACTCTGACCTTTAAAACAGAAGTGAATGATTTTAATTCTAGTACATCTCTAAAAATTTGCTTCGTGTAAATGTAAAAGTTCCAAAATCACTATGTGCCTTCATTTCATGTAGTATTTTCAAGTGAAACTAGGTATTAACTGATTTTTATTTCTATTATTTCCTTTTGCAAATAATAGAAACCAATAATGGCTAAATCATGCAAAATAAAGTAAATCATTGAAAGGATTTGAGGCAAAATCAAGAGAAAACCTGGGGAATAAGTCTCAGAAGTAGGCAGAAACCAAGCAGGAGGAAGTATCTACAATCACAAGACAGGAATAGGGTTATTGTGATGACTGAATAACCGAATGAGAGACTGTAAACCTCTGTTCATAATTACAAGGTGGAATGATGAGACCTCAATGAATTTTCAAGGTGAAAATCAGAATCTGGGACCATTTAAGATTGCCAAATATAATAAATTATGTAAATATGTTTATTACATTATTTTTTAGTTTGAAATTAAAGATACCATTCATTTCAGGCAGCTGAAAACATGCATTGATTGCTCAAAAATGCAATTAAATTTAAACCAAGAGCAAAAACACCTGCAGAGGTATTCAAACTAAAACCAGAGATCACCATGTCCCACTCTGGAATGCATCTACTATTTTAGAACTTCCTAAAACTGATTGTGTAGAAACCACTTTATATGATTGCTTTAAGTCCACTATTGTTTCAGTTAGTTTTGTTTAAAAGCCTGAACAATGAGTGTGCCCTTTCAAATAAGTCAGTTTGCAATTGGGGATCGTATCCTATTCTGAACTAAGAAAAGACATAGAGTTTAGTGGTAATATGTAAATGTAAATACTTTGCTTCTAGAATACTTATATATATAAAATTTTACAGATGCTCTAAGGGACACTTATTGACGTTATTTCAGGAAAGTGATGGAGTAGTTAACGTAGATGTAAGCCATAAATGTTTAGTTCCTCTATATTTAGAAGCACACATTTATTTTATTTTATTTTTTTAGTTTTTAATGTTTCTGAAATCATGATGTCTTACCATGCTATGCCCCTTTCTCTTATATTTGTGGTTCACCTCTTCTCAAGAAAGTTGTTAAATCAGACAACAAACTTTACAATTGATGGCATATTAGAATTTAATCAACATCACTCTAGATCTTCTTGTTTCAAAATCAATAAAGCAGCCAAAGGTGTAAATAAAGTGGAGAGTTTTTTTTGTTTTGTTTTGTTTTTCTCTCCCATTTAGAAAGATTTATCTGTACAGATATCAGGGAAAAAATAAGAAATGTATACATGACATTTTTATTTACTCTAAGTCACATAGAAGAAAAAAGTACAGTTCTGAAATGGGAGAATTAATATTGTCTATAAAATTGATGCTCCAACTAATGAGGGTGGGTCTTAAGCCAGACCACTGGAATTCTTCATAAACAGAAGAAATTCAGACAGAGCAAGAGAAATCCACAGCGAGGAGCTTGAAGCCAGAAATCAACAGTACCTAGAAGAGAGAGGTAAAGACATTGCCATGTGACACGAGGCAGGGATTCAAGCCAAGGAACCCCAAGCACTGATGGCAAGTAGTACTGGAATGTTACAGACATTGGGGAGAAAGCATCACCTTGCTGTTGCCTAGATTTTGGAATTCTTCCTAGCCACAAAACCATGAGCCAATATTTTTCTGTTGCTTAAGTTAACCTATTGTGTGATATTTGTGATAGAAATGCAAGAAAACTAAGAGAGGTACTATGTTGTGACCAAATATTTTCAATTTTTAAAAATCATATGCCAAATCACTTGCTCTTTTCAATGTAGTGCTATGTTCTCAGATCATATGTATGCTAATTTCTATTTTAATGAGCATTATACTTTCACAGAAGAATTTAAAATTGAGTGGACATGATTGGAATATTCATTTTATAAACATTTTGGAGAGGCAACCGGACAGCCACAACATTATTCAAGTGGTGACAGATACCTTGGTTGAGTTTTGACTTTGCCAAATTGATGTAATAAGAGTTTTACAAGTAGGCAAAGATTTCCTCATTGAGGCTGTCTCAGTAAGGGGGTGAGATATTGGACATGTGTCTAATCCATAAGAAATATTAAGAGGGCTTCACAGAAGTGCTGTTCTTAGTTTTCCATCAAATTACTTCTAAGACCTAGTATATGTAACTTAACATCTAGACACTCAGTGTCCACATTGTGAAAACATGCAGGATGTCTAAGTTGTCTCTGAGTCCTTGTAGCTTCATGTCTATGGTCCTACTATTGATAGGGGGCATAAGGGACAAGAGATAACTTTTTCTGATGTCAGGTGAGATAAATTTGTGACATAATTCCATTTGCTGCGTAAATTAATTAGATACTCTGTGTACTAGTAAGCCTCATCTCACACCCACAAGATGTGTTGTTCAAATACTATAGATATAATAAAGCACAGCAACTGTGTGTGCTTTCTGGGGACAGAATGTCATGAATTTGTATCCCTCTTCTTACAAGCCCTGTGACACTGGACACATCTTGCAACTTCTTGAGCCTGTGTTTTCTCATTTGTAAAATGAAGGAAATATGACCAATTTCATGATATTGTATTAAATGAGATGATACTAGTAAAAAGCAATTCTATCTGTTCCTGGCACACAGTAAGCATACAATAAATATTACCTCTTTTTTTCCCACAATAAAATTCAGTTCTTGTAAAACATAAAGAGCAAACTTTTGTGATGATTAAGATAGCTCCTCAAGAGCTACCTTACATCATTTCAACATCATCAGCATCAATATATATTATTATTTCAGTAGATTACAGGAAAGTTCCTGGCTAATGAGCCGCTGATTTAGCTTATGGACAAAGAAAAGTTTATTGTAAAAGTCACTGCACTTGATGTTTCTCTTTGTGTCTCATTTGTTTTTCCTCTCAGACAATTCTTTTGGCAACAGAACCTGCTTTTTGTCATTAATAACTTATTTTCCCTTATTAATAACTTATTAGAGCTTCAATGAGCTCTAATCCTGGTGGCTTAAAAATAGTGACTTAATATACAAGATATATTAAGTCCAGAAAACTTATTTGAGAAAGACTTATTCATATTCATCTCAACTTAGCCCTGCTATGTTCTATGAATGGGACAAAAACAATTCTTCTCTTCAGGGAGTTGACAAACCATGAAGGAGCCTGACAGTAACATTCAAGGGCTCTGGAAGAGGTATGTTCTGTGCTTTTGGAACTTGAAGAGACATCTACTCAGGTAGTGATTGCCACTGAGCTGAATTTTTAGGTCTGAGTTGGTCAAATAATCAGAAATGTCAGGAGAGAGTAGAGAGTTTGTGCACTAGAACTTCAAGATGTTCAGTGAAACCATGCATGAGGGACAGGTAAAAGGGTTGAGAGATGAGACAGGAGAGGGGCCCTGGGGTCAGCCACAAAGGATCCTGTGAGCCATTGAAGCCATGACACTGAACATTAAAAATGAAAGTCACATGATCAGATTTAGCCTTTAGGAAGTTCGGGTAGGGAGAAATTCGGATTTCAAATACAGTGACACATCTAAAGTTTGTCACCATTTAGAGTTAATGAGCATTTAAGGTTTAGGCAGTATTTTAAAGGGAGAAAAAAATCTAGGGGCTGTGTGTGTGTGTGTGTTCATGCTAGCATTTATTGAGTGCTTCTCTCGCGCAGACATTGCAAAAAGTGTTTTACATATCCATTGAATCTTCACAGTAACCTCAGGAGGCAATATCTTAATTACCTCCATTTTAGCAATGACAAATCTGAGGCTCAATGACATTATTTAATCTGCCCATAGTCAGGCAGCTACTAAATGGCAAGGCTGAGATTGGAGTCCAAATCTAATATCTTCCAAATCTCATGATTTTCTCCATCATGTAGTATTATCTTTGTTAATTCACCTCTGCTTGTAAAGAGAAATAAACCAACCAACAAAGAACAATAACTACAAGTTCTTGTGTTCTACTAAGTAATTCAAGGACAAACGAGCTCTCAGTAACCAAAATGTGTATGCACATAGAATAGGTCTTTGAGTTTTAAATCTCAGATACATGCAGCTTCTACCAGCCTACCCAACACCCTACTAGACACTACAAAAATTATAAAATAATGTTGTCCCAGGTAAATAAATTTTCTAGGAAGGCATTAGGAAAAAGCTGATAATTCACCCTTAATTACTACTGAAGATATTCTTGCTGTGACCTATCCAATTAAGACTTGAACACCTGCCAGCCTCTTCTTGCAATTCTGCTGGGAATTCCCAGCCCAACAAGCCATTGCATCCCAGAAATGCATCTAAGCCACTATAACAATTGAGAGCAGATCTCCTTCTTACATCAACTTTGGGGGAGAACTGAATTCTTTGAGGAGTTTTATAACAATTTATTTTACCTATTTCTCAGGCCTAAGATATAAAAGTATTCTATGTATTTCCATATTCAAAGACAAGTTCTATATCTGCATAAGATATATCAAAGTTATGTGATTTAATGTTAATATCATTAACTTTAAAATGGTTTTTGTTCAATATTTGGTTGTCAGGCACCATGACATACATGGTGACCATAAGTCATCAAAGCTCTCTTATAAATACAAATTTGGACCTAGTTTATTATTTATGAATTAAATGAAGCTTGCCAAATAGTGACTCTTGTGAGCAATGCCTTCTTAAATTATTACTATTGTAGATTCATGTTGCAGTTCAAACCCAACAATAAAGTTTACCTAATATAAATTTCAAAGCAATATGATTTATTTAATACTTGGGGTTTAATTTTCCCTCTGAAAAATTCCCATAGGGTATAGAGGGGAGGAGAATAGGCTCATCACTCACTTCAGTGTTCTTAAGTCAGAGAAGTCAGTTTTATATACTGAATTGATTGGGAAATTGAGAGAATACATATTTTTGTTCTAGTATTTTCATAAATGAGACTCTGCTAATAAGGGGCATGTCTTATCAAAGTGGAAGAGAGACCAAATCTGCTTTATATGCACCTATCCTGCATTTTGTATAATTATAAATGTGTACATATCCAGAAACAGTATGTGCACTTATTTAAATGTTTGCTATCTTTATGTAATGACCTCATTGTTCCTAAAAACACTGGACAAGTATTGGTTTTCATACTTAGCATCAACATTTCACACAGTTGATCATTCCCTCTCCTTGAGATGCTGTTTTTTTCACTTAAGTTAAGGGACATCCTTTTCCCTCCCTTCCTCCCTCCCTCCCTCCTCCCTCCTCCCTCCCTCCCTTCCTCCCTTCCCTCTTCTGTCCCACTGTCCCTCCCTTTCTCCTCTCCCTCTCTCTTTCTTTTCAATTTTAATTGTCCTTCCTTGTCCTTTTGCCAATCTTCAATTCTTCCCAGACTTCTCCATTTATGAGCAACTCATGTTTCATTACTTGTTCCTTTTCTCTACTCTTACTGCTTCAATTACCTCATCTGTGCTCATGACTTTGATAAATACAATCTCTGTCAATGACTACCAAATTTATATCACCTGGCTAGACCTCTCTTCTGAACTCCAACTGCCAATCCACCTGTCCTTTGAATGGAGACACCTTAAATTTAAAATGAAAGTGTTACCTTTCCCCAAAGCTTCCTCCACCTACAGTCTTCCTCCTCTCTGTAAAAAACAACAACATCTTTCTGATTTGCTAAAAATTTTGGAGCACTCAACTCTTCATGTTCTGTCACAGTGCATATAAATCACTTAATATTGTTGTTTCTAAGGTAAAATATATAGTCAGATTTTAATACTGAGTCTGTATGATTCTCTCCATTCTCTTTGTCAAGAACCCTGAGTAGACACATTACAGACTCTCATTTTATCATTCATGTCCCTTAACCACATGCACACACACACACATGAACTTTTTGTTTCTTTATATGAAGTTCTAAATTCTTTTTTTTTCTTTTTTTTTTTTTATTGTGGGTAAAAATCAAATTTTTCACAATACATACCAATATTTGTAAAATGATTTATAAAAATATATACATATATGTGCATTTGCTTACAAAAATGTTATATATATATATATATATATATATATATTTTTTTTTTTTTTTTAAAGATGCTTAGATTACCTAAATATTACACAGAAACTACAGGGATTCCCATGTTCTCCACCTCCCACACCTCTCACAACATCCCACACAAACATCCCACACAAGTGTGGCCCATCACCCTCAATGGACCTACACATCCTGGGGCCTTGGCATCAACCATAGACCACAGTTCACATCGTAGACCACACTCTCTCCCACACAGTTCTGACTGGTGTGTGCTGATTTAAAATGGCCTACATCCGTCGCCATAACGGCACTCAGGACAACCCCCAAGTCTCGAAAAGCCTCTGTATTTCAACTGCACTTCCCCTCCCTGCCCCGAAAGTGTCCAGTGGCCACCGGCTCCACCTCACTGTTATAATTTCTTCCATTGCTAGAATCACCATATGTGTACAACAGAATACCATCAAGTCCACTCTAGTCCATAGTTCTTCCCCCAATCCTGAGGGCACTGGGATGGTGATGTCCATTCCACCTCCAAGTGAGAGAGGGCTTATATCCCACGGATATGGTGGGTGGGATGATCCTGCCTGCAGATGCAGGCCTTCTCCATTCCCTGGGATGGTGACCTAAAACTTCTTTGAAAATTAAATGAAAATTTGGGGTACACTGGGAAATGAGAGGGGGAAGGTGTCACAGCACACTGGACATCCGATAATACAGTGATAAAAGGTAAAAAGAATAATTTTTTGTTTAAAGGAATTTTTTTGAATGTCCCAATCCACTAATTATGCTTTGTTTTGTTTTTTGTTTGTTTGTTTGTTTTTTCCTGAGTTTCCTTGTGTTTATCTCTTGCCTTTAAGCTAATCATTGTTGTTTCTTTTTCCTATTAAGTGTATTTGGTTATTATATGGACTACATGTTTAGGGAAGATTTAGATCACAGAAGGGTTACAATGGGTGCTGCAGAGGATTATTTGTGGTGGGTGTCTGGGAGGGGGGATTCATGGGAGTAAGTTCATCTGAATATACATGAAAGATATACAAAATTGTTTAAAATGATCAAAGGATGGAGCACGGTCATGGTGGGTGGACAATCAATCACTCAATAAATGAGGGAATCTGAATTCCCAGCCTGGAGAGCTCTGCCACATTCTCCAAGGGAGCAGCAACAGTCCTCTGAGTGCAGGGACAGTGTCTGTCAAAAGAGGATGGCCCACTGATGAGTTCTTGTTTTTGATGACTAGCCTTATGAGTCTTTGCTCTTGTAACTGAAACTTAGCCTACTATTCTGGGGTGCCTAAGGGTTGCCACCTGAGAGCATCCTTGTTGCTCAAATGTGGCTTCTCTATAAGCCAAACTTAGCATATGAATGCATTACCTTCCCCCCCAATGTGGGACATGACTCCCGGGGATGAGCCTCCGTGGCAACAAGAAATTAATACCAAGTGCCAACTGGCAACACGAATGGAAAAAGACCTTGAATAAAAGGGGGAAAAGGTAATGACTAATGAGTTCAAGTGGCTAAGAGACTTCAAAGAGAGTCGGGAGGTCATCCCAGAGGTAACGCTTACGCACACCTCAGGATCTCATAGAACACCAAAGTGGATACCACCCCACACAGAGGGATCTCCTGAGGGCTCTGGAGACACCCAGGTCCTATATAAGGGGGGATAGCTCCAGAGATTGATGCCTTATCAGTGGGCTTTCCACTGGAATCTGTGCTACTGAGAGTGACAGAATTGGACTCAAATAAGTCCTCCCTGCACATGGTCCATCAATCCCTTCTATTCAAACCTATATGTGATGTTGGAGTTCGTAGGTGTACTTCCAGAGACTGGAGCCTCTGGCCTACCTATGTGCCAGGTGTGTGTGGATCTTGGTGGAGCTACAACTCCTAAATTAATTCTTAAACCATGCTATGGTCACTATATCCAGACCAGAGATTTTTCTAAAATAGCTTTACTTTAAATTATTCCAGTAGTTAAAGATAGCATATTTTTTCTATCCAAGATATATAATTGGTTCTTTTTAAAATTATGCACTTGTTTTTGTGTTTTATCCGTTAACTGTTTTACAAATAATCGATAATTTTAATATTCTTGCATTTATCTTTGTTACCTGAAAATTAAAAAAAAAAAATTGTCAAGCTTTTCCATAAAATTAATATCATCTACCCTTATTTCTATTGGTTAACTTTATTTACTACTTTTCTTAACACTAGACTTCTGTATTTTGGAATTTGGATATGCAGGCTCATTTTGTGGTAGAAGTTTTGATTTTCTAAAATTTTTCTTTAAGTTTTTCTATTTCTGCTTAACAATACCTGACTAGCAATTTTGTGGTTGTCTCTTCCTAGTTCTCAGGTTCCCCAATCCACAGCAGGTCTTTGAATGGAATGTTAACATTCCTGCTGCAGGGTGATATTGGGAATATCTGAAAACCAGTCATCAAGCTAGGAAGTTCCTGGACTCAGTTATAGGTAACACGCTCTGTCTTTGCTCTGTTGGCACTTTAAGGCCATTGTATTTTTCCATTTAAGATTGTGGCACCAGGAAGTAAGTTTATATCAGTGCTTACTGGTGGTAAAGGTATTTTTTGTTTGTTTATTGTTTTGTTCTGTTTTTTCCTCCTTTTTAATATATGGAGAATCCCAACCTTGTTCCTAGCTTTTCTGGTCTCCATAGTGACCCAAAAGCCTCCTTCTAGTTTCCCTGCAGGCTCCTAGGATCAGAGACCAACATCCCCTACTTTGAATTTCTCTACTGCCTCTGTCCTGTGGAAATGTAAATCTTGTTTTTGAGCCAAGCTTATCTGACCTTTCGCTTATTACTATATTTTTCTAACACAGAGAGATTTTGATGTGCAAGCTTATTGAACCCATTATTAATTTGTATATATATCTTGAACCATGATAACTACCTGCATATCAGTTATCTCATCTTTATATTTTTACATTTTAAAAAATGCAACAGCCCAGTCCTTTTATTGCTGCAAACTTTTCTCATATCAAATCAGTGAAGAAATAACCATTAAATCATATGGTACATGTATCAACTCTTCAGGACATAGCTTCTCACCAAGTACCTTGCTTTTAGAATTAGTTTCTGTAGTTATTCCTAGAAGGTGACACTTAGTTATCTCTATTAAATGTTTTCTTTAAATCTTGTTTACATCAGATTGTATACCTTTTTAAGAATCTTCTAATGACTCTTCACTGTTCATCATATCACCTCTCAAACCTTTTCCTTGGCTTTTGTGGTGTCCTTTAAAATGGTAGACTGGGCTTCAAACATTATATTTCTTTTAAAAGACCTTTTCCTTCAATGAAGTCAATTAAAGTTAATAAATATTTCTTGAGCACCTTTTTACCTGCAAGATTCCATGCTATGAAATGTAGGTGATACAGAGATGAGCAAATCACAATCCACAACTTAAAGTATCTTATTCTCAAAGAGGCACTAAAATAAGTACCCTAATAATCATAATATTAAGAGAAACAGCACATCAATTTCATGAGTCTTTTGGTTCATTTCAAATAAACAATCTGTTAAAGGTATTCATAGGGCCAAGTTTCATTCAAAAGCTCATCTACTTATGATTAGAAGTATATAGAGTACACTGGGGCTAAGAGCAATAGAACTGGTCTTAAATACTCCCTCCAGAATATGCTAGCTATTTGATCTTTCCATATTACTTAGCAGCTCTGACATAGTTTTCCAAATTTTTAAAAAGGCAATAAAAATTACACCTACCCTATGCATTTGTTCAAGGGATTGATATAAAGACTGTAGAGCAAGTATCAAGGGTTCTGAATTTAGTAGGTGACTATGTCATTTATAATTATTATTGATGTGAATCATAATTATATTATAATCATGATTATTACTGTACTTCCTGGTAACTTACTTATTAGTCTCTGCATTATCTAATGTTTAAATCTTTTTGTCCTCCTCTGTAACTATTGAATTTGGTTATGCCCTGTTAAATTCCAGGCACAAACTCCCCTCCTTAAAATATTTTTCAATTAGCTCCCTACCCTTCGGATTTTCATCATACTGTCATACTTTCATGTAATTATATCTTTTTTTTTAAAGAGATGAAATTTATTTAGCCCTACACTTCCCCAAAATGGCTCCCTGATCTGTTTGTTCATTGATTTTGCTCATTGTCTACTCATTGTCTGTTGTGTTTTCTGTCGGAGGCACTGGGAACTGAACCCAAGACCTCTCATGTGGGAGGTGGGCACTCAACCGCTTGAGTTACATCTGCTCCCTGCTCATTTTGTTTCTGTTCATTGTCTGCTCATTGTCTTGGTCACTGTTTTTGCTCACTGTCTGCTTGTTTGTTTGCTCATTGTCTTCTCGTTGTTTTGCTCATTGTTTTTGGTCGTTGTCTGCTCATTATTTGTTTTTGTCTTCTTTAGGAGGCACTGGGAACGGAGCTCAGGATCTCCCATGTGGGAGGCGGGCACTCAATTGCGTGAGCCACATCTGCACCCTGTAATTATGTCTTGAGCTTTACTATTATGTTATTACTTATTTTGAAATTCTACTGTCTCTTTTTAAATAGTGGTGCTCTTCACAGTAACTGAAGTGCTTTTTAAAGTCAATGGCCATTGTCTTATTTTGTATTTTCCTTCCCCAGTATAGGGTACAATATCCTTCTACTTTAAAGTATGCAGTGAAACCCTTATCTCAAAGCCTGAAATTATGCCACAGACACCTGTATATAATGTATAGATATTTCTCTGATTTATATTCTTACAATGCTCAAATTACATATTTCTTTCACATCCACAGCTGTGTCATAATATTCCTCAGTGCTGGACTTAATTTAGGGTATGGTTTAAAAATAAATTCTGTCATATTTCTTGTGAGAAACTGTTTAGCCAGAAAGGTTTTCATTCACAGACCTTTCTAAAAAGTACCCTCCAATTGTATACTGAGATACACTGTATGAATTACAAGCATAATATCCCCTAGAAGTTTAGCACTGTATATTTTTTTCCAAGCATAAGTTTTCAAATCATTGCTTCTGAAATGAGGATGAAAAGAAAGGTTTCTACAGAGAGCAACCAATGTTTTACATAGACCTATTAGGGAATGTGTCTAAAAGAGGTAGACGTGTGTTTCATAGATTTGAGCAAAAAGAAAATTTCTACTCTAAGGATCTATAGCTGTGGTTAGACTAAACCTGCACTGATTCAATGCTGGCTTTTCTGTAGAATATATTTTATTATGATTAATATCATTCACTTTACTAAGATTTTTTTTTTTTTTAATAGAGAACAACTAGACTCTACCTGACTTAATAGAATAAATCAAGCTATTCTGAGTCCTTCACACTGTTTTGATAGTTTATTTTGAATGTTCACTCAAACCATTCTTGAATCTGGTTAGAGCTGACAACCAATAAAGTTGAACTGCTTAGCACTTTCTATTCCACAAAAGAAGTTCAAATGGATAGATAGAGAAGTTTGAAAAATGTTTGACACAAAAATCAAAATGTACTTTATCTATGACCAAATTTATCACCACTACCTATGTCTTATGCATATTTGCTCATTCCTATCTTAATGACTTTGTGCACCTAAAATGACAAGTATTCTGCCTATATTCCCTTTTCTAATTATTTTAAACTAAATAATTCTGTTACAGCAATCATTTTGCCAGTGATTGGCCATGCTGTGAGAAAAGTGACTGCACATGCCACACAGACTTTGTCCTTTGAAAGGAAGCTATGTCAGTATACATTTTACGCCTGTGAATGAGTATTTTGATCTTGGGGGAAACATCTGTGTTCAAAGCACATTCTGCTTGCTGAGGAGGCAGCTGCTCATATGATGATGCTGAAACACTCCATCACAAAGCTACCTCTCTCCAGTTCTATCTTGTTATGGTGTCTGAACTGTCACCATTAAAGTCCACACCTGATGTCCCTTTGATCATAATCAAGAAATTAAGATCTTAGTGAGATAATGAACTGTGAAAAAGAGTTCACAAATTACATTATGGACATCCTTTTGGATGTTTGCTAAACCAATACAAAAATAATAGATAAGCAGAATAAAGATGATATGACCAATTTTTTTCAAATCTCTATAATTTTTACAAATATACATAGCTTTAAAAAGTAAAAATTATTCAATTGATTGCATTACCTTCTTTGGTCTTTATAAATATTTCACACTATCTATTCACCACAACTTCAATACCATGCTTACAGAAGCATTTTGCTTTATTCTAAATACCATGATGCATACAAGCAACCATTTTTTCCACTTGAATTTGTATTTCCATTGGATCTTTTGATGATTATTTTTTTAATGTATGACTCAAAGTTTTGACTTCTGCTTCTAGCACTGTGGTCGCAGCAAAAGAAGGTAATATGTATGGTAGGTAAATGTTATTTAACATTCTCTGCTTATTTGTTGCATTTTTATTTTACTACCATACTGCCTTCAACCTTGTCTAATCATTTTTTTCTGACATGCCAAATTGATAAAATTCTAAAGGAGAGTAACTTTGACTATGAAGATCTCATGCAAAAATCACATACCATTCATCCCCTTTACATGTGAATCAGTCATTGTGCCCACCTTACAGAGGGAGAGAAATGCCTACCTAGCTTTATCTCTGCTTGTGGTGATCTGAAGCTGTTATGTACCCAGGAAAAGCATGTTCTTAAATCTAATCCACTACTGTGGGTGAAAACTCATTGCATTATAAGCTATGGCTGCCATCAGGGTATTTTTATCAAGGGACTAGCAGTCAATGAGAAGAATCATCACTTGGCAAGGGTAATTGATTCTGGTGCTTAGGAGGAAGCAGGGTTGCAATTTTACAACATAGGCAAGGAAGAATACATGTGGGACCCAGCTGATGCACTTGACTGCCTCTTGGTATGCCTTTGTCCAATTGTGACAATCAAAGGATAAGTATAGTCACCCCATGGTGGTTTGAAGCTTTATCCCAGGAAAACTTTTTCCTAAATTTAATTCATTCTTGTGGGTGTGAACCCATTGTAAGCAGAACTTTTTGATGAGGCTACTTCAGTAATCCTATTACTGGATTCCTTTATAAGAGAATGAAATTCAGAGAGAAAGCCATGGAAGGAAGAAGCTGAAATCAGGGAAATCTGGAAAAGAATAGAGAGACCAGCCTTTGCTACCATATGTCTTCCTATGTGACAGAGGAACCAAGGATCATAGTCAGCTATTGCCTTGATGATGCTTTGGTTTGGACATTTTCTCAGCCTCAAAACTGTGAGCAAATAAATTTCCATTGTTTACGCCAACCCATTTCATGGCATTTGCTTTGAGCAGCCTAGGAAACTAAAACACTGCTCTACTGTACAAATTTCTCTTGCTAATAACTCTGCTGTATCTATTTTCTTTTGCCAATACCCAGTCCATCATTTTTATTTTTCCTAAATATCTTTATCAGGAAAATCTCTTACTTCCCTTAAGCAAAACCAAAACTTCTCCCTGTTAAATGAAAAATAATATAATTGAACTTTAAATGCCTTAGCGCAATAAAGATGTGAAATAACCTCACAGAGTAAGTTATGATTTCTCTGAATGATTAACCCCATTTAAGGTGAGGACGCTTAGAAAGATTAAATAAATCTCTTAAATTCATGTGGCAAGTTTAAAACAAAGCCAAAATCTAAAAATAACAAATAAATTAATTTAATTTAATTTTGTAAAAAATCAAAGCCAAGATTGAAATCCAGGTTTTGACCTATGTCAGGTCTTTCTGTCTCTAAGGTCCAGGCTCATTAAAATCATGCCATCACATGCTATACAAAAGTGAACCTGTGCACATAACTCAACTTAGGAGGAATTCTCTTTTGTAAAGCAATTATTTCATATTACGAATCTACAAGACACTTTGCATAATGCAGGTACACCTGAAAGTACAGATTATTGCTAGAATCAGTGACATAGTGAGAGAGAAGGCAAAGAAATTTTCTCTTAAAAAAAAAAAAAAAAATCCTGAACAGCTAAGTTCCCAGCAGTGGGCAAAGGCTCTGAATTATGAAAACAAGACAACCTTTGCCAGCTAGTATTTTCACCTGTGTGTGGAGAATGATGGGCCCCTTATAGTCTTGAGTGATCACCACACAGAAAGAGTTTGCCTGCTTACCAAACTCCACTAGGGACTTCCTCTAAGTCAGTAGTTCTCAAAATGTGGTCCCCACAGCATCAATATCACCTGGGTACTCACTGGAAATGCAAAACCTTAGACCAAAAACTGATCCACATACTGAGTCAGAAACTCTGAGTGTGGGGCCTGCCTATTGGCATTTAACAAGCACTTCAGGAGAGTCTGATGCTCACTTACATGTGAACTACTTTTGTAAGCGATTATAAAAACTAGCCCCAGAGTTATATTGCCAGAACTGAGCAGGCATTTCATTTCTGGTTTTGTGCACACAGCTAAGAAAAATCTCTTATCACTTGCCATATTTCAAATTAACTCTTCACATCCTTTCACCTGACCATCCCCATTTAAGTGATTTTTAAATAGTACAGATTATCTAACACTCGGCTGCCTTCAAATGCTACTCTAGCATCATTACTACGCAGCCCTCTCAAATATGGGAAAAGCACATCCATAAATTTTTTTGGTAGCAGTATTTTGACATGGCTGTTTTTCATGATGATGGGAATATGAATGAAAAACCTTTAACATAAACCTTGCACCGTATACTTGATGAATAATAAATCATCCACACGAATCATCTTTCTAATATTAACATTCACAGACATTGTGCCTTGGGACCCAGTATTCCCCTGCTTGACTTTCAGTTTCAGTTTCTAATAAGTTCACCAGGGTTCTGATATCAAATGTAGATCTCCCACTAGGATTCTCCACTCGAGGTCTTTAACCTGGAGTTCACTTGAGTCTCACTTAAATCTTAGAGTTCGGGGTAGATTTTCTCTATCAGAGTTACTCTACCAAACTAGGGCAGTAAGTATCTTTATCACAGAGTCAATGATTTATAACCACAAGTAAAATTTTATAAATTAATCATTAGTAATAAAAATGTAACTGTTCACTTACACAGTTGGAGGCATGTTATCAGGCGATTTGCATACAGAAATATCTCTCAAGTTTCTCCTAACAGCCTTTTGAGATGGATGCTATTATTCTCATTTTGCAAATGAGGTATCTAATGCTGTGGATTTCACATTATAGTTATGCACTGTCCTAACCCTGGATGCCCACTGGATGCTTTCATCAGTTAAAACAAACTAGGTTTAACTGTCTGTTGGAGGGCCAAAATAGCAGTTTTAGTCAAGATAGAAGTTTCTTTCTTTCTCATATAAAAATCTAAGTGTTGTGAATCCACTCCTTGAATCTGTCATAGGCCAGGCTCCTGCTTTCTCGACGTGCTGCTACTTCTATGACATTGTTCTTGCCTATTTGGTTCATGATGGCTCATCTCCACATCTATATTCTGTCATCAGGAAAGGGGAAAAGATGAAGAGGAGAGAAAATGCTTCTCCTTTGCAGACACATGTGGAAAGTGCCACCATCCTTCTGTTCACATACTGGTGGCCAAAACTTAGGCACATGATTCTACCAAGCTGAAAAGCAGGCTAGGAAATGTGTATTATGGGTGGCCACATGCTCAGATTCTTTTCAGTAGTAATGCTAATTAGCAGAATGCATGAGTATTACCCTTTTCAGGAGCAAACATTATTCCCCATGTGTGGATTTGGTGGGAGACTTCAAATACGAATTCTGGTCCTTGCTACCAAGGCACTTCTTATAAAGCTAATGTGAAATTGGCTGCATTCTTAGATGAAAGGTTTAGTAATAATTCCTTCAGATCACTCTATTCAGAAACAACTAGGTTACTTGTTATTAAATCAATATCAAAAGAAGGCCTATTTACCATTTTTTAATGATATAAATACCTGAAGTCATAGGTTATCCTAAAGGAAGGGGGGCAAAGTATCACTCGGTGAATGCCTGCTTCAAGCACTAAACTAGGCTCTTCACCTGATGTTGATGCAACACCTCACACAGTGACTCCAAAGACCAAAGCTTTTGACATTTTATCATTCTGATTTTTCTTCTGTTGGACTTATGCCTTATAAATGACTTGTGAGCCTTCATTTACTTAATTATTTTCTTGGCACAACAGTTTGAAAAATATGCACTACGTAAGAAAATCATGAATAGATGTAGGATTTCAAAATCACTAAATGCAATTCACTTTCAAAATTCAGAAAAAACCCTACAACTTACACAGATCTTGCAACAACATTTGATTCTCCCTGTGGTATGCCTGCAGTGATCGGTACTTTTAGACTAGCAGTAGGGTTTGAGAGCAATAGAGTCAGTGAATGAACTGTCACCACATCTGTCTTAATTCCATTTCCATCTGCTCATGCAGTGTGCACCTGTACATGGCTGATTAGACAAGAACAAGGTGGAAAAAAGTCTCTTAATACCGCTCTCCTTTCACTCAAAAACAAAGTTTTTTGTTTTTTGTTTTTTGTTTGATAGAGTGTTAAAAAGAAAAACATGGGACAGACTTCACAAGACTTATGTTCTAATCCTGAGTGTCCCATTTACAAGCTGTCACCATGGACATATCTTTTCTGTGACATTTCTAAACCTTGGTTTCTCCATCTATGCCTCTTCACTTATGGTAATGTGACAAGAAAAGGAAACAATAAATGTTCAAGTGCACTGTAAGTACAAAAATGTTACTTTGCATATGCCATATAATCATATGTCACTAAGAAGCATAAACTAAAATCTAAAGTGTGTAGGATTTTCCTAAAATATAGGGTTTACATGATAAAAAAAAAAATCCATATGGTCTTCTACTGCTCCATATTTTAATTACTTTCCATTTTTAGTTAGAACAAAAGGGGAGTAAAAACATGCAAGAATAGAGGAATATACTGATGAACTGATTAGCAATTAACATTTTAAACATGATTTTTAATCCTCCAGAATGTTTTAATGCTCCAAAAGCACTACTAAGCTACCAACAGGGTAGAGAATAAAGTGCTTGGATTATGGAGTACAGATGAGAATGCAGCAAATAGAGCAAACAAATACGGTGTGAAGTCACTCCTGGTGGATATAAGTACCCACAATTAGTAGCAAACACTATGCAGACCATATTAGAGTGATGAAATTTCCTAAAGAATATTACTGAATTACCCTAGCACTAACATATAAGGTAAATTGTCAGTAATTGTAAGTAAAGACTGAGAAAATCTGCACATCATATGCCTATTCTGTTGTAAGGAATTGAGAGCCCAGTGTAGAGTGCTGTGGGGTAGGACCGTGTCTCCACCCATGAAAGAGAGTCAGAACAACCTGGACAATGTAAAGAACAAGGAAGAAGAGTGGGAGGAGGAGGAGGTAGAGAATCATAGGAGACCAGAATCAAATGAAACCAATTGAAAGTCCAGTTTCCATTATTTCTTAGCAAGGTGGGATTAGAAAGGAAAAGAGTATTGTATGAGGAGCTCACTATGTTTCACTATAGTTTGGAAAAAATTACTTCCTAAAATAACTGCCTGGCTCATTATACATAAAGCTCAACCCCAAATGTGGGTCAGTCATTCTCAAAGAAACGTTTATATTGACTTCATGAAGTTCTGACAAATATTTTTCCTCCAGAAATTAAACATTTCTTAATGTGGATTCAAGGGAATACCAGCTCTATGGAATAACAATAGTGATTATGTCACAAACAACTCTGTGACCAAATTAATTTAAGTAACTTTGTTCTTTGCTGAGGGACATCTTAGAAACCATTTTAAGGAAGGCTTGATGAGTCTTCAGGGCAGACTAGTCTTTTTGATATTTCTAGTGGAATTTAGTCTCCATGGAACATCATTTCTGACAAATTAAAATGAAAACTGAAGTTTCCAGAGAGGATAAATCTAGGTTGACAACAAAACTTACAGAAATAAATGTATATGATGATTGGTTGATGCCAGCAGATTCATAGGACAAAATGACAAAGCACTCGTTAGAGCCAGATAAAAAGAAAAATTATATTAGTGGTTTAAGGTCATTAACTGATCTCTCCCACAGAGAAAATTATAGTAGCTTTCAATCTCACTAGTAATCAATGTAATTTAAAAATCATAAGAGAGAAGCATTTTAACTTATCGTTTGTTTTAAAAATTTTTAGAGAATATACAATAAGAGAGAAGGCATAATGAAGAGGCATTATTTAACCCCTACTAAAGAGATTACAGATTTGTATAACTCCTTTGGGAAATAATTTGACAATAAATATATTTAAATCTCTTAAGATTTTCTTGCACTTCTACCACTTCTTAAGAATGATCCTTAATCAGATGTAGGTGGGGAAAAGAAGCATCATGCAAAAAATTATCTATCATTCTATATTTTAAAATAATAAAAAATATGGAAACAACATAAATGTTTTCCAGTAAGAACTGATTAACTGACTAAACAGACAACTTATACCAAGGTCCAATTTATTTCATCATCGTTTCCCTTGTGTTTAGATTGTGATCTGTGACCCAATAGAGAATAATAGTCATAGGGTTTCTTATTAATGATATAATCAGGAAAAATACATCCAAATGAACCTTGTGTTTTAAATAAAAAATAATAACTATCCAAAAGAAACCTCCTTAAGAACTTTTGTACAAAATAGTCTATACTTGAGATTAAAATAGACCAAATTTCTTCAGTAATTTTTTACCTAGCAGCACCAGAAGCACAAAGGATTTAGGATACTGGGGAGGGTGGGGATGGGGGGTGGCATATTATAAATTTCTTCACTCAAGTCCTTATTACAAAACCAGGGAATTATTGCTTTATTAGCCAGGGTTTTGCTTTTGATTGCTGGTAACAGAAACAGACATTGGCTATCTAGCAAAAAAAAATGTGCATATTTATAGATAGATTGAAAGATAGATATAGATAGAAAGATATAGATAATAATATATTCATACACACACACAAAGAAATGGTGTGGGCATAAATTTAGATAGTTACTGGATGGCTGGATAACCAGGGTTGGGAAACAGGCAGTACTCAAGGGAATTCTGGTATTTGGGCAGAACAACAGCCAAGATTACACTGCAGTTACTATTAACTTGAAATCCAAAACATTCTCTAAAAATTCAATACTGTGGCAGGTAGCATCTGATTGGGAGGCTTAGCTAAAGTGATTATACAAGAGGACAACTAGCAGGAGGGTCTGGCCTCTCCTCTCTTCTGCAGCAGGAAGCAATGGAAAGAGTAAAATTAACAACCAACAGGTGTTCCTAAAGATGGGAGACTTAGGTGTTAAAATGAAGAGGGGACGTGCTGGCTTCTCTGAAGCAAAATGTTGACAAAGACTGTTAAAATAACCAGAGTTGCCTTGTGCTCACCAAGGACAATCACAAAAACCATGAAATTCATGTTCTTGATAACAGTAATAGAGGCTCTTACTTTGAGGGGTCCCTTGGCACTTCTACCCCAGATTAGTATGCACTGGAACATTTTTACAGGATTTGTCCGGTGATTCTATTTTGACTTTTCTATTGGGCCTTATTTGCTTGTGTTCAATTTATCATTCCATTTGCTAATTAGATTGATACCTCTGGTTCTTGCCTACATGTCACACTATGAATGACAGTCACTGAGTCCAGGGAGGTACTAACGAGTAACAGGGGACATGATTTTTTTCATGGTAGTTTTTTCATTGACTAGGGAACTTTCAAGGTGATTTTTCTGCTTAAGATATCCAATGTGTCCTCCTAGTTCTTTTTCTTTTTCCTTTTTTCATTATATTCTGTATTTTTATTTTATTTTTTAAAAGAAGCTTTAGATTATATAACTGACACATCAAAAATATAGGGTGATTCTCATATACCCAGCTGCCTCCCCTCCCCCACTTTTCCCCATTAACAACATCCTTCATTAGTGTTACAAGTGATGAACACATGTTGAAGCATTGCTACGAAACATGGTCAATAATTTACATTTTAGTTTACACAGTGCACTGCACATTTTTATAGGCTTTGACATTATACATTTGAAAAAATGTATAATGGCCTGTATCCATCATTGCAATGTCATTCAGAACAATTCTAATGTCCCCAAAATGCGCCATGTTAGACCTATTCTTCCCTCTCCCTCCCCTCAGAACCTCTGGTGACCACTGCCTTTATAGCAATATTACAAGATCTTCCATTGCTAGAATAATAATAAATATTTCTGAGCAGTCCTGAGAAATATTTTCTCTAAAGAGATCACATATCTGGGCTACCAGAACAGATAGATTGTGCTTCATTTTGCCTTCAGTCTTATCCAATTCCAGTAACTTTTGTTGAAATTTTGATATAAACCTAACATTCTGCTATAGTGAACTGGTTTAATGATGATTAGTGAGACATGCTCTGTGACCTCAATACATGATGCACTGAGAAATATAGACAAATATTGAACAAACTATACTACTGACATGGTAAATGCTAGTCATTGATTTCAGCTGAGTTTTATAGGAACACAAAGAAAGGAAAATTTGCATTCCTAGGAGGCTGGGAAGGCTTCTCAGAAGAATTAATATTTAAGTTATGAAAGTTGCAGTAGATGTCTCTCTCTCTCTCCACTCCCCCCACCCCCCGTCATCCAACCCCCACCCCCACAGAGACATAATCCAAGCATAACTCCCTGGGAAGCTGGGAGCTTTGACTTAGGCTAGCACTATTGCAAGCTGAAACTGAGCATGGCTGTGGGTAGGAGTAAGAGGCTCCATTTCCCATAAATGGGGAAGCAAGCGATGGTTGTCCACCTACCTCAGCTACTGATTGGTGGACTTGGCTGACTAAAGTATAATCCTAGAAACAGCTAGGGTTTGAACCTGTGCCAGTTGGAAAGAGCCTGGTAGCCACCATTTTGATTCTGTCCCTGGCATGAGGGGAAGCAGGACTGACTGAAAGTCACAGTGAAGTTAGAGACTGGCTTCTCTCCACCAAGAATAGATTGCTGCCCTAGCCTAAGGTCAAGCCCCACCTCTGGCAGGGAGGAAGCTGGCTGGACTTGCACCAGGCTCTCTAGGCAAGTGCAGGTTCTTTCAGTGGCCCAGACTGAATAGTAGGACACCTGGGTCTGCATCCCCACACCCCAATAGGATAGGAGAGGATCTGGGTTTCCTTGGCCTCTCCAGGCAACTGCAGGCATTTTCAGCCCACAGGAACTGGTTTGTTGAGTGCCTTCAAGTCCTTCTCCACCTCTTCCCCCCATAGAATAAAAGGGAGCTGGTGTTTCCTCAGCCTCTCCAGGCAACAGAGGGTAGTTTTGTCCTACAGGAATTGAACTGTTGGAAATCAATGGTTCCATTCCTATCCCCCTAAAGGGCAAAAGGGACAGCCTTTCAGGGCAACTACAGGTATATTTGATCCACTCAGATTAGATTTTTGGGCACTCCAGAGGGTCCATCTCCACCAAAAGCAGGGAGGGGGGAGCCAGAGCTATATCAGTCTACCTGGGCAACTGTGATCATTTTGGACCCCCATGGCATAGATTTCTGCCCACAACTGCAGCTCCATCCCTGCCCCACATAGGGGAGGAAGGGATGTGAATCTTCATCAGTCTCTCCAGGTAACTGTGGACAGTCTTGTCCGGCACAACTTGGATTATTACACACAGCTGTAGCCCTGTCCCTACCCATGGCAGATGAGAAAGGTGGGAGATGTTTCATTAATTCCTGGGGCAACATGGGTAGCATCAGCCTCCATACTTTACAGCACCAACTACATCCTTGGATCCTACTACACAACCATCAAGGAAGAAAAGAAAGAAGGTCCTAAACTAAAGAGAGAAACTGCACCCAGAATAAATATATCTAATCAGCCAGATGTGAAGAAACCAACAGAAAATTACTATCCATACCAAGAAACAAGAAGATATGGCCTAGTTAAAGGAACAAAATAAGCCTCCAGATGACATAAAAGAGCTAAGTCAGCTAATCATAGGTGTTCAAACAAATCTCCTTAATAAATTCAATGAGATGGCTAAAGAGATTAAGGATACTATGAAGACACTGGGTGAGCACAAAGAAGAACTTGAGAGCATACATAGAATAATAGCAGATCTTATGGGAATTAAAGGTGCAATAAATGAAATAAAAAATACATTGGAGGCATATAAGAGCAGATTTGAGGAGACAGAAGAAAGGATCAGTGAGTTTGAAGACCTGGCCTCTGAGAGGAACCATATGAAAGAACAGATGAGGAAAATAATAGAAAAATTGAACAGGGACTCAGGGAATTAAACAACAACAAGAGATGAGCAAACATACATGTCATCGGTGTCCCAGAAGGAGAACACAAGGGAAAAGGGGCAGAAGGAATATTTGAAGAAATAATGGTAGAAAATTTCCCAACCCTATTGAAGGACATGGATTTCTCTGTCCAAGAAGCACATTGTACTTCCAGCCAAATAAATCTGAATAGACCAACTCTGAGACACAAAATAATTAGAATGCTAAATGCAAAAGACAAATAGAGAATTCTGAGAGCAGCAAGAGAAAAGCAATATATCATATATAAGGAATACCCAATAAGATTACGTGCCAATTTCTCATCAGAAACTATGGAGGCAAGAAGGCAGTGGTATGATATATTTAAGACACTGCAAGAAAAAAACTGCTAGCCAAGAATTTTATATCCAGCAAGATTATCTTTCAAAAATAAAAGCAAGTTTAGAATAATCACAGATAAACAGAAACTGAGAGAGTTTATAACAAAAAGACTGGCTTTGCAGGAAATATTAAAGGGAATGTTACAGCCTGAAAAGAAAAGACAGGAGAAAGGCTTGAGAGAGAGTCTAGAAATGATATTTGTATCAGTAAAAGTAACTAAAAGTCTCAAAAGAGTGGTGAAAATAAAATGACAGATAAAACCCAAAGGTCAAAATAATGAAATAAGAATGACTTTAACAGTAATAACATTGAATGTCAATGAATTAAACTCCCCAAACAAAAGACAGACTGGCAAAATGGATAAGAAAATATGAGCCATCCATATGCTGTCTGCAAGAGACTCACCTTAGACCCAAGGATACCAATAGATTGAAAGTGAAAGGTTGAAAAATGATATTCCATGCATGCAGTAAAAAAAAAAAAAAAAAAAAGCTAGGGTAGCTGTACTTATATTGCATGAAATAGACTTTAACAGCAAAACTGTTGTTAGAGACTAGGAGGGACATTACATATTAATAAAAGGGATGATTCACCAGGAAGAAATAACAATTATAAATGTATATTCGCCTAACCAGGATCCCCCAATTTATATGAGGCAAAAAACTGGTAAAACTGAAGGGAGAGATAGACAACTCTACAATAATAGTTGGAGACTTCAATACACCACTTTCATCATTGGATAGACTACCTGGGCAGAGGATCAATAAAGAAGCAGACAGTATGAACGATATGAAAAATAGACTAAACCTAATAGTCATATATAGAACATTGCACACCAAAACAGGAGGATATACATCCTTTTCAAGTGCTCATGGACATTCTCCAGGGTAGACCATATGTTTGGTTGCAAAGCAAATCTCAATAAATTCAACAAGATTGAAATTATACAAAGTAATTTCTCTAATCATAAAGGAATAAAGTTGGAAATCAACAAGAGGCAGAAAAAGGGAAAATTCACATATATATATGGCAATTAAACAACACACTATCAAATAATCAGCAAAGAAGGAATTTCAAGAGAAATCAATTAATATCTCAAGACAAATGACAATGAGAACGCAACATATCAGAAGCTATGGGATGCACCAAAGGCAGTGCTGAGAGAGAAATTTATAGCCCTCAATGCTTATGTTTAAAAAAAAAAGAAAGAGCTAAAATCAATGACCTAAATATACAGCTGGAGGAACTAGAAAAAAAACCAGCAGATAATTGCAAAGCAAGTAGAAGGATGACATAACAAAGATCAGAGCAGAAATAAATGAAATTGAGAACAAAAAAACAATGGAGAGATTTAGCAAAACCAAAATTTGTCTTTGAGAAGATTTTAAAAAATCAATAAGCCCTTAGCTAGACTAAGTAAAAGAGAGAGGATGCAAATAAATGAAATAAAAAATGAAAATGGGAGCATTATTACTGACCCCACAGAAATAAAAGAGACCATAAGAGGATATTATGAACAAATTTATGCCAAAAAATTAGACAATGAGATGAAATGGAAAAATTCCTAGGAATGTACAAACAACCTACATTGACCCTAGAAGAAATAGAAGATCTCAAGAAACCAATCACAAGTAAAGAGATTGAAACAGTCATCAAACAGCTCCCCAAAATGAAAAGCCCAGGACCAGATGATTTTACAGGTGAGTTCTACGAAGCATTCGAAGAAAATTTAATACCAATTTTACTCAAGCTCTTCCAAAAGACTGAACAAAAAGGAATGCTACCAAACTCATTCTTTGAAGCCAATATTACCCTAATACCAAATTTAGATACAGATATTATGAAAAAAGAAAATTACATTTCCATTTCTCTAATGAATATGAATGTAAAAATCCTTGATAAAATACTTGCTAATTGAATTCAACAACACATTAAAAGAATTATTCATCATGATCAAGAGGGTTTTATATCAGGCATACAAGGGTGGTTCATCAAACACAAGAAAATCATTCAGCATGATATACCACATTAATAAATCAAAGAAGAAAAATCACATGATTTTATTGATTGGTGCAGAAAAGGCATTTGACAAAATACAGCATCCTTTCTTGATAAAAATACTACAAAAGAGAGGAATTGAAGGAAACTTTCTCAACATGGTAAAGGCCCCATATGAAAAGCCCACACCTAACATTGTATTCAATGGTGAAAGACTGAAAGCTTCCTGTTGAGATCAGGGACAAGAGAAGGATGTCCACTGTTACCACTGTTGTCCAATATAGTGCTAGAGATTCTAGCTAGATCAATAAGGAAAAAAAAGAAAAAGAAGAAGAAGAAGCAGCATCCAATTCAAAAAGGAAGAAGTAAACTTTTACTATTTGCAGATAATATGATTCTATATCTAGAAAGTCCTGAAAAATCTATAACAAAGCTGCTAATGCTAATAAACGATTTCAGTAGAGCGTGAGGATACAAGATCAATACACAAAAATCAGTGGTGTTTCTATACAATTGTAATATGCATTCGGAGGAGGAAGTCAGGAAGAAGATTCAATTTATAATAGCAACTAAAATTATCAATTATTTAGGAATAAACTTAACCAAGGAGGTAAAGCACTTGTATTCAGAAAACTAAAAGGCATAGTTAAAAGAAATTTTTTTAAAAAGAGCTAAATAATTGGAAGAACATTCCATGCTCATGGATTGGAAGCCTAAATATCCTTAAGATGTCAATTCTACCCAAATTGATATACAGATTCAAAGCAGTCCTGATAAAAACTCTACCAGCACTTTTTAAACAAATGGAAAACAGAATGATCAAATTTTTCTGGAAGAGTAAGAGGCCTCAAATAGCCAGAAACATCTTAAGAAGGAAAAGTGAAGTTGGGAGACTCTCACTTCCGGACTTTAACTCATATTACCTAGCTACAGTGGTAAAAACAGCATGGTATTGACGTAAAGATAAACACATAGACCAATGGAATGGAACTTATGGTTCAGAAACAGACCCTCACATCTATGGCCAAGTGATTTCTGACTAGCCTGTCAAACCCACCCAGCTGGGGCAAAATAGTCTATTCAACAAAGGGTGCTGGGAAAACTGGATATCCATAGCCAAAAGAAAGAAAGGAGACCCCTATCTCGAACCATATACAAAAATTAACTCAAAATGGATCAAAGACCTAAATATAAAAGCAAGAACCATAAACTTCCTAGAAAAAAATGTAGGGAAACTTATTTAAGACCTGTTGGTAGGTGGTAGATTCTTAAACCTTACACCAAAAGCATGAGCAATGAAAGAAAATATGGATAAATGGGACCTCCTCAAACTTAAATACCTCTGTGATTCAAAGGACTTCATCAGGAAGATGAAAAGGCAGCCCACTCAAAGAGAGAAAATATTTGGAAACCACATATCCAGCAAGGGTATGATTTCTACTTTATATAAAGAGATCATACAACTCAACAATAAAAGAGCAAGCAATCCAATTTAAAAATGGGCAAAATATTTAAACACACATTTCTCCAAAGAAGAAATACAAATGGGCAAAAAGCACATGAAAAAATGTTCCATATCACTAGCTACTAGGGATATTCAAATTAAAACAACAATGAGATATCATCTAACCCCACATAGAATGGCCATTATTTAAAAATTAAAAAAAAGACAACAATAAGTGCTGGAGAGGATGTGGAGAAATAGGAACACTCCTTCACTGTTGGTGGGATTGTAAAATGGTGCAGTCTCTGTGGAAGACAGTTTGGCAGTTCCTCAGGAAGCTAAATATAGAACTACCATATGATCCAGCAATTCCTCTACTAGAACTATATCCAGAAGTACTAAAATCTATGACATGAACAGACATCTGCACAGAGATTTTCATAGCTGCATTATTCACAATTGCCAAAAGATGGAAACTACCCAAGTGTCCATCAAGCAATGAATTGATAAACAAAATGTGGTATATACATATGATGGAATACTATGCTGCAGTAAGAAGAAATGAAATTGGGACACATATGATAACATGGATGAATCTCGAAGACATTATGCTAAGTGAAGTAAGCCAGACAGAAAAGTACAAATATTGCGTGGTCTCATTAATATGAACTAAATACAAAGAATAAATGCATGGATTTAAAACCTAGAATATAGGTTATAAGGAGATAAGAGGAGGGTTGAGAAGAACTACTGATTCTTAATGTATGCAGAAGTTTTAATTAACTTGACTTCAAATTGTGGAAATGGATAGAGTTGATGTTAATACATTATAGTTAGTAGCAGCTGGTCTATAAATGAGATTGTGGCTGAAAAGGGTAGTCTGGGAAAGTAAATGTCAATTGAAAGAAAGCTAGAAAATGATCTCGGAACTGAGTAACACAGTGAACCCAGAGCTGGATGAGAATTGTGGTTGATGGTACAGATGCAAGAGCGTCCTTCGGTGAGCTAGAGTGAATGTATATCACTATTGCAGAATGGTGGGAATGTGGAGAAGATGAGAAAAATACAATTGATGTGACCTATGGACTGTGGTGAACAGCAATAGTATAATATGCTTGCATCAATGCCAAAGATATACTATGTTGATAATGGAGGGGTACGGAAAAAGTGTGCCAATGTATGCTATGGACCATGGTTGGTGGTAATAGTCTGATGATATTATCTAATAATCTTTAACAAATATTCTACCATGGTGTGGTGTGCTGGTGAAGGAGTGTTGAATGAGAATTTTACATATGTGTATGATTGCTTTGTAGGTTCACAACCTCTGTCAAAAATATATATTTTTTAAAAATAGGGTAGATTGGGAAAAATACATGAAATGCTAGATATGGACTAGAGTTAGTACTAATATTTTGATGATGCTCTTGCATAGTTTGTAACAAATGTTTCACAACAATGCAAGTTGTTGGTAGAGGGGTGATGTATGGGACCCCTGTTTGATATTATGCATGTTTATTTTGTAAGTTCACAACCTTTACTATACATTTACTGTTTATGCACGTTCATGTATGAATAATATACTTCAATAAAAAATATACTTTAAAAAAATCCCAAAGGAATATTTTGACTTTGAGTGGAAACCCTCTTCAATTTTTGGAGTTACAAAGTTCCAAAGATATGTGAAAAATGATGCCAAAAATATATGACCAGAGCAGTGATATATGTTCCCTGTGCAAATTCTTGTATGGCTGCCTGCTTTCTTTCTATAGCTTTCCCTGTTCTGCTGCTTTTCTGCCCTGATTTCATCTAGGAGAAAGCTTCAATTAAGTAGCCATGATCTTTAACACTCTGCTAATCAGCCTGTGATAAAGAGAGTGTGAGCCTGCTGAGGTGAATCCACATGAAGCAAGAACAGGTCAAAGGAGGCTATGGAGAGAAATAGACACACACACACACACATATAAATTATAGAAATTGGCTCATATGACTGTGGGGATGGCAAGTCCAAATTCCACAGGTCAGGCTGCCAGCTGCAAACTCAAATGAAGGTAAAATTCAATTCCCCAGGAAAAGCTGGCTGGCCAAAGTAGAGGTAGAAATTCATTCTGACTTCTGAAATCCCAAGGTCTGGCTTTTAAGACTCCAACTCATTGCTGAGGGCAATCTCCTTTGTTGATTGTAGATGCAATCAGCCACAGATGCAATCAATTGACTACAGATACAAATGCATTTATAAATACTTTCTCAGTAAGAAATCAGATCAGTTCTCACTTAAACAAAAATTTGACAACATAAGCTAGCCAAGTTGACACATGAAATTAACCAACAGACCCTTAGTTCCTAAGAGGGCTGGGCAAGGTTTAATGTGAACTATGGTTATCTTGCTCATGTATCAGAACAGGGAGATTTAATTTCTATATATGTTTGTCAAAAAATAATTACTTTATTAGTTTGCATCAGAATCATCTAAGCTTCTTTTTTACAACTGAGATTCTATTAAGGTTCCACATCAAAACTCTTAAGTTGGAATATTGGGAAATGAGGAACCAAATTGGCATCTAAAAAGAACCCCATGTGATTCATTTACATCCTAGTTTGACAACTGCCGACCTAGATGACGAGAGGGACTCATGTTCTCCTCCTTCTCTCTGAATGCATGTATATATGAAAGGAAATATTTAGATAAGAAAGAGTGAAATTTCATGGAGACTTCCTTCCTTGAAAACTTGTCCCAAGTTCCTTGACAATCAAGCACCATGAGAATTTGAAGCCGTGGGAACAGGTCTAATAGGACACCTAAAAATAGCAAGAGTATTTCAAGCAGCCATGAGAGGGAAAGAGTCTTGTCAAAGAAAATCAGAGAAGCTTGTTGAATATATTCACATCTAAAGTAAGCATAGGGAAGTGCATGTGGATGTGGCTCAAGCGATTGGGCTCCTGTCTACCATATAGGAGGTCCAGGGTTCAAGATGAAAGGCAAGCTGGCCCTCATGGTGAGCTGGCCCAAGAGGAGAGCTAGCCCAGGCTAAGTGCTGGCCCGCACAGGAGTGCTGGCGCAGCAAGATGATGAAACAAAAAGAGACACAGAAAAGAGACACTGAGAGATGAAGCAGATCAGTGCGCTGAGGTGGTGCAAGAGATTGAGCAGCCTCTCTCCACTCCAGAGGGTCTCAGGATTGGTTCCTGGTGCTGCCTAAATAGAAGACAAGCAGACAGAGAAGAACACACAGAGGGCAGACAGTGAGAGAGAGAGAAAAAAAAAAAGTGGTGGGGGAGGGAGAATAAATAAATAAATCTTATAAAAAAAAAAAAAAAAAGAAGAGTAAATATAAAACTCTGTAGCAAGTGGAAGGTCAACTGCTGCAGTTTCTGGTCAAAAATACCAGTGGCAGAATTGAAACCAATACCAAAACTTGACAGACCTAGAGAAAGAAAGAAGAGAGAAATGGGATGTGGAGTGAGGGAGAAAGAAGCAGTTTCAGAGAAATATGTACACTAAACCCAGTGTTGTTGTTGTTAAATAATTTATTTGAATGGCTGTCTGCCATAAGGAACAATACCTTAAAACATAAGAATAGCTATTAATGTAAACCATGGCACAAGTGAAAATTCCACCTGGTACGTCCCTGGAGCTTCAAATCTATATAACTTCTACCCTCTGAAATCTCCTGCTACCATAAGATATTGAGAATGCAAGTGATTACTATTGCCTGATAAAAAGAATTCTTCTTCCATCCTTTGGTGGAAATGTACTTTTTTATTAATTTTATTAATTTACCCTTGTGAAGAAAAAAGATGACTATGGTTTATAATTCATATCCTGTCACTTAATTGGATTGCCTGCTAACTCTTCAAAAGACTTTTTAAAGCCAAGTCACAATACTCAAGTTTCCTCAGTGATCTGATTTCCTGAGAAACAGGTTTCAAGACTGAAATTGATGCTATTGGCAACATCTGCGCACCTCAGAATTGGCCTCAGTCTACCTCCAGTCTCATCTTTCACCATACTGCAATCAGAGTGACATTCTCATATTCTAATTAACCTGAGCATTTCTCAAACCTTATGATTATATGTTTGCCATTTCTTCACATTCTACACTTCTCAACTGATGGAAAGCTTATGAAGTCTGCCAAGCCTAGCAAAATATGTCACCACTCCTGTGAAGTCTTCCTGAATTTCCAACATCCCAAACAATTATCATACATTTATTCTAGTATGTTTACAGACATATCTAGCTTCTCCAATGCACTGCTATATGTTTTAAGGTAGAATAGTAGCTTCTCTTTGCTCTATTCCTCTCTGCACCTAACATAGTAGCATTCTCTAAGTATCTTCTACCACATTTCCTCTATTGAGCAGATTTGTTATTTGAGAGAAAAGTGTAGTTTTATGTATATATTTCTAAATGGGTCATTAAATCTGGCATATGTCACTTTGCTTCTGAAAGACTCTTGAACAGCTTCTTCTTAGAACATCTTATTCCAGGCCGGTTGTCATGGACAATAGAATATTAAGATAGCTACTTTGGGTTCTAGCAAAAAATATGCCTAATTCCCACAGCTAATGGGGTGGTGAGACAGCTAATCACCCTCCTGAGGTTATTCAGTGCTACCTCTGAGCCAGGTAATGTGCTGACCTCATTAGATACAGTCTTATGGGGACAAATGGGAAAGAAAAGAGGACTAGAGAATGTTCATAAAAATTTCTGAGGAAGAATATAAGGGACAATCAAAAGAGAGTTAAAAAAAAATACATCATTCCACATGGCCAAGAGAATGACTGCAAAAATATGGTAAAGATATTTAGTAGGAATATATGAGGGGGAATCTGTCCAAGAGCCAACGAAACAGAAAACAAGGACAAGTAGGTGGCAGTGGGGGGTGGCTTTGGGTAATCCAAGAGACAGAGTGCTAAAGCACACATGCTGTGCGCTTGCAGCCTGTGCTGGACAGCCAAGACAGGGCCAATTAAAGTCACTAGAAAAGAAGAAGCCAAAAATATGGACTACTTAGATTTCAATTTTAAAAAATTATTAGTTACTAAATATTTGCCATGTTCTAGGCACCAGGCCAACTATTTTATACCTACAGTACTTAAACTTCTCAACAAATATTTAAGATAGATTAAATTGTCCCACTTTGCAAATGAGAAAACCTAGGCAATATAGTAACAAAAACAAAAGCAGTAGTAACTATTTACTAAATGCTTTACAAATTCGGGGAACTATGCTAAGCACTTATAACATCAGTATTCAGATGAGATTACCTTAAGAAGTTAAGTCACCTTTCTGAGGTCATACAAATAGTATGTGACAAAGCTGTGATTCATACTCAACTGACTCTGAAACCCTCACTTTTTTACTACCATGCTATAATCTATCCTTGGTGGGAAATTTGCCTCAGCACCCATTGTTATCCTACCCACCAGTACCAATATGTCATACCTGTAAGTACTAAATGTGTTTTAAGGGATGCATATAAGCCAGGGAGTCAAAAGTGCTATTCCACCAATACCCAGCTGCGGATTCTGAATAAATATACAACTCTCTGAAAACCAACTTTTAAAGTGGAGGATAGAGAACATTTGTTGTTTTTCTATCCCACATCCAGACCTCCTTCTTGTGGAAAAGGGACCAGTTTTGGATTGTTTCTCTGCCTCTTCATGACTCTCAGTCCTTCCCATCTCAAGGAGTAGAATATGTGAACAAGCATAAAGCAGTCACACAACATATTGCCCTGTTTAGACTGATAGCTTCATGAGCAAATTGGTCCCATCAGTGTGCATCTCCAGATATTTACTCAAAATGCTGATTCCTTTTTGACACTAGCAGTGAACATAGAGGAATCAACTGCCAGTGGCCAATAACTTGCATTAATGAGGAAACAGCCTGTGTGGAGTCACCACACAGAAAACTAAATCCAGAAATGGAAACAAAGAAATTGGTCCTGGCAAGATCTCTTGAGCCCTTTACCTACATGTGTCTGAAACCAAATGTATTGCTGATAGTTTATTGCAGGTTTTAAATATATTTATTTTTAAATGTTTGAATCTGAGTTTTCCATTGTAACAAAAAATATTATAAATTCTAAAGGTAGATATAGATGATCCCTGAATTCATTTTGAGCTAAAAATTCTGTTAATTTCCTTTGTCATGGTATTTTATGGCATACTGGAAACTCATACATTTGACCATGTGAATAACCCTCAACCTTCATGGAGATAGAGTCTATTGCATAGGTTCTTCAAAAATGAACACCAGGCTTAGCATAATGCCCGACACATGATAAGTGAACTATATGAAGTCTTATTAGTAGTAGTACTATTAGCATTAATATTGGAAAAATAATTTGACAATTATTGATTCCTTTTCTTAATTACATTGTAATGGAATAATAGAAAAGCATTAGGTAGTGATGCACAGTGCTTTCTGACCCTAGCTGTCTCTAACTTTTATTTCTTTCACTGAAATAAACTCTTTTTCTTTCAGAAGAAAATTACATTTTGTTATTCAATAATTTTGGGTTAGTCTTAGATGATTTAGATTGGAGTCATCATTGCTTAGCCTAACAGTGGCATCTTGGATAAATTACCTTCAACAACCACAAACTCCTCAATTGTGAAAGAAACAAGCAATACCCATTTCCTGGGGTTGAAGGAAAAATGAAGATATTTTCCTCCAACTTTTCCTGGGACATTTTTCTATAACAATTTTATCGTGATATAATTCACACATCATAATATTCACTCAATTAAATGGTACAATTAGTGATTTTTAGAATATTCACAATGTTGAGCATATGTTGCCACTATGTCATTTTAGAACATTTGAATCACCTCACAAAGAATCCCTATACCCATTTGCAGTCACTACCCATTCCCCCAACCCAGTAAACCTTTATCTAATTTCCATCTCTATAGGTTTGCTTATTGTGGAAAATAAGTGTGAAAGGAATCAAACAATGTATGATCTTCTGTAACTAGCTTATTCCACTTGGCATTATGTTTTCAAGATTCACCCATTTTATAGTTTATATTAGTACTTCACTCTTTTTATTCCCAAATAATATTCCATTTAATGGACATGTCACTTTTTCCTTATTCATTCATCAGTTGATGGACTATTATGAATAACACTGGTATGATTATTCATGTACATATTTTTGTGTGGATATAGGTTTTCAATTCCTTTGGGCATATATCTAAGCATGGAATTGCTGGGTCATATCATCACTTTATGGCTAAAATCTTGAGGAATTTGTTTTAAAAGGAGGTGCACCATTGTACATTCCCACCAGCAAAGAATAAGAATTCCAATGTTCAACATGCTTGGAAATAGTTAACATTGCCTATATTTTTAATTTTAGACTATCTTGTTGTTAGTTATGAACTGATATATCAAAGTGATTTTGATTTGCATTTCCTTACTGAATAATGATATCAAGCACCTTTTCATGTTTTTATTGATAATTTGCATTTCTTCTTTGAAGATATGTCTATTCTTTGCCCATTTTTTTGATTGGGTTGTCTTTTAATTATTGAATCCTAAGAGTTTCTTTATATATTGCTGATATAGTTTTTCTTTCAGATAAATGATTTGAAATATTTCCTCCCATTTTGCAGGTTGCCTTTTCACTTGTATGACGGTGTCCTTTGAAGCAAAAGTATTTTAAAGTTTAACAAAGAACGATTTACTTTTCTTTTGTTACTGGTACTTTTGGTGCTATTTCTGAGAAACAATTGACTGACTCAAGATCACAAATACTTTTTCCTATGATTTCTTCTAACAGTTTTATAGTTTTTGCTCTTATTTGGGCTAATTTTCTATACTGTGTGAAATAGGGGTTACATTTTGTATGTGGGATATGCAGTTGTCCCCGGACATTTGTTGAAAAGACAATTTTTTGCCTCTTGAAATGTGCAGAACTGATTTTGGCACCTGTGTAAAAATCATTGACCAAGATTTAAAGGTTTATTTCTAAACTCTCAATTCAGTTCTCTTGATCTATATGTCTAACCTTTTGCCAGTTCTGTACTATCTTGATTAATGCAGATTTGTAGTAAGTTTTGAAAATGGGAGGTATGGCTCTTCTTGTTATGACATTCTTTTTAAATATTGTTTTGGGTCTCTTGCATTTCCATGTGAATTAGTGGATCAGCTTGTCAATTTCTGAAAAAGGCAACTGGGATTTGATATGGACTACTTTGCATCTGCAGGTCAATTTGGAATATACTATATTTGTAATTCTATTAAGTTGTCCAATCCATGAATATAAAGGTCATTTGTTTATCTAGATCTTGTTTATTTCCTGTTAACAATAATTTGCAGTTTTCAGTATAAAATCTTGCACTTCTGTTAAATTTATTCCTAGGTATTTTGTTCTTTTTGATACAATTGCAAATGGAATTGATTTCTTAATTTCTTTTTCTGATTGGTCATTGTTTCTGTTTAGAAATACAATTAATCTTTGTATATTTGTCTTATGCCCTGAAAACTTGGTGATCTCATTTATTCATCTAATAGAATCCCTTATGATGTTTTTATACCCAAAAGCATGTCATCTGCAAATAAAGATCACTTTAATTCTTCCCTTCCAATCTGGGTGCCTTTAACTTTTTTTTTTCTTGCTTCATTACCCTAATTAAATAGCACAATGGTAAATAGAAGTAGTGAAAACAAACATCCTTATCTTTTTCCAGGTCTTAGGGGGAAAGCATCCAGTCTTTCAGCATTGAGTTCGATGTTAGCTGTTGCTGTTGTTGAGCTTTTTTGAGTTGAAAAAGTTCCTTTCAGTTAGTAGTTTATTGGGTGTTTTTGTTTTCTAAATCTGAATTTGTATTGAAATGTGTTAACTATTTTTTTTCTAAATTTATTGAGCTTACATATATATATATAAACTTTACTTTTTAGATCAGTTTAGATTTACAGAAAAATTGTTATATTAGTACAGAAGGTTTCCATACCAAGTTTTCCATCTCAGTAACTTCTTACATAAGTATGTTACATTGGTTTTAATTAATTAACCAATATTATTGTTAACTGAAGTTTATGTTTTATAAAGTTATCCTTAGCATTTACATAGTGTCCTTTTTCTGTTCCAAGATCACATCCATGATACCACATTAAATTTAATTGTTATGTATACTTGGGCTTCTTCTCTTGGCTGTGACATTTTTCTCATATTTTCTTATTTTTGATGACCTTTACAGTTTCAAAGAGTATGAGTGTGATACTTCATAGAACGTCCCTCTTTGGAATTGTCTGGTGTTTTCATCATGATTAGACTGGGGTTGTGGGTTTTGGGGAGGAAGGTCACAGAGGTAATGTGCCATTTTCATTATATCATATCAAGGATACATATCATCAAGATGACATATTACCATTTATATTGACCTGGGTCACCTAAATGAGGTAATATTTATCATATTTCTCTGCTATTCTCCGCTATTACTTGCCCTCTCTCTTTCCATACTGTGCTCTCTAGAATGAAATAATTATGTGCAACCCAAACTGTAGGAGTGAAGAGTTATATTCTACCTCCTTGAGGCCAGAGTATCTATATACATTTTTTTGGAATTCATGTGTGGGAGATTTTTCCCATTTATTTATTTATTTATCCAATAATTTATTAATGTCAGTATGAACTCAGGGATTTACTTTATATTTGAGTTAGAATCCAATGCTATTTTATTTATTTTATTGCCCCAAAGTTTTCAGGTTTGTATCTTTTCATTGTCTCTTACACTCCTTTGTCATACCCTCATCAGTATAGGGTTGTTGTTTTTTTTGTTTGCTTGTTTGTTTTTTTGGTTTTTTTAAAGATTTTATTTATTTATTAATTTATCCCCCCCTTGCTGCTTGTGCTCGCTGGGTCAGCTAACCACGCCGTGCGGGCGGGCCCGCCCTCACCAGGAGGCCCCGGGAACTGAACCTGGGGCCTCCCATATGGTAAACGGGAGCCCTACTGATTGAGCCACAGCCGCTTCCCTATACACATATATTTTAAGAGGTGCTTAGATTACCCAAAATATTACACGGAACCCACTGGGATTCCCATGTTGCCCACCTCCCACACCTCCCCCCACATCCCACACAAACATCTCCCACAAGTGTGGCCCACCACCCTCAATGAACTTAAACATCCTGGAGCCTTGCCACCAACCATAGATCTTGTTCACATATGGTGATTCTAGCAATGCAAGAAATTATAACAATGAGGTGGAGCCAGTGGCCACTTGACACTTTTGGGGTAGGGAGGGGATGAGCAGTTGAAATACAGGGGCTTCTTTGGGAGTTGGAGGTTGTCCTGAGTACTGTTGTGGCAACGGATGTAGGCCATTTTAAATCAGCACACACCACTCAGAACTGAGTGGGAGAGAGTGTGGTCTACAGTGCTTGTTTGTTTTAATACTTCTTTACTTTCTGGAATAAGAAGCTCCTGGGTAACCTTATTTATTTCCTGCCATATCATCCTATCAGTCATTTTTCAAAGGATCTTTGGTTTCTTTATTGGAGAATGGCATTATCAGCTAAGATCTGTGTGCTAGGTGTGCTCTGATCATGTGTTTATTTTTTAAAATGCTATATATTTTATTAATGTGATATATTATACTAATTGATACTTGGATATTAAGCCAAATTTGCGTTCCAGGAATAAATTCCATTTGATCATGGTGCATAATTCTATTTTTATATGTTGCAGGATATGGTTTACTAGTATTTTCTTCATGACTTTTACATCTATATTTATAACATATATTTATCTGTAGTTTTCTTTACTTGTGATATCTTTCTTTCATTGGTCAATACTGGTGTCAAAGAAGGAATTGGAACATGCCCCCACTTCTACTATTTCTTGGAAGGTTTTGTGAGCAATTAGTGCTAATTCTTCAAACATTTTATTGAATTCACAAAGGCATCTAGAGCTAGGCTTTCTTTGTGGGAAGTTTATAAATTACTATTTCAAACTCTATACTTGTTATATGTCTATACACATTTTCTAATTCTCTTTTACTCAGTTTTGGTAGTTTGTGCCTTTTCAGGAATCTGTCCAACTTTCTTGTTACCATACAGTTGTTCATAGTATTCTCTTACAATCCTTTTTATTTTAATAAGGTCTTTAGTGATGCCCCTCTTTTATTCCTAATTATTGTAATTTGAGTCTTTTTTTGCCCTTGTTTTTTTTTTTTTTTTTTTTGGTCAATCTATTTAATGAATTGTTAATTACTTTTGTCTTTTCAAAGAATGAACTTTTGGTTTTGTTCTCAATTGTTTCTCTATTTTCTATTTCAATTATTTTTTGTCTAGATTTAAGTATTTCTTCCTTTTTGCTTGCTTTTGGTTTAATTTGCTCTTATTTTTATAGCTTCTTATGGTGGAAGGTGGAACTTATTTTGTGGATTTCCTTAATGGCTAGTGGTCTTTCATTTCAAAGTGAACTTAATTCCTTGAGTATTTCCCTATTTTAGGGCAAGTCTGTTAGTGACAAATTCAGTTTCTGTATATATGAGAATGTCATAATTTCTTTTTCACTTTTGAAGGGTAGTTTTTTGAATACAGAATTTATGGTTGACAGTCATTTACTTTAAGCACTTTGAATATGCTATCCCCCTGACTTCTGCCTGAATTTTCTGATGAAAAGTCTGTTAATAATCATATTGAGGGTTTTTTATATCCTTATTAATTTTTTTTATTTTTTATTTTCTATTTTTTAAAAGATACTTAGATTGCATAAATGTTACACAAACAATATAGGGATTCCCATATTCCCCATTCCCCACACCTTCAATACCCTCCCACATAAACAACATCCTACATTAGTGTGGCACATTCATTGCAATTGATAAACACATACTGGAGCATTGCCACTTAGCATGGGCCATAGTTCACATTATAGTCTACAGTCTCTCCCACACAGTTTTGCATGTTATGTGATGATATAAAATGGCCTATATCTGTCAATGCAATGTCACTTAGGACCATACCCAAGTCCCAAAAAAGCCCCTGTATTACAACTGTTTTTCCCTTTCCTTGCCTCCAGAGCCTCCAGTGGCCACTGTCTCCACATCAATGTTGTAAATTATTCTATTGCCAGAATCACAATATGTCTATAATAGAATACCAGTAAGTCCACTCTAGTCCATAGCTTTTCTTCCAATCCCGAGGATTCTAGAATGGTGACGTCCACTCCACCTCCAATTGAGAAAGGGCTTATATTCCAAGGGGAAGATGGATGGAACTATCCTGCCTGAAGCCATAGACTTTCTCCATTCCCTGGGATGGCCATTGTCCATCTTCATCTCCCCTCCAGTTGTCCTGGGTGATCAATGAGCTGTAGAATAGGTGTTGCAACTCTGCCAAGTTTCCAGGCTTATCTGGCATATGAACAGTCCAAAGCCTCGAGTCTCTGGACATACACCTACAAACTCCAGCAATAAGTATATGTTTAAATAGAAGGGACAGATGAGACATGCAGAGAAGACATAATTGAGTCCAACTCTGTCACTCTCAGGAACACAAACTCCAAAGTAGGGCCCACTGGCAAGGCACCAAACTCTGGAGCTATCTGCCCTGACCATAGGACCTGGATGTCTCCAGAGCCATCAGGCGCCCCACTATTTGGGGTAGTATCCACTTTGGAAGTCTATGAGATCCTGCTGAGATGTGCATAAGTGTTACCTCTGGGATGACCTCCCCACTCACTTTGAAGTCTCTTAGCCATATAAACACATTTGTTTTTACCTTTTCCCCTTTTTACTCGAAGTCTTTTTCCAGTTGCATTGTTAGTTGGTCCTTGGTAGCAATCCTTCGGTGCTAGGGAGGCTCACCCCTAGATGTCTTGTCCCATGCTGGGAGGAAGATAATGCATTCATATGCTGAGTTTGGCTTAGAGAAAGGCCACATTTGAGCAACAAGGAGGCTTTCAGGAGGCAACCCTTAGGCACCCCATAACAATAGGATAAGTTTCTATTTCAAGTGCAAAGACTCATAAGATTGTCATCAATATCAATTGCCCATCACTGGATCATCCTCCTTCACCAGTCACTGCCCCTGCACTTGGAGGACTGTTGCTGCTCCCTTAGATAACGTGGCAGAGCCCTCCAGGATGGGAATTCAGTATTCTCTTGGTTATTGTGTGAGTCTCCACCCACTGTGACAATGTCCCGTGAACATCTGAACATTTCTACATACCTTATATGTATGCTCAGGTGCACTTCCTCCCATGCATCCCCCATCACTGACCCCCACACCAATGATCCTCCTGTGCCCCAGTTGTAACCCTTCTGTGATCCAAAGCTTCTTCAAAAATGAAGCCATTACAATAGCCAAATACAATTAAAGGAAAATGCAACAATAATGATAAAAGATAAAATACATAAAATTTTTTAAAAAAACTAAAAATAAAATAAAACCACCTGTAGACATCTCATTCCCCAGTCTTAATTGACTGGACATTTGATTATCCTTGGGAAAAACACCTTCTGAAAATATATAATGAAAAATTTGGTGTATGATGAATGAGATTAAGCTATCTATGTAACATTTTCCAAGTATAAATTCCTACTTTTCTTCTTGGATCTAAAATATGTGTCATCATTTCCTCAAAAACTTCTATATATCTTTGAAGAGATAAAATAAAATATTCCATTTCATCCTTTTTTTTTCATGGAATTTTATTTATAGCATTTATTTATCCTTCTGTATCTGTTTTTCCTAACTGACCTTGCCACCTTATTCATCTCTGTATTCCCATGCTTGGCATTATATTTTGTACATGATAGTTACTCAATAAGTCAATTGTACTCATACTTTAGTATTAACAAAAATCCCCAGGAAACTTCTTAAGCTATAGATTCTTCTTTCCCACCCCTCTCACTGAGATGGCTCCCTCATCTGTCTGCTCATTGCTCATTGCCTGCTCATTGTGTCTGGTCACTGTGTCTGTTCATTGTCTGCTCATTGTGTCAGCTTGTTGTCTGCTTGTCTTCTTTAGGAGGTACTGGGATCCGAACCCGGGACCTCCCATGTGGAAGGTGGGTGCCCAACAAATTGAGCCACATCAGCTCCCTGGCTCATTGTATCTGCTCATTCGACATCTCATTGTGTCAGCTTGTTGCATCTGCTCATCTTCTTTAGAAGGCACCAGGAACCAATCCCAGGACCTCCCATGTGAAAATCAGGTGCCCAATTACTTGAGCCACTTCCTTTCCTCTATAGATTCTTAATCATCCTCAGTCCCCTTTATTTCAGTAAGTTAGGCTAGGATCCAGAAATTGTCTTTTTCCCCTATAGGTATTCCAGGCAATTTTGATGCAGATGGGCCATGAAACCATAACTTAAAATGCACTGACATAAGGTCTGATAAATGAATGACTGAAAACTGAATGGAGGAATGCTTAATACACAGTTTGCTTTCTCCTTGAAAGGAGTCAGTTACAGTCTGTATTCAACACAAGCGGTGATAAATGTGACAGGCTTCTGGAAACTATACTATACTATTCAAATGGAAGTTATTAACATTACAAGGCTCATGAGACTATAAAAATGAAATAGTATCTGCCAGTGACAGACAGACAGTGCAGATGCCTGATTCAAAAGATAATTTTCATTTCTCAATATTAGAACACAGGAGTTTAGGGGCCTATAAATTAAAATTGTGAAGGGCTCAGCCTTCTAATTCTTTTACCAAAGACAAAGAACAACCTATTACTTCAAGCTACGGAGGGTAAGTCAAAATTCATTACTATAGCCCAAGTGCTTTTGTACAACCTTCTTTTCCACTGGCACTCCAGATCAGCAGGGAGAAAATGCAATTGACCTGGAAACAATGGAATTTGCTACTAGAACTGATAAGTGGTGTTATATTATGGTGAGAAAGAAACTTAGAGTTACTGAATCACTGCTTCAAACAAGTAACCTCACTAGAGAAATGATGAGTAGATAACACAACACTCTAGCTAGGAGAAATAGTATAATTATTTTCAGTGCAGACTATATATCAAATCTGAGTTTTATGAATAACGATTAGCTACCATAATATGTCAGATGACAAGGTCCCCATGTGCCCACTTTGTGAAGGCTGCCAGGTTACATTTTGATGTATCTCAAACATTATCTGAGTTTTCCAGGGCTGCTATAACAAATACCACAGATTAGTTGGCTAAAACAACAGGTATTTATTGTCAGACAATTTTGGAAGCTAGAAGTCCAAAATCAAGGTATTAGTCAGCCATGCTTTTTCCAAAGTATGTAGCATTTTAATGGTGGCTTGATGGAAATCAAACTCTGTCTTCATCACATGGTGATCTGTGGCTTCTACTTCCATATCCAAATTTCCTTTGATTATAGGATTCTAGTCATATGGCATTAAGGCTTACCCTGATTCAATTTGGCCTCATTTAAATGGACTCTTTGAAGATTCCATTTACAAATGAGTTTGCTCACATAAGACTGAGGTTTAGAACTAAAGCGTGTCTTTTTAGGGCTCATCCTTCAATTTATAACACACTTGGTACATATAATGATGGCCCAAATGTTAATACACAGATATCACAAGATGGAAAACCACTAAAATCCATCCTAAATTTATTCAACATCATTTAGTAGTAGAATATAATTAGTATCTTCTTTTTGACACCTTTAGATTTAAGTTACTCTCTTCCCTAATTTTTTCAACCCAAACCCAGCTTTTATTCAATTTTTAAAAAAGGTTAAACACCTGTTTTGTGCCAAATTATATGTTAGCTAAATGGGGTTAGGTAGCATACTGAATTAAAGGGAAGAGGGTTACAAGGGGTTCAGGAAATGTAGAATATGTGAACAAATACCATAAGTTCCATACAAAAGTGCATAAACAGAATGTGATTTGGGACAAATAGTAATTCATTCTGCTTAAATCAATTTCCTCCTTTTCCATGAAGCCTTCTAATATTAACTTATACCACAATAAAGTTTGTTTTCTTTGAATTTTAACAGTATAAATAGATATTGATCAACTTTGTACTGTATACTTATAATGACCACTATTAGAAATATGAAGGCAGTGAGGTCAAGAGGGAGAGCAAAGTGTGAAGGGAGGCATGGGGTGACAGGGAGTAGTAATAGGTGAATGCTTAAAACAGAACCAACAACACCTAGAACCCATTTGTTTTGACTGTATTCCTGGCTTTATAGTGGATTAAAAACAGAGGTAGATAAAGAATATTAACATTCTCAAATTATAACAAGCCACAGAAATGTGATTGAGTTTAACTATTATGATTGATAACTATTAAATGTGTTATATATCTCAAGAATGTAGCAAAACATTGTGAACATAATTAACAACACTGAATTATATTTGAATGTGGTTAAAAGGGGACTTTTTACCTCCCTGCACATGATCCATCAGTTCCTTCTATTCAAACCTATATGTGATGCTGGAGTTTGTAGGCATACTTACAGAGACTGGAGCCTCTGGCCTGCCCATGTGCCAGCTGTGCCTGGAATCTCGGTGGAGCTGCAACTCCTACTCTACAGCTCAATGGACTCACCCAAGTCACCTGGTGAGGAGATGATGATGGACAACGGCCATCCCAGGGAATGGAGAGAGCCTGCAGCTGCAGGCAGGATAATCCCATCCACCATATCCATGGGATATAAGCTCACTCTCACCTAGAGGTGGAGTGGACATCACCATCCCACACTCCTCAGGAGTTGGGGAAGAGCTATGGACTAGAGTGGACTTAATGGTATTCTGTTGTAGACATATTGTGATTTAAGCAATGGAAGAAATTACAACAGTGAGGTGGAGCCAGTGGCCACTAGATGCTTTCAGGGTAGGGAAGGGAAAAGCAGTTGTAACACAGGGGCTTTTTCAGGACTTGGGAATTATCCTGAGTGACATTACAATGACAGATATAGGCCATTTTACATCAGCATATACCATGCAGAATTGTGTGGGAGAGAGTGTGGTCTACAATGTGAACAATGGTCCATGCTTAGTGACAAAGCCCCAGGATGTGTATATTCTAATGATGTGCCACATTAATGAAAGATGTTTATGTGGGATGCTATGGAGGTGTGGGAGGTGGGGAACATGGGAATCCCTGTAATTTTTGTGTAACATTTATGTAATCTAAGCATCTTTTAAAATATATATAAAAAAATTACATTTATGTAAGCAAATGCACATATATACATATATATTTATGTATCATTGTACAAATATTGGTTTGTATTGTAAAAAATTTGATTTTTACCCACAATAAATAAATAAATAAATAAATAAATAAATAAATAAATAAAAAGGGGACATTTTAGGTTATATATATATATATATATGTTACTAGAATAAATTTTTTAAAAAAATAATAGGACTGTAAAACACAAAAGTGAACCCTAATGTAAAATATGGGTTATAATTAATAGTACAATTATGATAACATTTTTTCATCAGCTTTAACAAATGAACCACAGCAATGCAAGATGTTAATAATAGGGGGTATATGGGAACTTTGTATTTTCTACATGACTTTTCTGTAAACTCACAATTTCTCTACTTAAAAAAAAAAAACATAAAAAAAAATATTGCATTTCAAAATGGGGTGGGATAAGCCAAAGATATTATAAATGAGGAAGTGCAGACATTACATTGGCCTGAAACTACCTGGGAAGTTTCTGTTTTCTTTACTTGTACTTTGGTTGTTGTCATTTGTTTGTTCCCTTCCCTAACTGTGCCAGGTCATTCTCACTCAAACTACATTTTATCCTGCTTTGCATAGGCCCATATTTCCATGATAAGCACTACATTTTTCACAAACTTATCATTCAAAAGGCAGGGATGTAGCATTATTTTCTCACTCTATATGGGTTGTTAAATTTCTTTGCATTTGACAACAGCTCTTTTATTGTTCAACATGCTCCTGCTGAGACAGTCAACACAGGTAGATAGATGGATTGATGTAACATTACTTTACATTCCATTTTCTCTAGGTGTGATGATAGCAGCTGCTTGAAAACTTTCTCCCTCATTGAGAAAGGAGAATGACTTTGTCCCAGGAAGTTACTTGGATTACCATGGAAACAATTATTCTGCGGGAAAAGAATAGTTGTATCTTTAAAGAGAGATAATATCTTTCAAGAGAGTGGCTATAATTTATTAGGAAAGAAAAATAATACAGAAAAGTAAATTCTATTTTCCATTCTGGAGAAGGAATAGGCTGACAAAATTCAACTTCAGGAACAGAGGCAAATGATGCTTCTTCAAGATCAGGCTCCTAACAGTGTGCTCAACAGTTAACCCTAAAAAAAAGAGTCCTTAAGGGATATACTGAAGTCAATTTACATACAGGGTATGTGGAAAAGTGTGTTCTTTTATGCGCACACTTTATGGGCACAATTCAAATCACTGGGTGTCAGGACAACCTGGTGAGTATGATGAAATGTATGGGTCATCTACCCAGAAACAAACAAAAACAAAACAAAACAAGCATAAGCATACCTACACACAAGGATCCTCATATCATTTAAGGGTTCATGAGATACTACCTGAGTCCCAAGCATGGACCCTGGATAAGAATAGCTGAGCCAGATTGTTCCCTAATGAGGGCAATCATACGATTGCTAGGACTAAGACAGTTTATATGAAGACCTGTTAAATTGTAGCTTGAAAAATACAAAGCTTATGGTGAACTGGTAAAAATGGGGGGGTGTGTGAGTAACAAGGAACGTGCTAAATGATTTTCAATAATAAAATGATTGCTTAATGGTATTTGCATAAGGGATTTATATACTCAATGCAACTAAAGAAGGTAAAATAATCATAGTTCACATTTATCAAGTGCTAACACTGTGCCAGCACTGTTCTAATTGGTTTGCATATGTTGACATTGATTTCACAATCACAATTCTAAGAGGTAGGTCCATCAGACACAGACAGAAAAACTAACTTGACCAAGAATATGCATCTAGAAATGGGTAATGCCAGAATTTCAACCAAGACAATTTGGGTTACAGAGACCATTGTATACATCACCTCCATATGCTATCCCATCTCACGAGGAAAATATGCAAGGAATCAGATTTTTTAATCAATAGAGGAATAGGTTTGATTATAATTAAGTTGTCTCACCACAACATAGACATTTGCAGTTCAACAGATGCCTGATGCTACACAGGTTATTTTTGTTTTCTATGTCTCCCCACTAAGGTGTCTTCTAGATTTGAGAGTTAATGCCTAGTTTAGAAAGCATTTTCTCTCATTTGTGAACAAAGAGTTAAGAGATAAAATTTATTTTGGAGGTTATAAAAAAGGGATTTAAAATATATGGCTTTGTGAATCTACAAATAATTAAATATATGCCAAATAAATGTTACTTGTTTATATAAGTAATACTTACCGAATGCCTATAATGTATATTATACTTTTACTTGATATATTTTTGTGAATAAAATAGATATACACCCTGTGTTCCTGAATCTTACACTCTGGTGGGTTTAGGGGTGGGAACACATAACCTATAAACAAGTAAGAAATAAGAAAATAAAGTTACAAACCTTGTTAACTATAATAAAGGGAACAGTCAACAATAGTAGTAAATTGTAGTGAGAGGTGAGAACCTGCTTAGGATGCTCAAGGAAAACATTTCAAAAGAAATGGTATTAGGGAAAGAGAACATTCTAGGTAGTGTAAATATTATGAATTATTTGGTGATGGTGTTTAGTTTTTTTTGTTTTGTTTTAAGAAGGGTAATGAGACAGTGACCTCAATGAAATAAACCAGGCGAAAAGAGATTTATAAACCATAGTAAGTGGCTCAGAAGCATTTTGAATGAAATGGCAAAACTTTGGAGGAATTTATATTGAGATTATTCTTAAAATTCTGCAAAGAATACTTTAGAAAGAATTATCATTTATATGCTCTTCAACATTGGTAATCATTGTAAAATTTAGCTTAAAAATAATCCAGAAAAATTTACCAAGTCATTCAATAGTCTTCCTTATTATTTGAAATTGGTGGGAGAGACAGAGTGATAGCTGGTCAGTCTTATGTAAAGAGTATGTGACTAGTCCTCCTTGCATCACTAAGTCACATATGAGGAGTGATGATGTGGTAGATGAGGCCAGAGAAAAGGGCAGTGGTGAAATCAATAAAGGCTGCACATGTTCAGAGTAGGACCTATGAGAAAAAAAGTTCTAAAATTTCCTTCATAAAGAAATTAAGTATTATTACAGCTTCTAAAATGGTAATTCTCTTAAAATTATTTCTAATATTTCTTCTGAACACAAAAATGTTTGTAGCAGTTTGTATATTGCTTTTATATCCAGTAACCTAGAGGAACTTATTTTATTGACTTTCAAATTATACTTTATATTCAAGTATCAAAACATACAGAATATGATGTAAGTCATAAGAGTGCAGTTTAGTGCATTTTCAGAAATTTAACATACCTTGTATCCAACCCAGATCAAGAAATAGAATATTACCAGCAAGCCAAAAGCCCACTTATGTTCTGTCAGTCACTACCCCAAAGGGTAAGCAATACACTGACTTTGAAACACACCAAAGCAGTCTTATAATATATTTTATGCTATAGCTTCAATTTTTGATTGAGATAATGAATGATATTTTGGTTTTAGCTATGTAATCTCACTCCTGTAATTCACTGCATGTAGCTGTGCATCATTACTTATTATGGAAAACGGTTTTATTCACAAAGCTCCTGTTTTCACTCTCTTGCAAATTCCTGTATCCACTCCCCAGCAAGTTCCAGTTTGTGGCTCCCAAACAAGCTCCTGTTTTTCTTCTGCCCCTTATCCAAAATCTAATAAAAACATACACTGGACAGAGAAGCCTGAGACCAAGGACACTCTAAGGAGTGCAATTAATTTGGGCAAAAACAGTGAGCTCACTGCTTCTCCCCCTCCTCTGATGCCCACTTTGCAGAACCCAGTTAGCAGGTGGACTCAGGCAATAGCATCCTTTTTCCCATATCACTTGTTTAATTCCAATAAAAACCCTTGCTTCCTTTGTTCGGAGAAGCAGATTTGAGACTTGCTCTCCTGACCTCCGCTGGCTTCTTAATAAACTTTTTCCTTTGTGTGATCAAGTCTTAGTGTGTGCTGGTCAAGGACTCAGATAAACTTCAGGGTTCCTCTTCAATTTCTGACAGAATAGATTGGTTTCGGGGATTTTATTTAAATGGGATCATACACTGTAAGTTCTTTGTGTCTTGCTTTTTTCCCCCATATATTTGTGAGATTCAACCATGATGCTACATGTAGCAAAACATGATTTTCCCCCTCTTTTCATGAATATTTTGACTGTATTGGAGGTTATTCTATTAAATGGCATTAAAAAAAACCCATCATTTTTATTAATGTCTTCAATTTTTTTATGTCACTGGATTTTATTTGATAATATTTTGCTTAAGAGGTTTGCTTCTGTATTTAAGAGTGAAATATATTTATAATTGTCCTTTTTGGGGGGAATCAAGGTACGCTAACCTCATAAATGAATAAGGATCCTTTTTGCTTCAGTCTTTTCCTTTTCATTCTTTTAAAAGTCACAGTGTGGTCAAAAGATGAAAGATGACAGCCATATACTTATTAGTCAAGTAGGGAGCCATAAGACTGGGCACAATGGAGATGGAGGCCAAAGAGGCAGTTTCAGGGTGGGGGAAAGAAGGTAGCTATGGAAGAGAGCAGCAATATGATTGGGGCTAAGATGGAGGCAAGGCTAGGAATGTAGAAAGTGGTGGGACTGAGAAGGAAGCAGCAAAGTTGGAGGCTGAGGACATGGAAGGGAAAGGAGACACATAGCCAGATAAATGAATAGATATTTAAGTGTGGAAGGTGGGAGTTGATGAGCCAGGGATGAAGAGGTAGTTGTCTTGGTCAGGAGATTGGTTGAGGAAATAAGCAAATATACTGACAATAATGGGGATAAATATCTTACTGTCAAAGAAAGGATTCATATATATATATTTATATATATATATGGGGAAGAGCTAGAAAGATCTCAGAACTCAATTAGATTTGGAGGTTTTTGTGATAACACATACTGTTTTCATATAAATAGAGAATATAAGTGATAGATGATAGATAGATAGATAGATAGATAGATAGATAGATAGATAGATAGATTGACAGACAGATAGATATAGGTAGACAGACAGATAAATGGCTAACTATGAAAGTGTGGGTTTATGTATACCTGTGTGTCTTTATGCTAGTGTGGAATATATACTATCAGCTCTATTGGCTGAGAAGATCTAGAGACCATGGTACCCTAACAGAAATGAGAATAATGAGTCCCAAGATGTTGGTTTCTAAACACTACCTTCTACTCTAATGATGGATTTCAGGGCTTGGACAGACAAAGTACAAAGTGTGCACAAGTATCTTATGTGCCAGATAGTAAGGAAGTGCTCAGTACATGATGAGGATATGTAACAACACAGAAGTCAGCTCAAATGGGCTTCAACACACGTATATGGGACAATTTGAGCAACAAAATTAATAGTGATGGCAACAGAGTAAAAGTCATTGTTTAAAATATGAATCCATACTAACATAAATAAATAAATGGGGAAGAGAAAGTTCTTCCTTATAGTAGAATATCAGTTAATATATACATAGAAGGAATTGTGTAAATGGAAAATCAATAGGTGGCAATAATTACAGAGGTGATTGAATCTGGCAGGAGTCATCAGCGTATACTAAGCTTGTGGATTGGTGTATCTTTCCCCAAAATACTTCTTAAATACAAAAGAAGAATAGGAAATTTGCAATGGAGAAACCTGGCACATAACAACATAAATAAGCAATCATGGTAACACCACCAAGGGTGAGACAAGTCAATATCATGTGTCTCCAGTGAAGAGCACAGCTTCATTTTTTGTGGTATTACTCCCTAAAATGACTGGCCAGAGTATGGACATGAAGAAACATCGTATAGACCCAGGTTGAGGGACATACTAGAAGATGAAATGCCTGCATTCTTTAAAACTGACAAGATCATAAAATATAGGGAAAACAGAATTGTTAAGTATTGTAGGAGACTAAAAACACATGGCAACTAAATGAAATGAGTGCTCTTGGATTGGATCCTAAACCAGAAATAAAAAAGACATTGTTGGGACAGATGGGTTCTCTGGATTAGATGATAATGTATCAATGTTAATTTCATGAATTGGATAGTTATTGTGGTTATGTAGGAAAATGTCCAAGTTTTAAGGAAATTCCCACCTGAATATTTAGGGGTGCTCTTATATTATTTTTGAAAGTTGTTTTCAATGGCTCTGAGGCAGGGGGCAGGGAGAAAGAGAGAGAGATGCATACAAATTCAGTATACTTAACAACTGGAAAATCAAGGAGCTAGGATAGGAAAAAAAGTTCTTCATCTTCACTTGCAGATTTAGAAAATGTTTAATTATTTTTCTGTTTTTGGTAAAATGGGTATTTGATTGATGTTATTTATTCCTTAATCTTCAGAAGGACTCACTGAAGCCATTAGAGACTGGAGTTTTCTTTGTGAAAAGGTATCAATTAGCGATTCAATTTCTTAATTTATTTAATTTTAAAGAAGTTTTAGATCACAGAAAATTTACATAGAAAATACAGGGGATTTGATATACCTCATGCCCTCCCCCCCTCACATTTTCCTCTATTAATAACATATTAGTGTGGTACATTTGTTACAGTGGATGAACAGATATTAAAACACTCCTACTAACCACGGTCAATGGTTTACATTATCGTTTACCCTTTGCACCATACAATTTTATAGGTTTTGACAAACTATATAATGGCCTGCATCCATCATTACAATACCATGCACAACAATTCCAATGCCCTAAAAATGTCCGATGTCCCACCTATTCTTCCCTCCACATTCCCTCAGGATCTCTGGAAACCACTATCTTTATACCAATGCTACAAATTCTTCCATTACTACAATAAATAAGATCTAAGGCCCCTCCCATTCTGAAGCAGAGCAGGCTTCACCATACCCAAATCCTCAAGATTGAGGAAAGAACAAATGTAAGGTAGGAATGCAACCGTGGGCCAAAGCAGACATTATATATATAGTATGAAATTAGTGTTTATTTTTACTTCAAAATGAATGCTTAACATTTTTCCAAAATCAACTAAAAATGAAAATTTAGGAAAAAGGTAGAAGCATATTTTTCCTTCCTGGGGAAACTAGTAAGGCAAATAAATGTTCAAATGTAGCTTGGTGCCTTCCATAGAACTTAAAGCAATTTGAAAAAAAACAAAAAACAAAAATGAAAACAAGAACAAGACAAAAAAACAAAAAAATTCCCCAGCTTTTCTTCAGTTGTACCTCCTAAGGCTGTGTCTGACAGGCAAATAAAACAAAATAACACATTCCCCCCACCACTTCCACCCCCTACCCCCAAAAATGCACACACAAGACAAGGGATTTGATATGTTTGGAAAAACCTTTTAACAGATGACCATCTTTTCATATAAAATCCTTTCTAAGGAGATTTAGTAAAGGTAATATCCACCAGCAATTTAGCTGAGGTTTTTGATGGGGAGTCAACATAAAAACATCAGGCAAATCCATACTAGAGTTGCTGGGGTGCAACTCCATGTATTTCAGCATTCACCATAAGGACGTCTTGAAATTGAATTTAACTTTCAGCAGATACTTCTGAATTACCTGAGCAAGGTCATGTAGTGCTGGCTCTCCCTTTCATGCTCTATCCTAAAGATATCCACCACCTCTAAGTCATAGGCATTGCGTGTGGTCACGTGAGTGTTCTTGACATACTTCATGATGACCTTGGCTCTTTGGAATCTCTGTGTAGCAATCTGGCATTTTTTAATGAATTCCAATAATAGATATTGGATTATGTTTGTGAACTGGTCTTTTCCTCTGGGCATATTAGATTACATTGGATTCAGAAGTGTGCTTTTATTTGATTAAATAATGATTAAGGCTTTGATTGGGCCATGTCAGTAGGGGTTGAGTGTCGCCCCCCACCCCCACCATTGATGGGTGGGACTCACAGAGAAACCACACTGCAAAGAAAGTGTGAAGTTTTGATCCTGGAACCCCTGGAAGTAAGCACACAGAGGAGCTTGGTCATGAGGAAAGATAAAAGGCCCCGGGAAGAGAAACAAGCCATTTGCCTGATAGTCTACAGCTGCCCTTGTGGAGCTAGCAGAGAAGCTGAGCCTGGACAGAAGCAAGCCCCAGGAAGAGAGGAAACAAGGCGGCCTGAACCCTCACAGATATCGGCAGCCATTTTGCTCCAATAGATTTTGGTGAGGGAAGTAATTTATGCTTTATGGCCTGATAACTGTAAGCTTTTACCCCAAGTAAATACCCTTTATAAAAGCCAACAGATTTTTGGTATTTTGCATCAGCACCCCTTTGACTGACTAATACACTCTGTCCACCATCTTAATGTCAGTTTTGAGATTGTCATAGTTGATGTCCAGGGGTCCTTGCTGCCATCTTCAGAACCACCCCTGAGCAGACTGTAGGCCACCTCGATGTGTAGCAGGTGGTCCAGCATTTCCACCTTGGCCTGCACACTGCATTGTTCAGGACTGCAGCCTTCTTCATACCAAATCCGTGGGGGACCAGAGTATAGAAGTGATTTGAGAGATCTAGTAGATATCTGACCATAAAATATTTTCAATTTTTTTCTTTTATCAGTTTTGGTAAATTGTGTTTTTAAGCTTATTTTTTCCATTTCTTCTACAATGCTGAACGTATTGGCACAAAGAAATCATAATAATCTCTTATAATTTTAAGTGATTTCATTTTCATTACTGCTTTTGGAAATTTATGCTCTCTCTTCTTCATCTATTGTTTGATCTTCTGAATTTTTTTTCTATTGCATATTTGTTTTGTTTTTTATTTCACTAAATCTGCTCATTATTGTGTTGTTCTATACCATTTTGGTATTTGATTTGCTCTTATATTTCTAGTTTCTGAAAATGGGAACTGAGATCACCAATCTACATTAAAGGCTATAAATTTCTTCTAAGCACAATTTTAGTTACATCCTACAAGACTTGATATGTCATCTCTTACTGATTTACAAAAGTGGGGTTCTTATAATTATGTGATCATCACGGGGTCATCACATATTGAAAGTAATTTTTTTTCAGTTTTCATCTTGCACTTTTATTATTCTCTCTGTGATGTTTAGGCCCTCCAGTACAGTATTGAATAAAAATGATAATAGTAGGGTTCTTGTTTTATTCCTGCTTTTAATTGAAGGCTTCAAATATTTCACCATAATATATGAGGCTTGTTGAAAGATTTTAGTAAATATGTTACATCAGATTAAATAAGTTTCCTTCTAATGCTATTTTGTTCAAACTAAAAAATATATATATGTTTAGGCTAGAAAATAATTTTCTGCATCTTGTGGCAGGATTAGAAATTTTTCTTTAATATGTCAGTATGGTTAATAACATTATTGTATTTTTACAAGCTTGATAGGTATTGATCACCTTGAATTATGATTTTAAAAGTGCTAGATTTTGCTTATAAATATTTTGTTTCTGATGTTTACAATTATTATCATGACAAAGAATGGCCTATGATAGTCTTTTCTAATACTGTCATTACAAATCTATATTATGATAAAATTGATGGGGAGAATTCACTTATATCTATTTTCCAAAAACTTATATAAGATTAAGGAAATCTGTTCTAATAAATTTTGGTAAAATTTATTTCTAAAACCAAATGGATATGTTGTTTCCTTTCTGGGAAGATTTCTAACTAAAAACTCACTTTTAAAAATGGTTATTCTAATTCACTATATGGTTTAGTAAATTTTAGTAATTACATGTATCTAAATATTTGCATGTTAAAATACATCATCATACATTTTTACAGTATATTCTTACTTTAATATCTTTGCACACCTCTAGTTATATTCCCTTTTCAACTAAAATATTTTTTATTTTAGTCATCTATTTCTTTACCAATATTTACAGAGTCTATTTTGTTGTACTTTGAATTTGTTGATTTTTATATTTTGCTTGTTTTCCAGTTCATCAATTTCTTGTCTTTTCACTATGATTTCTTTGCTTCTTTTGGGGGGCTTAATATGTTTTCCTTTTCCCAACTTACTAAATTCATACTTGACTCATTCATATTTCTTCCTTTCCTCCCTCCCTCCCTCCCTTCCTCTCTTCCTTCCCCTCTCCCTTGCTTTGTATTGTATTAACTTATAAAAAGCAATATATCTATATTCCCCTCAACCCTGACTCTGACAACCAGTTAACCTATAATCTACTATCTCTCTCAATGAAATTACTTATTCTTTTTAATATAAAAAATTAAAAATATTTCCCTTGCATTTTTTAAAGATACATTCAACAAATTTTGATTTATTTTTATTTTACTACAGTTTGGTATTTTAAATTTTTCATTTTTATTTCTTCTATGAAGAATAAGATACTTAGAAGTGTTTATTTCTAAAGAACAAAAATTACATTTTTGTTATTGATTTCTAGCTTAAGGGTCAGAGAGAGTGGAGTGCACATAACCAATTCTTTGGGAGTTAAAAAGAATGTGTATTCTCTAATTGTTGGGTGCATAGTTCAATATTTGCATATGGAATTAACCTTGTCGATTATGTTACTAAAATAATGTACATCTTTATTTACTTTTTTTTTTTTTTTCTGGTTGACCTACTAAATACTGGGATTCTGGTGTTGCATATAAACATCTACTAGCAGTTCTATTTTATAAATTTTATAGATATTTTATCAGATTCATTTATGTTTAGCATTACTATATCATCTTGGGAATTGAATAATGGGAATTGAATAATAGACTATGAGTCTCTCTGTTAACAGTAATGATTTTTGTCTTAAATATTATTTCATTTGTTATTAATGTAGTTACTACAACTTCCTTTTAAATTAGTGTTTTTATGGTATGCATTTTTTCTACCTTTAACTTCCAACATTTCTTTGTACTTATAACATATATTTGTATTTTTAATCAACAATACCCTAAATGTTTTAAATGGATGTTTTAGTCAATTTACATTTATTGTGATGATATATGTATATCATAATTATATAATGATATAATTATGCTATGTTAATATTTATATGCTCATTATTATCATATTATTATTACTTTTATTTTTCCACCCAGAAACACTGTAGAGGGAGAAAGTTGTTCACTCTAAGCCTACACTTTCATCGTGGATGTAATCCCTGTGGGTATTGCAGCTTTACAAGTGCTTCAGTAGAGCAGCCTGAATTTTCTAGAGGCCTGCGGCCTAAAAACTATATGTGCCAGTTAATACTCTACATGGCATTTGCCTGTAGGATATCCTTGAATTTAAGCTCACTTAATAATTTTGCTTCAATTTTTTATTTGTCTTTAAGAATTGGTTTACTTTCTTGAAGAGAATAATTCTTTTAAAAGTGTATGTGTTGTAAAATGCTAAGAATATAGTCATACAGGGGGAAGTTACAACAAAAGTAACTTATGGATGATAGTTAACAGTAATATTGTAATATTTGGCAACAATGGCAAGAAGATATAATTTCAATATTAAGGTACAAAAATAGGGGGCTTGCATTAGGGTTCTCTAGAGAACAGAATCAACAGGAGATATCAGCAAATAATATGAGATTTTATAAGATTCTCTCACGTGACCATGAAGATGCATGAGTCCAGGTTCGCAAACCAGGGGTGTTGATGAAAGTCCAATGAAGATCCTTAATAAGTTTACAGGAGACCTTGACTGTCCAAAGATGAGCTGGGGAATTCTCTCTGAATGCTGAAATCACTTCCCCTTTCAAGGCATTCAACTGATTTGATAAAATGTCATTCATTGCTGACTGCAATCTCCCTGGCAGATGTAGATGAATCAGCCATCTAGGCAGTAAATTCACTGATGATGGAAGTGGACAAATGCCCTTGTATTACAATTAGCCCAGTGCTTGCTTGACCAATCAACTGGGCACAATCACCTGGATGTTGACACATTAGCCTAACCATCACAGGGGTAAAAGGGAGTATGGGATATTTCCTTTTGGAGTAATTAGATATTCTAAAATGACTGAGGTGATGATAGCACAATTCTGTGATGAAAATGAAAGCCACTGAGCACACACTTTGAATGGATTGTACAAAGCATGATACTGTATAACACGGGGAATTCAGTGGTGGATGGTAGTCTGTGGTTAACAGGACAAATATGAGAACATCTTCTCATGAATGGTGTATTAGTTAGCCAAAGGGGTGCTAATGTGAAATACCAAAACTGGGTTGGTCTTTATAAAGGGTATTTATTTGGGGTAGAAGTCCACAGATACCAGGCCATAAAGTGTTAAGTTTCTTCTCTCACCACAGTTCATTGCCACGTGTTAGAGCAAGACAGCTGCCAGCGTTTGCCAGGGTTCAGGGTTCTGGGGTTCCTCTCTTCCCGGGGCTGCGTTTCTCTCCGGGCTTAGCTCCTGTTTCCTCCACAAGGTCAGCTGCAAAGAATCAGGTGAACGGCTTGCTTCTCTTCTCCTGGGGCCTTCTTTCGAACATCAAAACTGCTTCGCTGTGGTGGGAGGTGTGGGGGGTGGGCAACATGGGAATCCCAGTGGGTTCCGTGTAATATTTTGGGTAATCTAAGTACCTCTTAAAATATATGTATATATATATATATAAATAACATTTTTGTAAGCAAATACACATATATGCATATATATTTATATATCATTTTACAAATGTTTGTATGCATTGTGAGAATTTTGATTTTTACCCATAATAAAAAAAGAAAAAAAAAAAACCAAAAAACTGCTTCTCAAAAGACTGCTTCAACTGTCCTTTGCCTTGCCTTTTATATTCAATTCCCCACCCACCAAGGAGTGGGGCTCAACGCCCTAATCCTAACCTAATCATGCCCAAATAAACTAACAGATCAGTTTACAAGCATGATTCAATTAAATTTTTGGAATTCATAATTACATCAAACTGCCACAAATGGTAACCAAAATATAATACGAATATAGGCTGTAAAATACACCAAATATAAGTTATGGGCTATAGTTAATAATACTATTTTGACAATTCTTTTGCATAGTTTGTAACAAATGTTTCACAACAGTGAAAGTTTTTTTTGATGGGAAGATGCATGGGAGACTTGTATGATGATATGGATGTTTGTTTTGTAAATTCACAAATTTTACTATACATTTATTGTTTACACATGTTCATGTATGAATGGTATACATCAATAAAATTTATTTTAAAAGTGAATGTGCTGTAATTCGGGAAAATCAAAATGTACTTAGACAGAATTTTTCTGCATACATAATATGCCCCATGTACAGACAAAAAGTTCTGTCTGATTCCTATTTTTGTCTTTGAATTCTTATCCAACATATCTGCCCCACACAAAGGCACCACCATGTCATCACATTACTACATCCTACATTATTCTCATGGGAATATAAAAGAGACATGGCATACTAAAGCCATTGAGAAATTGTGCAATAAATAGCTCATATAATTGTATTTAATTCAATAATTTTATCTAAGTTCTGTAAAGTCTATTAACAACCTGCAGAAATGTTGAGTTTCTTGGCTAGTGTTGAACTAACATGTTGATTAGCAAATTTGTGACTCTTGGTGGAAAGAATGGTGTGGATAACTCAATGTATTTAAAAGACATGTAATGAAATTTGAACTAAATCCCAGGCTATCAGAGATGTGCTTTCTACTGTCACTTCTGTAATAAATTTCTAGACTTGAGAAAATCACTTAATATTATGATATTAATCTTGACTGCACATTTCGAATCACTTGGGGAACTTAAAAAAATTCAATGTCTAGTGTCCATCCCAGGATATTCTGATTTAATTTTCCAGTAGTAGAGCCAGAATCTCTAGGGGAAAGGCCTGAGTATAGATAGTTTTACAAGCTTCACAGGTGATTCCATTTACAGCCATGACTAAAAACTACTGATTTAAGCCATCTCATCCAGGTCTTTCCTACCTCCAGAAGAGGATTGTAGACTCCTATAATTGCTAACAGATCCCTTCCGATACTCACACATTATGACATTTTAGATCCTTAGAAAGCCTTTTAATTTGAGTTCAGAATTTGCTGTCAGAGTACCATTGAGTATCCTCTACAATAGGCTATTTCCCTTTATAGTGTGCTCCTGTTATAAAATATGTTGACATTCATCCTAAACTTGGATGAATCTTACTCTGCTTTAAGTCTAAGGGCATGTGAGTTATAGACATTATAAAAGGAAGGATTGGAGAAAATAAGCAAGATGGGTATTAATTGACTTTAAAATCATTAAGGCAAACAGGCTTTTTGCTGCTTAACAATGATTTTTATTTAAAAATAAAAATCACTCCTTTTTTCCCCACACAAATTCAAGGTGCTGTTATATGAAATGAAGACATTTTTATATTTTTCCTCAATTTATCAGCATTATTAAATGATGGGGAAAAGTGAACCACTGCTCTTCTCTTTCTGCTGAAAAATATGACAGGGGCTAGATGCCAAGATCGTTAAGCCAATAATCAATACAGAGATTTAGGACATGTGTTCTGTAGAGCATTATTCTCATATGTCATGAGGCTGTGTAATCATTACCAACAATGAGAGTTAAGACTTATTTCCATTTATATTCTGACTAACTCACTAGCATTTTGATTATCCTCTGGACCCTGAAAGAGCTGACAAGAATGAACTGAGAAAGCTATAATTTGAATGTGACACAAAGTTACCCCTAGAGTGTACAATGTCTTAAGCTCTTTGTTAGGTTCACAGGAATTTATATTCTTTTGAAAGAAATTGCATTTTAACAGTAAGATGCCTACGAACAGATTAGTCACAAGACTGTCTTCAGGAACATTTACAATGATCATTTAGCAGTGACAGTGCTTTCTGCAAAGATAAAAGCCAAAGGATTTTTCCCCTCATCAATATAAAATTGTATTGTAGTACTAAATTTAGCAGCACATGCAATTTGGGTTATTAATGATTCATAACTTGACTTGATTATATTTAGCACCACTTTTCAAAGAGTCTCAGTCTCCACAGCCTAAAAGCTTTAGGTTCTCTAAAAATAGATGGTTTCTTAACAAAAGTGAGAAAAAATAGAACAAAGGCATTTAATCCATTGGGCATGGGCCTTGTTCCAGAAATAATACACCACCAATGACACCAAATTAATAATCGAAAAACAGGTTTGCAATAAAGGAGATTTTTCATGGGAAGAGAGTTAACTGCAATTAAACCAGTTAGAGTCAATACTTAATACATCTTTAATAAATTATTTGGAAGAAGATGTATAGAAAAAATGAAAAACAATTACAGACGAGATTCAGATCTTGTAATTCTGGAAGAAGAAACACTCATAAGAACACAACCTACAACTTGATTTCCTCATATATTAAGTCGGAATGATAACTGTACCTATCTTATATGGCTGCTATTATGATAAAAAATAAGCTATCACATATAAATTATTTATTTATTTTATTTTATTTTTTTTTTATTTTTTAAAGATTTCATTTATTTATTCATTTATCCCCCCCCTTGCTGCTTGTGCTCACTGGGTCAGCTAACCACGCCGTGCGGGCGGGCTTGCCTTCACCAGGAGGCCCCGGGAACCGAACCCAGGGCCTCCCATATGGTAAACGGGAGCCCTACTGATTGAGCCACAGCCGCTTCCCATATAAATTATTTAGAACAATGCTTGTCATATAAATGTTAACAATTAGTGGCAGCAAGGCTGTTGTTAGTGTGGGTGAAAGAAACTGGGTCCAAGTATAGGCTTCAAGGAGACTTTGAAATGTCTGAAAATGTATGCAAACCTTTTTGGAGCATAAACATTTCTCCAAGGAGAGAGGACAAAGCTTTCATCATTCTTAAGGTGTAAGTGGCCCTAAAATAATTTCAAATATGTCCTATGTAGTGAATATATCATGAAGTTATATGAATATAGCTGAAAGAGGAGGATAAATATGAATTCAAACAACTTAATCTAATAACTTGAGAAGAAAAATGTTTCCTTAAAATTCGAATGTTCAAATAATCTCGAAGTTATAAGCCAAAAACATGAACTGAAATGCACAACTCCTACAACCTAGAATATATGAGGTCCTCACAAAAAAGTCATTGATAACCAATGTGTGCAAATGAGAAAGAGCCCTGTGTTTAGTGTCAGAAGACCTGAACTGTGTCCCAGACAATCTACAATCTTGGACAAGTGACTTAAATTATCTCAATTTCTTATCTCTCTAAAAGGAAATTAAGATAACCTGAGCCACATGCCTCTCTCAAGGTTGTAAGAACACAATAAATTAGAATATATGCAAACATTTTGTAAATAATTAAATGTTGTAAAATAGGAGTTACTGTTTTTCCTTTTAGTATAAGTGCAAAATCCACCTGTTTCTCCACAGTAAGGGCACTAGAGTGTACTAATTCCCTCAATTCTGGGGATTAGATAGGCTTAGGTTTTCCCTTGGCTCGACTACATTATCAGCAATATGATCTTGGGCAAATTACTTAAACTTTCTTTGAAGCCTCAGTTCGACCACATGTTAATGAAAAAAGAAAAAGCATATAAAAATAGGGCTGTTGTATGCAGAGAGCTTCCTGCAGTACCTGATCCATATGTGATTAATGACTCTTCCCTGTATTTTTGTAATTGCCCTTTTACAAAATCATGATGCAACTATACCTGGAGTCTAGTTTCTTGATCTGAAAGAAATTGAGTTACTATACACAGGAGTTGTACAAACATCAAAGATAAGCACTCTCTAAACTGGGAAACATAATACTAAGATGGGGAATAATGGAGAAAATTACCATATATCGAGCATGCATGACTATCAATTCCATGCAGCTCATTTTACACTCAAAGGCATTTGCCTTCATAACAGCCCTTGAGATATATCAATTTTACAGATTAGGGCACCAAGATGATGAAAATTGATACAACTTGGCAAACCTGGAGTTCAAAATGAGATCTCTCTGTCTTCAAGGCCTGAATCTATTCACTGTGGAATAAACAGCTTTGTGTTTCCAGGTAGATGGATTTCCCTGTATGAGACATTGTTTCACCACAAATTGTTTAAAACTTTAAAGCAGCTGTCACCCAGATACTTTTTATCCACAGTTCTCTTGGTCATTTTTCCCTTAATATGAACTTTCTCCCTTATTACAGATGTGTATGGTTAATGATGGCTTCCTTTCAACAGATTCCGCAGGACTCAGAAAATTCATGAATACAAATTTGAGGGTGTATGCTGTGTCTTATCTGTTCAGACACTTTAAATAACATCCTATTGATCTTGAATAACTACCTCTTGCCCAAACAAGCCTAGAAACTTCCTCTCTATCTGGTGCTGTCAGATATAAATTTATTATTTAAATTTCATTTAATAAATTAATGAATTAACATTTTGTATATTTATGCCTGTAAAAAAAGAAATACAGAAATAGAGAAATAAAAATAAGGTACATAATTAGCAGAGATTCTCAACTATATGTCAGAAATGGTGGGGGTTGGGAATGAGATGGATAGAATACAAGAACAAACTACATGGCAAAGGACAATTTAAAACATTGAAGGACTTAAATTCTATGTGCCATTCTTAAACTATACAAAGACTTCCAATAGGTGCATTTTGTTTGTTATGATTATAATAACTAATATTTTAAATCAAAATACTCTGAAGATAATAGAAAATTTCAAGTAGAATTTAAAATATTTATTTTCTTGAACTATTTGAGAGTAAGTTGCCAATGTTATGACTACAAATATTTTAGCACATATTTCCTACTAACAAGGATATTCTCCAATTAAATAAACACAAACATCAAAATCAGGAAATTAACATCAGTGCATTGTAATCATCTAATCTTAGACTCCATTCATTTTTCCCAAATGTTCCAATAATGTAATTTCTTATAAAAATTCATGTCCAGAATTACATGTTACAATTGAAGTCATGTCTCTTTCATCCCCTTTATTTCTCATTGTACTCTACTACTAGTGATATTAGTTTTGATTGAGTTGGTACCTGTCAGGCTTCTCCCTATAAAGTTACTCTGTAGCCTTTTATAATTGACAGGTATTTTGTGGGGAGGTATTTCAGTACTATGTACAAATCCAATTCCTCAAACTTCTCATTCATACATTCACTCATTTATTCCAGTATGGAACATGATTTCCTCTTTTTTCCCCCAATAAATTAAAATGCATTACTATCATTATTTATTTTGATGCTTAAATTATCCTAGATTTTCGCCAAAGGAAGCTTTTTTACCTCAGTTTTTTAGTCCTTTTGACATTGCCCAACCATTCTTTGAAAACTTCCTTATTTTCTTATGCAATGAGAGAGTGAGTCTCTAGAGAATTGAGTCTCTAGAGAATTTGCTCCAAGTGAGGGTTTAACTGAACACAGAACCAATCAGACATTTCAGTGAAAGTCAGGAATGGAAATGCAGTTTTCCAGAAAGGATTTGTGGAAATTTCTATTGTCTGATGGTTGGACCCCTGTGTACTATGCAAAACTGACTAGGTTTTTGCAAGATCAGTATGAAAGGAATCACTGCCAGCTTGAATAAAAGTACAGAAAAGGAACAGATTGAAGGAAAAATTATTTCAAAGGCAGAACCATGGAAGCTGAGGTCTGGACTGAAGACCTCTTCTTGGGCCAAGAGAGTGTGCCCAACCATGCATGTGGAAAGGCTGAGTATGCTCAGAAGTTTGGAGAGTGTGGACCTTCTGCCCAGCTGTTCTGGAAGAGTGTTAATGCCCCAGGTTTCTCAGATGCCTGGGGGATTGAGGAGACAGGCTGGTGGCCATCCTGATGCTTGAGAAGGGTGGAGCTTAGAGTCCAGCCACCACCACAATGCTTGAAGATATTGGAACCTTCACACCAGTGTTTGGGGAGAGCATGGCCACAGAGCAAGCACTTGCAAAGGGTGGAGCTGCCACTCCATTAGCCCAGAAGAGAAAGCATCTTCCATAAATGACTCTTAGACCTTGAAATCTAAGGGAGTATACACTGCAGGGTTTTAGAATTGTTTGGGACTGGTGACCCTTGTGTGACTTTCAATTTCTCCCTACAGGAATGGGAATATTTAGTTTATAAATGTCCCTCTTTTATATATTGGAAGTGGATAACTTGTTCTCTAAGTTTCACAGGTCAACATCCAGAGGGGAATTGTGTTCCAGGACAGACCACACCTATAATCCATTTTTATGAGACTTTATAATTAATATGGGTACTGAAATGATGTAAGGCTTTTGGGATTTTATGATGGAATGAATGTATATTGCATATGGAAAGAACATGTTTTTTGAGGTCCAGAGTGTGGAGTGAAGTGGTTTGAAGCAGTATATATATATATATGTAAGACATTGTATAATTTATTTTGGTAATATTGTAATTAATAAATGATAGAGATTTTTTTGTTCAATATCATGGTACCATGTATGAACATAAAATCATAACTTTGAAAACTTCAAAATTCACATTTTGGAATATCAGAAACTAGTGTTTTTTTAAAGCTAAGGAAGAAACAAATAAATCAAATTAATATATTAAAATATTTTGGATAAAAGAACTGTAATTTGTGATTTATTCAATTTTTATCATTATTTAAGACTTTAAATATGGGACCAAATGTGCTACAATCACCTAAATGAACATAGTCATACTTCATATGATGAAACTAAAGCCCACTGTGGTTTTGTGACTTATTTCTTTGCTCCCTGTTTATAAAAGACATTGTAATCATCATAATGCAACCCTTCTCAGTCCTACACCAGGAGTCTTTATCAAATATAACTTATTTTCCCCAATAAATGTATTTCTGGGTGTTTTCATCACCATTAAATGGGACCACTGATTTGTTCAGCCCTAAAACTCAAGAAAAACCATTTATTTATTTATATATATAAACATCCTACCAGAACCTCCAATAGGTACTATAAATTCTATTTCCAGAATATTGTGAATTCTTTCTTTTTTCACTCTTGCTACCATAGTCTAGGTTACTGTCCTCTTCACCTAGAATATAGCAGAATTCATCAACTTTGACCTATTGTTTCCCTTCCTTCTTCTCTACAATCCATTTTTCTTATGATGGGCAAAATCATGTACTTTGTGTAAATCTGATTATCGTACAGTCTTAAACTTTCTAATATGTTTAAAATTCTCTAATAGTTCATATTATGCTTAAATTAAATTAATTTTTCCTTCTACTGCCCCCAAGGTCCTGTATGGCTAAACCTCATCCACTTCTCTGAATCCATTTTCTTCTTATTTTCTTTTGACTCACTATTTTCTAGTTATATTAACATTCCCGGAACACCCCAAGACTGTTGTAAACTAAGTGACTTTAAATTTGCTTTTATTATTTCATTGGACCTTTTTTGTCTAGGTTGTCAAATGACTGCCTCCTAATTTTTTAGGATCTGGCTAAAATGTCACGTTAGAGGAAACCACTATAACAACTGCTTCTACCTCATTACCCTGCATCACATAACGTGGCTACTATAACTTCATAGCATTTAGCACCACCTGAAATTCTTGGTAAAATATAAATTATATGAGATCAGGGATATTATAGGGTGAGTTCTTAGCATATCTAAAGCTTTAAAATAGTTCCTGAGACATGGTGAAAATATATCAAAATATTTGCTTAATAAAGGAATGGATGTGATTATTTGTACAACTATTGGGGAATATTTACTTTCAAGTTTCCTTCATTTAACAGAAAGGAGAAAAAAAAAGAATATTGTAAAATTTTAAGTGTAATATAGGCAAAAAATAATTATGAAGGGCATATCAACCTTCATTAAAGCTACTGAAAACCTCATTCATCTAAATATGGAGATATATTTTAAACCACTCTTATAGATTTATTTCTCAAAAGGAATTGGAAGCAATTTGGAGAAGTACAGCCATAGCTTTATATTCAATTACCATTCAATTAATGGGTCGGGTACGTGAAATGCTGAGACCCATTACAAAATGTCCCTTCCTTTGAATAAAGGTCATCACCGAAGAGAAGGCAAAACTGCAGGTTCAGACATGTTCCCTCAACTTTCAGATGCTAAAAGAACAATACCCATCACAAAGAATGGAGAGTATGTAAAGGGTTATTCTGATATTAAAAGCTAACATTCTTGAGTAAAATAAGTTTCATTAAAAAAAAAAAAATCCTTCACCTAATTTACATGCATGCATAAACACAACTCTGAGATGAGCCTATGCCCTAACAAGATATGTACTAAATAAGCAAGGAAGAAAACCTAAGGAAGAATGGTACAAAAATGTCCGACATAGTGGATGTTCAGAAGGCTAAAACAGCAAAACTAGGCTGCTTACTAGGCTCCATTCAGATCAGAAGTGGAGGATAAATGGAGGTCAGTGATAAATATTACTACGTCATTGAAAGAAAAAATAAAGAAAACATTGTTTTACTTCAGACTTCTAAAATGGTGGAAATAATCTTTCAATAAAGATCTATCATCAACTGAGGCCTCTCTTTGCTACACTATGTGAAGCACTGCATACAGTCCTTTGCATTTAGTCCCCATAACAACTCTAGAAGGGACATATCATATCCCTATCATTCAAGGGAGGGCCTGGGGCATAGTTAAGTAAACTGCCAGTGACCACACAGAGATTCACATTGAAACCAAGATGTGAACAGAATTAGGTGTGGTTCCAAAATTTATATTGTGTTTTTTTCTGAATTAATATTAAATCACAAGTGTTCATTTATCTTTGTTAACATTGCTGGAATATAACGTCATCATTTTCAATATGTGCCATGCTGCGAAAAATGTCTGGATGCACCCGAAGCACTATATTTTGCTGCCTCCCACTTATAGTTCCCATCCCTTTCTTAACTCTTCTTCTCTTATTTTACATTCAGGAAACCTGAAAATATGTGCTCTTTCTATATGATAAACTTCTTTTTTGTTAACACTGAAAATGGATCAGGAGATATTCTACATTTGGAAGTTGTTTTCAGAGAGGCCAGTAACAGACAGCAACCACATAGGTCCTTCTAAAGAAATAACTTAAAGTATGTCTACTGATATAAATCTGTTTAGTAGGGTCCAGTAAGATTTAGGATCAAGCAGGGTGTGAGAACAGCATGATGAGAAGGTAAGTTCTATGATCAGACCAGTGAGCATATACATTTAGAGAGGCAGGAAAAAAAACTTAAAAAGCAGGGTCACAGTTCCAAAAAAATTATTGCTCTGGCCTAATTTGCCAGCTGACACAGACTTTTAAAAATATACTATTGCCTACTACCAGCTACTTTATTACTATTATTCCTAGAAGAGGTCTAGAATCTCATGTGGCTTTTTATGCCTCTGGCTCTGAACTAATTTGGCACTCTCATCTCTTTTTCCATTCTTGGGACTTTGTGAACCTGCTCACTCCCACCTGCAGCTTATACACACTCATATGCACACTCTATGCTTCCCTGAACCTGACATGTATTTTCACAACTCTACTCTGTCACACATGCTCCTCTCTCAGCCATTTCCTCTCAGGTGCTGCCTGATGAGCTACGGTGCTTGCCCATGACAGTCTTCATGTCACTTCCCTCATCAAACTCTAAAATACATAGGCCACGTGTTCATATGTCACTGTGTGCATTCAACTCTACCAATTTCAACTTTATTTTAAGGGTTTCTTCCCTTTGTCTTGCACACTAGGTTCCTTGAGGGTAAACAGTATTTGTTTTTCTTGGGTACGTCTTCAGGAAATGTCAAATGAATGAATTGGAACGCCATGACTCCTTTATATACCCACCCTCCCTAGTGAGTAAAATTTACAATGTTAACATTTATCACAGAAGGTAAAATGCGACTTTAATTTTCTATACCCCATGTTTTTTGCAAATATTTTATGAATACTTCAGAGAGGAAGAAAGCTTCATTGTGGAGAAGATTTTTATGACAGAGACATGTGTTAACCAACTGTAAAACTTAATTATCTGATATATATGGTTGCTTACTAAAAGTAATATAATTTTGTTGTCATAGTAAAGAAAAAATCTATGGATAAATGTATTAATAGAAAATATTGCTTCCGGGAAGTGATATGAATCCAATTAACAGATAGGATCACACTGTACACCATGAATGTTATATGAGCTGTAAAATGTAAAATGTGAAAAATAAATCAAAATTATGAATCAATAAAGCACTCTAGATAAAATACAAAAAAAAGAAAAAGAAAAAAAAGCAAGCATTAAACATCAGGCATAATTATAAATTTATATTGCTCTAAGGGTTTCTGGGCATATATGTCCACAGAGATGTTTAAGTGACTAAACTTCCTGCAGATCCCAGGCCTATCATGTTGAGCTATTTGAAGCCAGAAGCAGAGGCTTACTCCACAATCCATTAGAGCAGGGTTTTCCTCACATGGGGATCAAATTCTCTCATTTTCCCACTTCTAATTCCTCATCGTCCTCTTAGGCAGCCTGGAGGAACTTCCTGGTGTTTCTCACCACTTGTCTAGATTCATTTCCCGATACTCTAACCCTATTCTACAAGCTCCGGTTTGTAGTTCCTCAAACATGCTCCTCTTGTAGATTTTCCTTTTACTTCCCTTTACATCTACCTTCCTTTACTTCCCAGGAAAAAAAAATAATGTTAACTCCAAGTCATTTCCCTCAGGAAGCCTGTCCTGTGTGTCGATGATACTTTTCTAAAAAAATGTCATTGATATTAATATTACTTAAAGTTTTCATTATTTGTGTGGATGCCTTTTTAATTTACTTGAAAAATACTGAGATCTGCTCTGCATACTGGAATTAGAATGATAAACAAAACAGATATGGCAAGCTTGCAGACAGTTGGGAAAGATGGATATTGTCTTAGTTTCCTAGCTGCTAAAACAAATCGCATATGAGTTGGCTTAACAACAAGAATGTATTGGCGCATGGTTTGCTAGAAGGCTTGCTTCCCAGGAGGCTTGGTTCCTCCTGGGGTAGGTATCTTCCAGCTGGCTAGGAATTTTTGCAGTTCCTTGGCTTTCTGGACACCTGGTCTGCACATGGCTGCACCTTTTCTCCTTTCTCTTCCAGGCTTTATTGATTTCCAGTTTCTGGCTGTTCCTCATGGCTTCTCTCTCTGTGTGTAAGATCTTCAGCCATATTAGATTAAGGCCCAGCCTCATTCAGTTTGGGCATGCTTTAACTAGTAACACTGTAGCAGTTTGATATTATTGATGAATTTCAAAAAGAAATTTTGGATTATGTTTGTAAACTGTCTTTTCCTCTGGATGCATTAGAGTATATTAGATTCAGAGGTTTTACTTTTATTGATTAAATAATGATTAAGGTTTTGATAGGGCCACATCAGTAAGATGTCCAGTCCCCACCCCTTTGGTTGGGTGAGGACTCACAGAGAAACTGCACCACAGATAAGGGAGGCTGAAGTTTTGAGCTGGAGCCCAGGAAGTAAACACACAGGAGAAGAACACAGAGGAATAGAGATGGCTCCTTAGACACAGCAGAAACCCCGGGGAGAGAGACAGAGCCATTCACCTGATAGTCTATTGTTGGGCTTGTGGAGAGAGCACAGCAGCTGAGCCTGGAGAGAAATGGAGCCCTAGAAAGAGAGGAACCCAAGAAGCCTGAACTCTTGGCAGATGCCAGCAGCCATCTTGCCCCAACATGTGGCAATAGACTTTGGTGAGGGGAGTAACTTATGCTTTATGGTCTGGTAACTGTGAGTTTCTACCCCAAATAAATACCCTTTATAAAAGCCAACAGATTTCTGGAATTTTGCATTAGCACCCCTTTGGCTGACTAATACAAATACCTTCAAATATATTTACAAATGGATTCACACCAACAGGACCAGGGATTAGGACATTGAACATGCTTTTATGAGGATGTGATTTAATTTCCAACAGATATTGAATAAACAATAATAATTAAATGTATGATTGAGAATAGTGGGGAGTATGAGGAAATATTAAAGAGGATCGAAAGAGGTATGGGGTCAAGGAAGTCTTGTGGCTTTTGCGGACATGAATGTTAAAACTGCAAGGATAAGTAAAAATATTTCCTCTTACCTATCACAGGGCATGAAATATAGTCAACACACAGTCCATATTTGTTGAATGAATAAATAAATGACAAAGTCAAACTATTCTTCAATTTCCCATATAATTTCTGCAAACCTCTGAACCTTTTTGGAGAAATTGAATATTTAGCGGCTAGGGGTTTCTCTCTTTAAATAAAGACTAAAACATATACTTTCAACACAAACATTTTAGCACAGATTTCTGTAATGATTTTGGTCTCACCTGTGTTCCACCTGTGGGACACTGATCACTAAACCATGAAAAATATGTGCTCTTTTGATAGCCCATGACTATGCCAATTACTAAATAATTATTAATTAGGCATGATATAGAAATAAAATGTGAGCAGTATTTTCCAACTTGACTAATAAACTTAATTACCCATTCTCGTAACACAAAAGAAATTGCTGGATCTGAACTTTGGTAAAGAGGCAATAATTTTCATTGTCTGCCTTCTTGGCAGGAAGATCCTAAACATCATCCACCTGTACAACAGATCATCCAACTTGTCATCCATCTGCAAAGATTTTTTGAAAATGTTCCTACTGAGAGCTAACTTTATTTTGCCAATCTATTTAGAGTAATGGAGCCAATGTTGTTTTAAAGAAATAAGTTGCTGCCACTCAAAGGACTTGGAGGATTTTCTATCCTATCTTTATTTGATCATATTGTGGCCCATGCCTGTCAAGTTCTTAAAGCACTAATTCAGTAAGTGTATGTAATCTGCCAGTAGGGACAAAAATCACACTAGTAAATCTTATTATCCACAAATTTACAAAAATGAGCTGGAAGATGTGTCCATAACACAGAGAAGATATTACACAGCGTATGACAGGCTACCTCCTTCGCAGGAGAAAAATTAGTACAAGGATCTGCAATGTACTTGATAATTCCGTTTCCTGAACAACAATCTTTACTGCATTTCTCTCTGGAATTAGACAAAACAGTCATGTCTTGTCTTTGTAAATATTCTGCACCATTTGCTGCCATTTTGAAAAATATCAGTCCCTCACTTCATGGCTTTATTCAGTAAGTTAAATTTTCACAATATCCAAAGGGATTTTGGAGAATTGGCTCTATTCTTCAAAAGTTTAATTCCCAATCTTTGGCACTTTAATTGGAAAATGTCTGGGTTTTAAAGACAGAAAGACCTTTTGAAATTTGGATTTCACAGTCCAAATCTGCTGAATATTAGTTGTATAATGTTCAGGGAGTTATTAGCCTCTCTGAGACTGTTCCTTATTATAAATTAAGGATATTAAATATCTTTCAAGAAGATTGTAAGATTAGAGATTGTGCAGTGAAACCTCCTAACACACTGTCTGAAATATTTTAGTTACTGTACTTTGATGCATCTCTGGATACATTTTTATACTTATTAATGATAATAATGTATTGATCACAACAAAACATGTAAAATTGATATATTATGTTTCCCATCTTACAGATGATGAAAATTATCTTCAGAAAAAGTATTATTACTTACCAAGTTAGAGAATGATGGAGAAACCTAAATTCAAATGTCTGAATTCATTGCATGGAACCACTGGGCTATAAGGTTTTGAAATTTTTTTGAGAATTTATCTTTTTATATTTAATCCCTGAGATCAGGGATAATGTCTTAAAGGGTATAATAAGATGTTAAAAGCCAATTCTTTCTTTCTCCATTTTAGCCAAAATATGAATGATTTTGTATACTAAAAAAACTTGCAGACATACCCACCCTGAAAACAATAAGCTTTCCCACAGGAACTGCATCAATGCTCTCCAGCATCATTTAAAAAAATAATCCATTATTGCGTGTGGACAAGATTCTTGTTTTGCTATATTGCCATATTTTGTCTGAATAATATAATTGCAAATAGATGTAACATATATATTTATTATTGCTTTCTTGTTATTGTTATTACTATTATTATTATCATTAAATGAGATCACAGTATTTTTTTACAGTATAAAAATAGCCTTACAAGTCTTTGCTCTTGTAATTGAAACTTAGCCTACTGTTATGGAGTGCCTAAGGGTTGCCATCTGAGAGCCTCCTTGTTGCTCAAATGTGGCCTCTCTCTAAGACAAACTCAGCATATGAATGCATTACCTTCCCCCCAGCATGGGACATGACTCCCAGGGATAAGCCTCCCTGGCAACAAGGGATTAATACCAAGTGCCAACTGGCAATACGACTGGAAAAATACCTTGAATAAAAGGGGGAAAAGGTAAAGACAAATGAGTTTACATGGCTAAGAGACTTCAAAGAGAGTCAGGAGGTCATTCCACAGGTAACACTTCCACACACCTCAGTAGGATCTCATAGAACACCAAATTGGATATTACCCCGCACAGAGGGCCTCCTGAGGGCTATGGAGACACCCAGGTCCTATATAAGGGGGAAGAACTCCAGAGATTGATGCCTTATCAGTGGGCTTTCCACTGGAATCTGTGCTACTGAGAGTGACAGAATTGGACTTAAGTCCTCCCTGCATATGGCCCATCAATCCCTTCTATTCAAACCTATATATGATGTTGGAGTTCGTAGGTGTACTTCCAGAGACTGGAGCATTTGGCCTGCTCATGTGCCAGCTGTGCCTGGAATCTCGGTGAAGCTGCAACTCTTACTCTACAGCTCAATGGACTCACCCAAGTTACCTGGTGAGGAGATGATGATAGACAATGGCCATCCCAGGGAATGGAGAGAGCCTGCAGCTGCAGGAAGGATAATCCCATCCATCATATCCATGAGATATAAGCCCCCTCTCACTTGGAGGTGCAATGGACATCACCATCCCAAACTCCTCAGGATTGGGGGAAGAGCTATGGACTAGAATGAACTTAATGGTATTCTGTTGTAGACATAATGTGATTCAAGTAGTGGAAGAAATTACAACAGTGAGGGTGAGCCAGTGGCCATTGGACATTTTTGGGGGCAGAGAAGGGAAAAGCAGTTGTAATACAGGTACTTTTTCAGGAATTGGGAGTTATCCTGAGTGACATTGCAATGACAGATATAGGACATTTTACATTAGCATATAACATGCAGAACTGTGTGGGAGATGGTGTGGCCTATAATGTGAATGGTCCATGCTTGGTGGCAGAGCCCCAGAAAGTGTATATCCATTGCAAGTGATATGCCACACTAATGAAAGATGTTTATGTGGGATGTTGTGGGAGGTGTGGGAGGTGGAAATCCCTGTAATTTTTGTGTAACATTTATGTAATCGAAGCATCTTTATATATATATATATATATATAGTACAAATTCCACTAAATTTTACTTGAGTTGTTATTCTGGATTGACATGATTAGATTTTTTCACATCATTTTAAATGTGCTTTTAAAGGTTTAGAAACAGCCCTTTATACTTTATTGGACCAGTCATTGCTGGAATCTAAACTTTTACCTTCAAGGCATCACTATCACAAAGATATAGAATCTTAAATCTAAAAAAATGATGTTATAGCTACATGATCCAATCATCATAATATAGAGAAGGAAAAGTCCCAGAGAGAAAAGAACTTGTAAGAACAATTATAACTACTATTTGGGAAATGCCTCTTGTGGGTCAGACATGGAACTAGGGGCTTCACTAAATTGCCTTTATTCCTCCCAGAAGATCTGTAAGCTAAGTACGATACCTATTTTTTATAAGGAAAAGCAAGGGTCAGAAAATGTATGTTACCTACCAGCATACATTATGTAAAAAATAGTGCCCCACTCAGAAACGTCATACAGGTCTTCATTAAATTAAAAAAAAAAAGAAAGACAAAAGAAAATAAAAACAGAGGTGGTGAGAAAGATGTACAGATACAAACCAACCACACTCCTGCATAGAAACCTCAGCATGCCCACCTGGCACATAATCCACTTTACTGCATTTAGTTATTAAAAAAGTTTAAATACATAGGATCTTTATCCTGTGTCTTTGATTGATAATCTGGAGTGGAAGCTAAGCATGACATCCTTCTTTTTATATAGGACATTTTTGACATGTTATTTTAGTAATACACAAAACATTAAGTTCTTGAAAACTCATGATGAAGAGTTATGTCAGCACTCCAAAAGGATGAGTCACTGAGCTAAGTGGAAGCTGAGAGGTCTGGAGGCTAAAAACAAAACTGTCTGTACTTGCTTTATGAGAGATGTTGCTGTCTTAAGTTGTTGAAGGCTATATAGAATAAAAAAATAATCTTCTAGAAGCAGTTTATACTCTGCTCTTATTATATGGCTTCAATGGCTTGAAGAGTTATATTGTTGAGGCAAATACCAATTGTTACTCATTTTTTAGCTCCTTCAGTAAAGGCAACTGTTAAGATATTAAGAAATACAAATCAATATTCTTCAAAATGTCTAAAGATAAATTCCTGATTAAAACTTTTGATTATCATCTGAGATATATTTTTGTAATTTCTTTCAGCATGAATCAAAGTCAACATAGAAAATGTTTTCAGAAAAAGTAAGAATCATACTGGATATAACGATTGAAAATAGATGAGTGATTCACAGTTTGTTTGCTTAAATATGTCGTAATTTAGAAATTTGTAATTAAATTATAGAAATAATTACATAGATCCACTGATAAGTCATTTTTATAAGAAAATTTGTGAAAGGGAGTCTAGTCATAGAGAATTAAACAAGTTTTTACCCTCAAATTTAAATGCTTATTTTTAATAGTAAAGCCTCCCATTTTCAAGCCAAGAAATACCATTTAGGAAACACAGATTAAAAATAACCAGTTTTGTTCCCATATGGTTCCAGTACTATTAGTGAGAAACTCGTAACACTCTGTGATCTAAATATCTCCTTTCAAGCATTCTAATCTGCAATTTACAACAAACCATTGGGGACTTTGTCCACAACAAACCATTTTAGCTTTGTGGTCAAAGAAAAAGTCAGTAAGTGTGGAAGGATTCTTTCTAAGGGTAACATTGAAAGGAAAAAATGGCTGCTCTCCACAGAAGATTCATTTCAGAGCTCAAGGAAAGGCAGCATTGACACGAATCAGAAGAAGCCCATTCCCTCCACAAAGCCCTTGAGGATCCCATACTCTCCAGAAGTAAAGAGGACCTCTGTTATTTCCCTGGGTTATTTTTGATAGAGGGCACTTGATTTCACTTGTTATTAATTCATTTTACTTTATGATATATCTCTTATATGCTGGGAACTATATCAAGAGACATGAATGGAAAAATAAATAAGAAGTTTTCACAGTCCAATGAACAAGGCTGATATGTAACCAAATAATTCCAAGCATGTGTCAGTGGTTTGTTTACAATGTAGAAGATTAGGGTAAAAGAAGGAATAACGAGTTTGGAAGAGAACAGGAAAAAACAGGTAGGAAAGTTGTGAACTCTGGTCTATGCTTAATGGCAAAGCCCCAGGATGTGTATATCCACTGCAGGTGATGTGCCACACTAATGAAAGATGTTTATGTGGGATGTTATGGGAGGTGTGGGAGGTGGGGACCATGGGAATCCCTGTAATTTCTGTGTAACATTTAGGTAATCTAAGCACTTAAGGAAAAAAAAAAAAAAAAAAATATATATATATATATATATTATATATATATATAAAATTTATGTAAGAAAATGCACATATAGGCATATATTTTATATATAATTTTACAAATATTGATTTGTACTGTGAAAAATTTTGATTTTTACCCACAAAAAAAAAAAGAATTAAAAAAAAAAAAGAAATAAGCAAGTTTTGGCATACACAAGGTATAAATTGGAATTGACCAAAATATAGTAAAAATAATTGCTTTACAAATACTAATTTTCTAATCTCATTCTCATTGCAACCCTTGAGTTGGGCATTATTATTGTCTGTATTTTACAGATAGTAAACTGAGGCACAGAGAAGGTCAGAACTTTGCCAAGGTCATGTAGGTAAGAGAAAAGTTGGGATATGAACACAAGTTAAAGCTTTTATTATTTTTTTAGGAGGTACTAGGGATTGAAGCCAAGATCTCGTACATGGGAAGCAGGTGCTCAACCACTGAGCTACATTCGCTCCCCAAAGCCTTTCCTATTGACCACTACCTTATGCTGCCTCCCACACTGAAGGAGCAAGGAGAATTGCAGGCAGTATATAGACCCAAAAGTCAGCAATGCAAAACAGCAATGCATAATTCAGCATGTCTGGAGCAAAGGCCATATTTAGGAAGCAGTAGATATAAAATTGTTTGGAAGGAAGGATCAGATAAGGAGGATTGTGCAGGCCCTGCATATACAAGAAGCAATATATGACTAAACCAGACCATAAGATAGAAGATGACCACAATGTTTAGGGTGAGAGAATGATAGCAGTCTAATATAAAATAGTAGCAATAAGGTAATTAACAAGATTAGCCTCTTAGCAAGGGTGATTAGTAGATGCTAAGGCAGAAGAGTGCATAAGAATTGGAGAGGGACTGGATGTATGCGTGAATAAGGAAAAGACAAGAATTACCTCCATATATATAACCTGTGTAACTTGCACATAGTGTGCCACAAACCAGACACAAGGTTGAGAGTTGTTTTCCAAGGAGTCAGAGTACTCAGGCTTACTACCAGTAAGGGTTCCATGTGTATCTTTAAGATATGCACATGCCTAGTGAACTTTTATGAAAGCAGCATCTATTCACTAGAGAGTTCTCTGAGAAAGGATGCCACTTTCTTTAATCATTTTGTTGGGCAACAATATATCACCTAATTCTCTTTTGCAGGACTGCTCCCCCCAAAAAAAATCTCCCTTCATTTCTAATTTATGCAAAGTCACAGGAAGAACCTAATTTTCTGTGTTTGCTCATCAGGTCTGAGAAAGATAACCCACTAGGTCACTTATGAAAATATGTCACCTTATATTGTGAGACATTCAAATTGTTTTCCAGACACTGTTATCAATATTCACATTATCTCCATAACATATTCCAAGGAACAATTTATTTCTATCCCAAAAGGGTAAAGAAAGGTTAAGAGACTCAGTTGGGGAGCTGGAAAAAGAAGCTCAGTCTCTGATCAACTCCATTTGTGTAAGAGCAACTGGCCAATGGTAATTGATATTCCACATGGCTTGAATTTCCATGAGTATTTATTTACTAGTAAACAATGAACTCAGGAGCAAAAGGGGAATTGAGGATGACTTTTTCATATATGTTTTTTTTTTTTCTTAATTCTTTAAAAACTTTCCCTCTGAACTGTGGTGTCAATAAATAGGAATCTCAAGGTGATGTTTGAAATGAATGAAATATTCATAGAAATATAGACAGAAATACTCTTTGCAGAAAATTTTGTTTTTACATCAAACATCATCCTATACTTCATCCTAATGTAAATACATGAAAAATATATTTCAGAAATTTCTACCACCTAATGTTGTGTTTTCTCTTGGCATTTAGGATTCCAGAATTACTTGAATTTCTTCCCACCGTAATTGCAGTTCCTTCTCAGTTGCCTTGATTGACCTCATCATTCTCTGACCTCTAAAGTTTGTAGCACTCCTCGGACCCCTTTTCTTCCTTTACTATTTCCCTACAGATGATTTGTTCTAATCCAGGCAAGACATGATTTTAGCTTGGACCAGACTGATGTGCCAATGGGGAATGATTAGAGGCTGGAGACTAAAATGATAGAGTTTACAGGATTTCCAGAAAAAGACTGAATATGGAATATGGACTGTTGGAATAATCAAAGATGGTGATTTTTTTGGTTGAACAATAGGAAGGTTAATTGTTTTAGATAAGACTGTGAGGGGCACAAGTCTGTGTTAAAAGTTATGTCAGAAATTCAGTTGTAGACTTGTTACATTTGGAAGTCCTATTAGATATCAAGGCTGAACAGTTTAACAACTAGGATTGAATCAGAGAAACAAAAGCATTACCAATGATATGAAATATGGTATATGGTATTAAATATAGGAATTAGACCATTTCACAATTATTATAGGTGGTGATGAAGCCAATAGGAGGCTGTTACCTCTACATCTGGCAATGAGCCTGAAATTTCATTAGGTCAGCAGGACTGGCAGTCAGTAAGAAAAGCTGGAAATGAAACAAGATGAAAAAGAACAAAGTAAAACCCACATTAACAACTAAAATCCTATATATATGAAATAAAAAATTTATATATTTTATATATCTATATATATAAAATATGTAAATGGAACTCATGAGGATAAAATGAGACCCAAATCTACTACTCACTGTCTCTAACATAAATGCTGAGTGTGACCTGCCAAAGAAGCTGGGGCTTCTGACCCAGGATTCAGAGAAGCTGAAAGAGGAGATCCAATTGGTGCTGGAGGAATTATAAATCTGGCTACTGATCCATGTCAACAAGCTAAGTTGTGGACCAATGACCCCAGTCATGTGCTATAGCAGGGCTTAGAACACTACACCAATCTTTAGAGCATAGTGGCTGCTGTTTTCTACATTCAAATTGCTTGCCTTTCACTTGTGATTTTATTTTTTGTTGAGGCCTTCCCAGACCACCCTCTTTAAAACTGCAATAACCCCTCATATAAAAATCTCCTTTCCCTGCTTTAATTTTGTCCTTATCACCTTTTTCTAACATTGTGCATATATTTTACTTACCTTATTAATTTTCTTTCACCCCCATATGTTTTATGAGATTAAATATAATGACTGCAGTTTTTTTTTCCACCTTTCAGTATCTTTATTTTTCCTAGGACCTGGATGCAATAAACTTTCAAATCTAATATTGATATAGATAACTACACAAAATTAAAATTGTATATGCAACACATGGCTTTTATTACAAAACTTGGCCTTCTTAGGTAGCTTATAAACATTACAAATTATACTTTGCTTTTCTATCCTAACCAAGGTTCCAACTGACAAACCCCTCCCATAAGTTTTTTCACAAAGTACTTAAATAGCCTAAGTGATAGTCACCCCCCACCATCATGAAAGAAAACAAAAAGCAAAAACTTAATTCCTGTCCTAAAAAATTGTTAACCCTGAACTATCAAATTTCAGCAGATGTAACACCAGAAATAGGTTAAGGTCAACTCAGTCCTTTGCCTAAAGCAATTCAAAACTAACCTTTCAAAAGAAGACACATGTTTCTCATTAAACATTATTTTAATGGGTCTCAAAATTCTGTGACAGATTTTTGGCCAAGTTGTTTCCATTTAAAAAGTACTGATTTTCAACACCCCTTCGGCAGACCCTATCTGGGAATATATGAAAATCTATTTTCCAGATAGAACATATTTCTACTCATTTAAATTCCACTAATCATGATTCTTCTACTCCTTTTATCTGAATCTATAATTTTCAATGTACTGGTTAAGTATATTTCGTAGACTTAAATCTTTGGGCTGTTCAAATGCCAGTAGAGCCTTGAATCCCAGAAGAGGAGCACACAACTCCTCCCCTCCAGCTCTTCTGGCTTGCCATAGACAATCAACAAAACGATGATGATAGACAGGTCCCATTCCCAAAAATCAGGGAGTGTGTGCAGCTGTGGACAGGATTAAACCTTCTATCTGAGTTCCCTCTCAGCCTGGTTCCCTCTCAGTCTGCTGTTGGAGCAGACATTGTCCGGGGTTCCTCGGGATTGGAGAAGGAATAATCCTAATTAGTAGTTATTGTGGATGTCATCCTGAGTTGACGGAAGAACTTATAACATTGATATAAAGAGAGTGGTTGCCAGGGGTTCAGAAGGGGGGGAGCGAAGGAATGAATGGGTGGAATGGGGTATATTTGGGGTGGTGAGAGTCTTCTGAATGTTACTGCAATGATGGCCACATGACATTATGCATTTATCAATGCCTATAGGACTACACAGCACAAAGTGTAAACCACAATATAAACTATAGACTTTGGTTAGTAGCAATGCTTCAGTATTGGTTCATCAATTGTAGCAAATGTACCACACTAATCTAAGATGTCAATAATAGGGGAAACTGTGTGTCTGTGTGTGTGTCGGGGTGGGGGGCTTATATGGGAATTTCCTATGCTTTCAGTGTAATTTTTCTTTAAATGCAAATTTAAAACTTCTTTAAAAATAAATTTAAAAACTATGAAAATTACTGATTTTAAAAAGTAATAACAACACTGCCACACAAATACAAATGGTCCACAAAACATCGCTTTCCTTCTGAAACTTTTATGAAGCAATGTTACCATTATACATTCTTATGGCCAACTGAGAAAAAGTTCTGAGACTGTTTTCCACCACTGATGAAGACTGGGGTGGCAGATGTTATGAATTTCCCAACTCTATCACATAATAGAAACTCACCATTATTTGGTGACTGAATGAAAGAACAATAGTTTTATAATTAAATAAAATAGCCTAAAGTCTTACAAGTTGTATTTATCAGGTTCTATGGAATTCCATCTAGAAAGAATGGCTGTTATGATGTGTATCATTGAAAAGAGCTGTGCCTATTTCATCTATTAGGTTGAAACATACAAAAATTGTCATTTTTTAAAAATTCTTTTGGCCTACCGAAAATGGCAATGTTCATACGGCTCAAAATACATGCTAAATACCTAGGAGAAAGGCACAGAAATCTGGATAAATCTATGAATAAAATTGGTCAGTTTGTGTATATATATAATTTACATGTATGTGTGTGAATGTTGATTACTTTATCTTTTGACTTTCTGAAGTTTATGAATACAGTTCCCAATGCTGAAGTCTATAAACCAAATGGATACCAATAATTTAGATTAAGAAAATGGAATGGTAATGACCCAAAGCACAACCACCTGTGAATTCAACTGCTCCTCTATAGTTATATGCAGGGCAAATACTGGGACTCAATATCTTAATGGGAAAATGATATCACTGGACTCCACTCAGCATTTGAAGAATCATGAAAAGATAATCACTTTTCATCTATTTTTCATTATTACAAAAATATAAAATGAAAAATTCAAAATAACCTACTGGATATTTTGAAATACTTAGCCAAGTTCTCATTTATACACTTAGATCAATTATAATTCACTTTTACAAAGCCATCCCTTGAGAAAATCCAACTATTTCACATTGAAAAATAATACAATGCATATGCAAAAAAAAAAAAAAAAAAGAAAGAAAGATAAAACTCTAAATTTGCCTTTTTTTACACGGAAAGACAAAGAATAAATAAAGAAGTTATGCTGTTAATTAAGCCTTGAGTGTACAATGATTATCATCAAGTTTAACACTCATTTTTAAAAGGCCAATTTTCATACATATTTCTCACTATTCATTCTCTACTAGGTTAACAATTGGTTGTTAACCAGTCTATTTCTTCCATACAATTAAGCACACTCAAACCAAGCGAAAATGGATGTCAACTTATAGGAGTCAGTAGCTATGATAAATGAGGAAAAGGTGTCCTTGGAAATTAGGGAGTTAGGTTTAGGTGAGATGCTTAAATGGGCATGGGATGCTGAAATGAGTGGGGATCTAAAAGGGACAGTAACTTATGACATATCATAACCTGTGTCATGTCAACAAATTGCTAGTTATTTTTCCAGCAACTCTACAAGGTTGGATTATCCCATTCCCATTCTACATGTGAATAACTAGAGGTTAATAAAATTATCCAAACCAATGTGTATTTATTTATTTACTCTGCACTGTGCAAAACATGATTTGAGACAGCTTAAGGGTATACAATTAATGTGGTAGAACTAAAATTGTAACCTATATCTCTTTGATGTTAAACGTTTTGTTCTGCCAACTAAACTATGCCATAACTGCATAATATGAAAACATGCCAATGAGCAGGTAATACATTAAGGATTTGTCTTTTCTCTATTTATCCAAAATGATTGATTTTACCTTTACATGTCAAGAGGAATTTAAATGACCATAAAGCATTAAAATGTTCTCCTTATGTCTAATTTAAAGTCAAGTGTCAACTTGACAAGATTATGGTGTTCAGTTGTTTGTCAAGCCAGCAGTGGCCTGACTGTTACTGTGAGGATATTTCATGGATTTAAATCTTAGTCAGTTGAGTGCATTTATGGCTGAATACATCTACAATCAACAGAGGAGACTGTCTTCAGCAATGAGAGAAGTCTCATCCAATCAGTTGAAGGCCTTAAAGGGAGAACTAATGATTTCAACAGTTATTTCTACCTTTACATCAGTCAGTCAGCTTCTCATCGGAGTTCCCAAATTGGAATTAGTACTTGACAATTCTCATGTTTACATGAGCCAATTCCTATAATAAATTTTGTAATATTTACTTATGGCCATATGTTGCCGGTCAGGTGCCGGTCAGGACCTGGGTCCGTGAAAACGGTGTCGCGGATGAGAAAGAAAGAATAAGACAAGATGAGAAGAGAGACTGGGATCAGGGGACTCTCTGTCAGGTATGGATAAAAATATGTATATATAAGTGTATATATCCATCCTGTCAGACCAGTTTCTTTGAGGAACCCTGGCTAATACAACATAGTTTTTATAAGTTGACACTGTATCTATAGGAAAATCATCACTTTAGTACTATGGCCCACTGGCAGTTTGTTCAATGGTCATTCCTGCGCCACAGAATATCAGGACTCTTTTAATTTTATGGATAGAAATTTCTAGCTTAATCTGGATCTATCCTCTCAAAGGATGTTGCAAAATCAAATTTGAGGAAAATCACATTCTCACGGTTTTAACTACTTGTTCTAATCTATGGGGCATTACAAGCCATTGCTTCAGACATATTTTTCAGCTCATACACTTGTTTCCAGAACTATGGGGAAAAAAATAAGGTCTCATGCAGAAAGTTATCTGTTCAAGTAGAAGGACATTTTACATGTAAACTATGACAATGACTGAAATATAATCCTTTATGTGTTAAAGTCATTTGATGTATTGGTTATAATATAGTTGTTTCCATTTTATGTAATAGAATATCCTACACTGAAACACTCATGCAGAATTTAAGACAATTTTTTAAAGTTTGGAGTTGACAGCTGAAATTTGTTACATGTTGTTTTTCAGTATATCAGGGGTTGAAGATTGTAGGCATTCAATTTCATGTTGAGTGGTGCCAAACGTAGAAGTCACCTTACACAGTAAACAAAATTAAATTTTAAATTACTACATGGACCAGATTGGCTTATTCCTACAATGCCCAGTATAGAGTAATTCTATATAAAGCTTTCAATAATCAAGGTTTTAGTGTTTGAAAGTTGCATCCTAAAAAAATTGCCTGTATAGGATAACGTGACATTGGGATTTGGAGTCAAAAATTTTGTTTGAAACGCGTCTTTTCCATTCTACAGACTAGAATAGATATAATAAAATTTCTTAGCCTTTTTTTTTTTTTTTTTAATCCAAATGCCTATAGGAAACGTTATGTGAGCATTGGAATTTGCCAACTTTCGGAACGAAATACATTGCAGATCTTGTCAGAAACTTAAGTAAATATACAGTGACATGATAGTAATCTATATGCAGAGATATGAATGAAACATTACTAGAATTTACACTGTCTACACCCAAAAAATTATGTGATGTATTAGGCTTAAGGACATGTTCACAGTACCTATATTGCCATTATCTGCTTATAAGGTTTCCTTGTTTATTTAGGATTAAAGATGATTTTATTAGTGAAATCGATTTATAAAACCTCAAACACTATAAAATATGCATTATTTTTATTTGTATTACTATTATTAAAATTCATCCACCAATTAAATAATGCAGCATCTAAGCCTTCTCCTAAATCACATCCAAAAATAATTAAATTATGACTTGGATTGCACTGATGACTGCACTTTTATTTCTTTTCTGACCTCAGCTCCATTTTCCCAGGGTAAACCCTATAACCACTGGTCAATGGCTATAACCAGAGAGCGAGCGTCCTGGGGTGTGAAGTATTCGGCAGCTTCTCTACCTTTTAGTCCTAAGCTCTTTGATGGATAGTAAACCAATCTGTTTACACTTCAACTGGTTTAATAAAGTTATAAATGAAACGGCTATTTTTGTTTTATTTTTTTTTATTTTGTTAGTAAGCAACAATGAACTCAGAGTTGGCTCCATAAAGGCCTCTCTGAAAAGAGGAGTATGGCTTTTTTAATAGTTAATATTTGTCTTTGATAACTTTTTTTATGTTCCAAATTCTGGTCTCACAAAACAGACATAACTTAGGTGTTCTATTAACTGACCAAATTTTCTTGGCAATCTGCTATCAAGATAACTCGTTTTGAGAGTTTTGGTAAGAGTTGAGGTCAATCCACCTAACTGCACATTTTCCCCATTTGTTGTGTTTGAGATATTTAAGGACCTTCACTTTTTGTAAGAGAAATCAATGAAGGCCTGTGCCTCATATGGCATTAAGAAAAAATACAAAGAAGAATATCTGAGAACAGGACCAATTTCCCAAATATGATAGACAGAATAACAGGTGAAGTTTTTGTTTTGATTTTCTTTTGTTTTGTTTGATGTTTAAAGTCTTTTTTCCCCCAGATTTAAACCATTAAACATTTTTTATAAAATAATATCTATTTAGTGCACTTTAACAGATAATATTGGTGGCCTGTTCCTCTCTTCTCTTGTCTTTCTATGCAATTCCGCTCAGCAACCCACTGCCACTACCTCTATTTCTTTGACTGGGGCTTTATGCCACAGCACACTTTTCTCGCTTATGCTGCAAGACAGAAATCTCATGAAAATAAAATCCCTGGAAGCAGCCTTCATCTAGTGTTTAAGAGGAGGTATACAAATATTCTAGCCCCCTCAAGCCATGGTGTGTATTTTATACTGGCTTTTAAAATTTCTCTAGGATAAGTTCTCTCCATCACCCTTAATTGGCTGCCTTTTCTTTATCTTCTTACTCATACATTCCTCTGCCACTGTTTATTACTCTTCCCAAACAAACCAATTGTTTTTGAAGGTTTTTCTCAAGGTGTGCTTTCAAACTAAGATACATTCTAGAAAACTGTGTGCTAGGTAATCTGGTCACTTTGGGGTCTCATTATCAAAGGTCAAAATACATGAAGAGATTATTTCTAATTCTTTCACATACCAATCCTCCAATACCTTTTATCAACATGCTTGGCCTATATGAGTCACCTAATAAATGATTGCTGAATTAATTAATTCTTCCTGAGAGGAATCGCAAAAGATGTTAACAAATAAAAGAATATGAAATCAGGGGATATTTCCTCTACTCCTCCTGACTTTGGGGGACTTACCTGAGTGCCCTGGGTGCTTCCTGGACTGGCCAATATTTGTCCTGCTTCTTGCTTTATGTATGTAATAATCTCTCAATACCTTGCTCTACCCTCTAGATGCTTTCAGTTTGTTCCATGCTTAAGAGATAGACTCTCATTCTTCATAAGTCCTTCCAATTCACCTTCAATACTGGCAAGAAAGCCTTCTTTAAAAATTCTATCACAATGTCATATTATTGAGAATTTATTGTACACCATGCTAAACACTTAAATACAGTATTTAATTTAGTGCCTATAAAAACCTTTTTGGGTAGATATTATTAAACACATTTTGCAGATGAGGAATCAAGGTCCAAGAAGATAAGTAATTTTTCAAACTTGAAAGTATATTAAGAGGCAGAACCAAGTTACAAACTAAAGTCTGTATAACTTTAAAATTCAGTGTCTTTTAATTACATCATACACTTACATTTTTAAGAAGTAGGGAAAGAAAGTTCAGGACAACTTGAAAACATCCCATACTGGAATAGTATTATCAGTCTTTATAATTTCCTTTTAATAAACACCCAAGGAAACATTTTCCGTCTCCTTTGTGAAGCAGTATGCAGCAGTGATAAGAATTGTTACAAATCTCTTTTTTGTTAACTGTGTTATGTTAGGTCACATGCTTAGCATGTAAAGCCAGATTTAACATAATAATAATACCTCATATTACAAAATATTATTGCAATGGTCATATACATTACCATATAGAAAATGACTGACACAGTTTTCCCAGAACATAGCACACCAGCAAAACCTGGGAACTATTACTATTAATGAATAGATGACAGCTGAGAGACCTGAATTAAAGATGTCTTTCATGAAATATCTAGGAGGTTTAGAAAATGCATTGAGGGTAAGGATTGCAGTAGAAAGCAGCTCTTTTCTAAGGATAAGGAAATAATATTCCCTTGTCAGTCAATATTTTAAAAAATTATCCCTGCTGAGAATATATCTAGAAAGTCTATTATCAGTACCGCTTTGATGTGTTTGGTTGTATGCCAATTCAGCAGGACCAACATTCCATTGTGGAACATGAACCCTTAGAGAATCCAAGCGCAATTAAAAAGAAACAAAAACAAATTTCATGATATAGCATGAAATAAAAAAGGGTTAGATCTACTCTAAAAGTTTGCTATAAATCATTTTGATTCTGTTAGCAAATGCAACTAGAATTCACAATAGCCATTTGGAAATGCACTTGACACTAAAAACATATAGCCATAAAGTAGGTTCTGATAAAACAATTTTAAAAACCCATATTTACAGGATTTAAGAAGCAAATATTTATTCTAATAGAAAATGACTTTATTTTTTTTCTGTTCCCTATATTTTAGGAATTTTCAGCCTGCATCTGTATTGAAATTTTCATGATTTTCCTAACTCTAAAATAAAGTTTCAGAGAACAGTCCTGTCAGGTGCTGTTCATTCTCCCAGCAGAAACAACACAGTGGAGATGAATGAGCTTATGATCTGGGAAACAAAACCTCTTTAGCTTTCCCAGAGTCTCCGAAGAGTTGAATAATAGGTATGGGAATGTAACATGGAGAGGTTCACAATGCATTCAATCCATCTCCCTATCTCTGAGCAGGCTTATCTGGGGAATCTAGTAATCCCTCCCTTATCTATTGTTTCATCCATTCAGCAGGTTTTGATGGTACCATAATGGCATAGACCCAGTTGGTTTAGTTGACTCTGTCAAATTGAAAGTTAGTGTGAAGCAACATTGCAGAATACAACACAACCTGACACACAGCTAAGGATATGTAAAGCATAAGAAGGGAATCACATAGTTCTCTCACAAGAATTTCCTAACAAACACTTGACATGAAGTCTGCAGAAAGATAAAAGCTTTCAGTGATATTACTTTCAAGACTTTACTCATATGTGTAGAGTGAGTAGGAAAAGGAGGTTGAAACATTCTCTCCTTTCCAGAATCCACCCTTGAAAGGACAAGGGTGGGAGTGTGTGGAGACCAAAGTATGGGAAGTAAGGCAATCAAAAGAGAAAGGTGTTGGAGTGTTCATGAATGGAATTGCTTTATTTCCAAGGACATCTAGGGTTATTTAGTTCATTGACTAAGTTAATTAAACACTTCTATTAAAATTAGCATTTACTGTAAGCAAGATATCTTCAATTTTTAAACTTAAAGGAATATTAAATTTGATTAACTCATCTGGGAAAATAATGTAATATTACATTTGTGTTCTAGTTGTAATTCCCACTACTAGAAACCATAATCATTTCCCCATATTTTATGTAATAGCCACAAAACTACTAGGAAATAGTTATTATTGAAACCATTTCATGGATGAGGAAACTGGGGCTCACAACACTAGGTAACTTTACCCTAGTCACAAAGTTAGTGTTTAACAGAGCTAACAGTGGAACCAACTTCTTCCAGATTCTAGAACCAAGAGTTAATACCAATTCAGGGAGACATTGGGAAGTCAGATGGCCTAATCTGAATTTAATGGGTGTAGAAATTTGTACAAATTTCTTCCCCTTTATGTCCCTCAGATTCCTCTCAATATAAAGGAGGTAAAATAAGTCTCTAACTCCTAGGAATTCTGTGACAATTCACTGCGTTATATATATATAAAGCACTTAGGATAGTGTTTGGAAGGTTAAAAGAGCTCAGTTATAGTTACTCATTCAAGATGATGATGATGATGATGACGATGATAATGATTGAAGAGGAGAACCCAGAAAAGAAGATGACAGTGAAATGCACCGCATCTAATAATAAAACAGCTTCCTCTACAGTAGGTAAAACTTCCACCCCCCAATAAAACTTAGGCTGTAAATTGGTTGTATCTTAGAAAATCCTTTTTTCCTTAGAAACAATGATAAAATGCATTGTGAGGAAGTTCAAACAGCCAAACTAATCTTACTGCCATGTGTACTCCTTGCACTAGTTGTACTGTATGGATCACAATTTATAGCCTTATTTCTATGCAGAAATGAATTTTAGGTCCACTCCAGAAGCAAAACATGCAGCTTCTTCTCTCCCTCACTTCTACCCTCCACCCAGCCCTAAAGAATACATTGCCCCTCGGAAAATGTGGATGATCAACCAGAAAAATAGATAGTTCCTGGATCCTATACTTTTTAAATCTGGTGTGCAAAGAAAGTTCCATTTGAAGATCCTAAGCTGAATACCCCTCTGTATTCTGATTCAGTTTTGCCCATGAGGGAAAGGAGAACTTTGGGAATGCCTCCATTGTTGTGGTATAAACTGAGTGTAAGACTCTCAAAGTAAAGTAAAATAAAATATAAGATGTCCTTGGCTTCACAGAAAGAAGTTACTTATATTTTAATTTAGATAGATATAGATAGATAGATTCTACTGAAAATATGTTGTTAGGATTAAATGATATGATGTATATAAAAGAAACTTCAATACTACACCTGCCAATTTAGTTATACAAAATAAAATTCATCACTGTTGGTAGTGAGTGGATGTAGCTCAGTGGTTGAGTGTCTGCTTCCCATGAACAAGGTCCTGGGTTCAATCCCTGGTACCTCCTTAAAAAAAATATCATCATTGACTACTTCACATCATGTATAACCAACTGTGGCTTTTGGGATATCCAACTCTTGGATTAAAGACTCTCATTATAATTCCTTAATCAAATCAGTGTCTGTGAAATACATAGTGTTTTGATAATCAGGAGGACAATTTTGTAAATATTTAAGTTAATGTATAACACATCTCTGTATGGGAAAAAAATTGGCATTTATTTATTTTTTATTTTTTTAGAAAAGATACTTAGATTACATAAATGTTACACAAAAAAATATGGGGATTCGCATATGCCCCACCTCCCACACCTCCCACAAACTCCCACATAAGCATCTTTTATTAGTGTGGCACATTCATTGCAATTGATAAATGCATCCTGCGGCACTGCCACTTAGCATGGGCCATAGTTCACATTGTAGTCTACACTCTCTCCCACACAGTTCTGCATGTTATGTGATGATATAAAACAGCCTATATCTGTAGTTGCAATGTCACACAGGACAATTCCCTGTTGGAGGCAGCCAGAAAGAGGTGAAGCTAAAATGGCCGACCGACAACAAAGAACAAGCCTGATCCTATATTTAGCCTTCTTTGAGGAAGTAGCTCACCCTGTTCCCGCACCCGCGAAACCTTCCCACCTTCCACAGATAGCAAACCCTCCCAAGCAACCAACTGTGCCCAATCCCAGCCTGCCACATATGCCTTACACGTACTTCCCCTTTTTCATGATATATATGCCACCACCTCCCTCAAGGAGGCAGAAGCAATAAAGAAGTAGCATGTAGAAAGTCTCTCCTGTGTGTGTCTGTGTCAATTGTCTCTACATCCCCCTCATTCCTTCGCTGGGTAACTCAGAGTCTCAGTTGATTTGTCCCGCAGGCCGGGACAAGTGGCGCCCAACGTGGGGCTCGAGTGACATCCAGTGAAAGGAAGCGCCGCACCGAACGAGGAGGACCCTCTCATTCATAAAGCCGTGACCAGCCTGTCACGAAGTTCAACGGTGTCGGTGAACGAAGGAACGGAGAAACAAGGAAACAAAAAGAAGCCTCATCTTTCCTAAAGCCGTGATCAGCCATCCGCTGTCATGAAGTTCCCTCTCTTTCGTAAAGCCGTGATCAGCCATCCGCTGTCACGAAGTTCAACGGTTTGAACGCAGAAGCAAGGAAACAGAAGCCTCATCGCAGGAACTCTGGTTAAGGTAAGAACCCCTTTTATTTCCCTTAGTCATGGGTCAAAATATTAGCTCCCACAGTCTATATGTAACCCAAATTAAAGATTCCCTAAAATTAAGAGGAATTGATATTAAAAAGAAAGATCTTGTTAAATTCTTTGCCTTTATAATGAATACCTGTCCCTGGTTTCCCACAGAAGGTACTATCAGTCAGCGCTGTTGGTTGCGGGTAGGTGACTGTTTAAAAGACTACTATAAAACATTTGGCCCTGAAAAGATTCCTATCACAGCCTTTTCCTATTGGAATCTTATTAATGAAATACTGAAAGTTAAATCTCCTGAAATAACCAACCTCTGTGAACAAGGGGAAGTTATACTTAAGGATTACTCTCGTCCTCCTTCCAGATGTTCTTCAGTCTCTATCAATATCCCCGGAGACTTAGAACAGCCTGATAATAATATGTCTCCGGCAGCCAATTTGAATAGACCGCCTCCTCCCAACTTTACAGTTACTAACTATCCTGAAATGGTCTCTGTTGTAGAACCACTCCAAAACACTGTTATTCCTGCCCCTTCTTCTCCTATTTCGACCCCGAATGTTGATACGCCTACCATCAAACATACTTTTCCACCTTTTAACCCGCCTCCCTATAATGTCACTGCTACAACACCGCCCGCCACTCCAGCTGTGGATGTTAACCCTTCAGTTCCAGCAGCAACATTATAAACCTCCCACTGCTTACATAATGATAAGGCTGTGGGATGATAGACGCTAATAAATGAAACCACTGAAAATGTAAAAAAAAACTTAGCAATACAGTTTACAGAAAAATTCTCAAAAGCAGTGAATTCAAACATATATGTTTCTATTGACGTGTGGTAACTTGTATTGTGTTTGTCTGGTTGTTCAGTGTCAGTGTATATTTTGATACCTCCGGATAGTAATATTAAATTAATGAATAAAAATTATTAAAAGAGCTCTATTCAAATGGCCAACATTAAATAAGTGCTTATATTAATAAATAAATATGGGTATTAATTTAAAATAATAGAAATAGATATGAACAAACTAAATCATTATTCTAACAAGTTTGTTTAATGTTGATGGTAATTGCATGTTGTCAGAAGTTTGCTTAAAAACAGTTTCTAAAATTATTGTGGTAACTTAAGTAAAGAAGGTATATAGAATGTGCTTTTATTATTAAAAGAAAGTAATTTTATCATAAGATAAAATGACTAAGTTATTAAAACAGGGTTGGAGTTTTGTTCTTTCTCGGGGTTTCTCAAGTCATTGGTCTGTTTTGGTGGAAGTTTGCACAGAGTTTTTCTCCTGGGTGATCAGCGTGCAGGAGGGAGGGTGTTTTATCAAAGTAGCTTCTTGTGCTTTGGCCTTGACATGTCCTTGGAGAGACAGGTTTTGTTGCTTTTGGGGGAACATGATGTTTAAACCAGCTTTCTCAAAAAACGCTTTTTGTTTCAAACTGTTACAAATGGTTTGGTTTGTTCCCTGGAAGGGGGTGGAATACTGAAAGTGGTTAAGTTCATGTGATAAAAGTTGAATGAAATATTTAAAAGTGTTGTACAATTAAAAGAAGTTTTCTAATTTTATGACAATTAAAGTTGTATAAATAAAAAGTTCATATAAATGCTTAGTTCATATAAATGCTTTAAAGGTGTATAAAATTGCTGATAATTTAATAATGTTTCAGTGTAATATTAAACAAAAGTATACTGTTATTAATCATAATTTTAATTATTTTAAAATATGTGTTATAAAACTACCTCTCTGCCTAAAAATCAAAAGGCAGGTGCTTTAACTTAAGTTTGTCTGATTTACTCCACCTCTGCTATATATAATAATAATAATAAATGGAAACTAAAATAGTAAGCGCATCAAGGATGTTTTGTAACAAATTAAAAATAATAAAGTATATTTCAAAAGGTGTTGTATTCCTCCCTGGAGGAGCTGGCCACTCTCCCAGGGACTGATGCATAAACCTTGAAATGTACTGCCCAGGGAGTGTTGTGTTCCTTCCTGGGGAGGCTGGCCCCTTCCTCAGGAATTAGCAAAATACTCACAAATTGGCATATTATTATTATTGACTTAAAAGATTGTTTTTTACTATTCCTCTTAATCCAAATGATAAAGAAAAATTTGCGTTTACTATTCCTTCTATTAATCATTCAGCTCCTACTGAATGATATCAGTTCAAAGTTTTACCTTAGAGAATGATAACCAGTCCTACCTACATTATGTCAATCCTTTATTCACATTCCATTACAAATTTTACAAAAACAATTTCCTAAGGTTATGATTATTCATTATATGGATGATATTCTTTTTGCCGCTGAGCAATCTTAAGAGCTGAAACAATCATTTCAGCTGGCTAAAGAAATTCTTCCTCAACATGGGTTGCAAATAGCAGAAAAAAAAAATTCAAAAACAGGTTCCTTTTCAATATTTAGGTCATACTATTAATAGAAATATTATAACTCCACAAAAGGTCCAGTTTCGAACTGATAATTTATGTACTTTAAATGATTTTCAGAAATTACTGGGTGATATTAATTGGGTATGGCCTACTTTAGGAATTCCAACTTATGCTTTACCCTAACAAGAAACCCTGACTTAAATAGTCCTCGCATTTTAAGCCCAGAAGCAAAAGAGGAGTTAAATGGCTGGAAAAAGAGTGCAAAATAGCCAACTAACAAGGATAACTGTAAATCTTCCAATTTCTCTTTTAATATTTCCATCTTGCCATTCCCCTACTGGGATACTTTGACAAGAGGATGGCATAATAGAATGGATATTCCTACCTAACAAAGATACAAAAAAAACTTCTAATATAATAAACTTACACATACTAATGCTTCTGGCTTACGTCATAAATATCCCCACTTAACAGTAAAAGAAAGTAAGAGGATTGTTAGACAACGTACTACTTGTGGGCCCATAAATGCCCCTACTTTCTCTCCAGGAACTAATCCCCATGGAGAACATCCTAATGAAATTTGGCAAATGGATGTTACACATGTGCCTTCTTTTGGCTGCCTTCCGTATGTGCATGTGACAGGGTACACATATTCTAATTTTATTTGGGCAACTGCTCAAGCTGGTGAAAAGGCCTCACATGCACGTTCTCATTTATTACATTGTTTTGCAGTAATGGGCCTGCCAACACAGCTAAAAACTAATCATGGGCCTGCTTATCTTAGTCAATCTTTCAAAAAATTTTGCAATAACTGAAATATTAAACATGTTACAGGAATTCCATATAACTCTCAGGGACAAGCGATAATAGAAAAAAGTAATCACTTATTAAACTTAATGTTGCAAAAACGAAAAGGGGAAGATGGAGGAGAGTCTGCTAGGGACAGACTGTCTAGAGCATTGCTTACCTTAAAATTTCTTAATAGACAACAAATTTCTAATGCCACAACAGCAGAAAGACATTGAGAGGTTAAAAAAAAAAAAAAAAAAGGGAATGAAAATGAACAATGTGGACAACCAATATATTGGAAAAATGAAAGAACCAATAAATGGGAAAAAAGGAGAGGTAAACTTTTGGGGCCGAGGTTTTGCTCTTATCATTACAGAAACAAGAGAAGAGCAGTGGATCCCCTCCAGAAGAATCAAGTCTAGAGTTGAAGATGCTGCCAAGACTTAAACTATGGACATGGTGGTTTTACAATGAATTAATTATAGGTAAAGTATTAGGTCAAGGTAAGATACCACATCATAATTACACTTATTGGACATACATAACCAACTCACCTCTTCTAGAGCTGTTAATTTGGAGTGCCTGCTACGCTCAATTTTACCGCTTCTACCCCAAACCCAACCGTCAATAATCCACTTTGGCAAATACTTAATGCTGCCTTTCTTGATCTGAACGCTTCCCACCCCAACCTCACTCGCAATTGCTGGTTATGTCTTTCTGTTACACCCCCCTATTATGATGCTATAGCCCTTAATGCCACCTTTAATACTTCCTCTAATAACAATCCCCCACAATGTCAGTGGAATGCAGACAAAACTGGCGGCCGTGACCTTACTATTCAATCCGTCCTGCACACCGGACGGTGTGTCGGCAATGCCTTCGGTAACATGTCCACCACCTTAACTAAGTCTTGCCTACTTTTATCCCCTCCGTCTCAACATAAATTTTACATTCCCCCTAAAGGGGCAAAATGGCTGTGCTCCTCATCAGGGCTTACCCCCTGTGTGGCCACAGCAGCCCTTAATAGCTCCGGAGAGGTGTGCGTCTTGGTTGTTGTCCTCCCCCAGGTCCTTTACCATCATGAGGAAAACCTCTGTCGGCATTGGGACGATTAGCCTTCTGTTACCATAACTAGACGAAAAAGAGAAATTATTACTGCTGTTACCATTGCTTCTCTTTTAGGTATTGCCAGACTGGCCACTGGAACCACATCTGCCATCCTCCAACATCAAGGTCTCTCTCACCTAAGAGCCGCAGTAGACGAAAACTTAGCCCGCATTGAAACCTCCATCACCCATCTTGAGAAATCCCTTATGTCCCTATCGGAGGTTGTTCTCCAAAATAGGAGGGGCTTAAACCTACTTTTCCTTAAACAAGGAGGGCTTAGTGCTGCACTGGGCAAGGAGTGTTGTTTCTATACTAACCACTCAGGAATAATTAAAGATTCCATGACTAAACTTAGGGAAGGAATAGCAACTCGCAAACGCGAACGAGAGGCCCAAGGAGGCCCTTCTTGGGGATTCAACGGAATCCTCCCTTATTTCCTCCCTATACTTGGTCCCATAATAACCCTACTTCTTATACTATCTATTGGACCTTGGGCTATAAGAAAATTAATACAGCTAGTTAAGGATCAAATTAATTCTTCCCTAAGTAAACCAATTCAAATACATTACCACCGACTTCACCTCGCTGATCAAGGCCTAGCACCAAACATGCTAGAAGATGTCTGCCCTCTGTAAGTAACAACATCCTCCAACCCTTCCCGCCTATGAGCAGCTGAGTGCGAGGCAAAGCACTGCAGGAGATAGTTAAAAATGAATACAGCCTAACTGTTCTCTGAGAAGCACGCCTCATTAGCACAAGGGCTCCTTCTAACTGAGCAAAATGCTCAATAAAACATTGGGCTGGCTAGCCAATGATGGGCAACTGGACTGACCCATCAATCAACCTAAGACAGGGACATGGCCTTCTGCTGCCATGTTTCCCAATGACGAGTAAGACTGATCGGGTGCAGCCCCGACCTAAGACAGGCACAGACCCTCCCTCGCAAATAGCACATTTGCATATACGAAATCCCTCCTACCATGAGGCCTCTACTTCCCTCAGCTAGCTATACAATAAATAAGGCTCTAATAAAACAAAAAGGGAGGAGATGTTGGAGGCAGCCAGAAAGAGGTGAAGCTAAAATGGCCGACCGACAACAAAGAACAAGCCTGATCTTATATTTAGCCTTCTTTGAGGAAGTAGCTCACCCTGTTCCCGCACCCGCGAAACCTTCCCGCCTTCCACAGATAGCAAACCCTCCCTAGCAACCAACTGTGCCCAATCCCAGCCTGCCACATATGCCTTACACGTACTTCCCCTTTTTCATGATATATATGCCACCACCTCCCTCAAGGAGGCAGAAGCAATAAAGAAGTAGCATGTAGAAAGTCTCTCCTGTGTGTGTCTGTGTTAATTGTCTCTACATCCCCCTCATTCCTTCGCTGGGTAACTCAGAGTCTCAGTTGATTTGTCCCGCGGGCCGGGACAATTCCCAAGTCCCGAAAAAGCCCTTGTATTACAACTGCTTTTCCCTCTCTCTGCCCCCAGAGCCTCCAGTGGCCACTGGCTCCACATCAATGTTGTAATTTCTTCTATTGCTTGAATCACAATATGTCTATAGTAGAATACCAGTAACTCCACTCCAGTCCATAGTTCTTCCCCTCATCGTGAGGAGCCTGGGATGCTGATGTCCACTCCATCTCCAATTGTGAGGGGGCTTATATCCCATGGGGAAGATGGATGGGACTATCCTTCCTGTAGCTGCAGACTCTCTCCATTTCCTGGGATGCCCGTTGTCCATCATCATCTCCCCGCTAGTTGTCCTGGGTGAGTCCAATGAGCTGTAGAGTAGGATTTGCTGCTCCACCAAGGTTCCGTGCCCAGGTGGCACATGGACAGCCCAAACACTCAAGTCTCTGGGCGTACACCTATGAGCTCCAGCATCAAGTATAGGTTTGAATAGAAGGGACAGGTGAGCCATGTGCAGGGAAGGCATAGTTGAGTCCAACTCTGTCACTCTCAGGAGCACAAACTCCAAAGTAGGGCCCACTGACAAGGCACCAAACTCGAGAGATATCCACCCTGACTATAGGACCTGGATGTCTCCAGAGCCTTCAGGATCTCCATTATTTGGGGTGTTATCCACTATGCAATTCTATGAGATCCTACTGAGATGTGCATAAGTGTTATCTCTGGGATGACCTCCCAACTCATTTTGAAGTCTCTTAGCCATATAAACTCATTTGTCTTTACCTTTTTCCCCGTTTATTCAAGGTCTTAAAAATTTGCATTCATTAAGCCCCTTTTATATGATGGGCACCAGTGACAGTGCTACATGATATGTTTCGGTGGAAATTTGTCCTCCTAATATCTCCATGTCAACACCCATGGTCCTGGACTCCACAATAAACAAACAATCTAAGTTAAAAACACAATTCTTGCTTTATAAACACAATTTTTGGAAAATATGCATAGGTCCTGCTTCCAATTTGATTATAATCCATAGGTATTTCATAATTAGAAATTTTGGAGTCATCTCTACCAGTTAATAGACAAATTTTCCCCACATCATTTAGTTTGCAATATTCCATTAAGAAATTACTTTATATAAGAAAAAATTATAAAAGCTTTCCAAATACTATTCACTTGTGTTAATGGACAAATACAACTACACAAGTGATAAATGTACTATTTACTTATAAAGATATGGGTGAACTATGAAACTACTGAGTAATGACGCTACTCTTTTAATTTGGCAACTAGAAAGTACATCAAAATGAGCACTAGGACATGGGCCACAAGAAATGTCATCTCAAACCAAAATGAAAATTCCGAAAGTTTCATTATTTCACATATTACTACGTGTCAGGTACTGTCTTAATTGCTTTACATATATCAATTCATTTAATTCTCTCATCTTCCCTATGAGTTTGGTACTATTGTTTTCCTCACATAATTCATAAGAAGATTGAAGTTGAGAGAGTTTGAAAGTTTGAATTACTTTCCCAAGAACGCACAGCTAGTGAGTAATGGAACTGGAATCTAAACTACTGACTTGAGATGTTCTGACTTGAGAGCCTGAATCCCTAACCACGGTATTTTGTTTTCTTCAAAACTGTACCTTCTTCTTTCACAAATGGGTGGCTTGCTCTAAAGGATAAACATGAATATATAGATGGTTTGCATATTCATGAAGGGGATTTATTATATTTATCTATGTATCTGCATAATCCATTCAACTGAGCTTTGCTTGATATGTACTTCAGAACAAACAATCTGTGTACTATCCAAAGTATGTCAGCAGGAAGCACTTAAAAAAGCTGTTATAGGAATCTGCATTTTGATGTTCAGCTCCATTTGAGTATAAGAAAATTAAATGGCATCAGAGCTCACCAGTAGCCTGGTCACAGCCAGTCTTGTGCTTTCTAACCACAGAGTGAATGGATATTGCATGCACCCTCTGTATCACTTTTCTCTCAATATCTTTGCTTTTTGTTTTTATTTCTCTATCCCTTGCTCTCAAACACAAATACACACATATGCACAAACACACACTAGTTATTTTTGGAAAATCAAACAATAATTTTAGTTAATGTAACCTTTTATAAGTAACCTAGATCAACCATAAAAATGAATTACAGGTTGTTTGTAGTTAATGATAAAAATACCATCATATCTATTGCCCCCCAAAAGAGTGTACTTAGAAGAGTAGCAGAGGAAAAGAAAAATAGAATGTAACAAACATATAAAATATTTTTCAGGTTTTTCAAAAAGACAAACCCAGGTCGACTTTGGAAGACTATAACTTCCTTTGCATGTGTCATTTGCTTAAGGACTTGAAAACACCAACACAATTTTACTCCTCAAAAAATTAACCTCTGTTTCTTCAACATCTTTATTCATCATGCTGAATTTCAAATGAAATCTATCTGGGTCCAAAATTCAAACTTGCACTCAGATAAAGAGTTTGGATCATAGCCACCCACAATCAACGAGAACAAAGAGCCACTATATGTCCAGCTCTTCGCAGCACCCCAAGATCATGATGGCATGAGCAGGACCCAGTGAGAAGGTGGTGTGTAATAGTGGGGTGCTTGGAGATGAGAGACTGGCAGTGAGACATTTGATCTCCATGGAGTCTAGCACTAAACTCAAACCTTCAAATCCAAATTACACAAGAAAACTGCAAAAATAGAGGAGAGGAGCTTTAGGACACTGCAATGCTGACAAAACAATAGCACAGAGCCCTGTAAAGGACTGAGGTTTCAAAGTCAGAAGACAGGTTTATTTGAGAAATCTGTGAAAATTCATTTAAATATTTAGAGCCTCTGATCCTTAGTTAGTGAAATGAGGTTAGTACATTCAACTTCACATGAATGTTATAATTTTATGTAGTAAAATTCATAAAAAAGTCCAGTAAGACAAAGTAATCTCTTCACAGTTAATTGCTATTGCTATTATCCTTTTATTCACATTTCTTCTATTCTTTTAATGCTATAGATGTCAGATACAGTCAGTGAATAATTGTGGTCTTTATGAATATAAAAATAAATATTACATTCCTGACAGTCTACCAACTATTCCCAAGAGAAGAAAATAAGAGGAAAAAAACAAACAAATGAAAAGGGAAGGAAAAACAAAACAAAACAGTACTTCTGAAGATATAAGATCACTTTTGTGTAACAGAAATGATGACAAATCTACAAAATAATATCAACTCATTCATAATAATATGCTTTATCGTTAAATTATTCATATTATCTATATGATTAATAAACTCATGGTCTAGAAACAATATTTGCAAGCTGTCATAATTAAGTGGAAACTCTCTGAATAGTGGGCTAAGAGAATAAGGAACTAAATTTGAATTCTATTTCTGTGTGTTTTAAGGATATATAACTTCTCTCTTCCCAATGTCTTCAATGATTAAAACTGTGATTTATGTTCAAATTATCCCCAAATTCATTCAAGTTCCTAAATCCCATAATACTTAAAATTAGTTTCTAGAATAACTGAATGTCATACTTATTTCTCTATTTTATTGGTGACAGGGCATCTTACACATCCTTTAGTTCCAACTGTGCTTTCCATTCCACATTTTATTTGATCCTTGAAGGAACCTTTTGAGAAAGGTCGGTCAGAGAATACTATGCTCATTTACTATTTAAAGAAGGTAAGCATAATTGACACCCATACAGACTGGCACACTTCATTTGTCCAAATGATAGTAGACTGAATTCTTTTTAATACATAACCAGTTTATACAGCAGATGTTCCTATTTCTATCTAAAGTGCTAGACATCAAAATATGAGTGGGCAATTAGCTCAAGCAAGTAAAGCACAAAGGCCAGGAGTTTGAGGATAGGATTTTGGTTTTCATTTTGGATATTAGGCTCCCTTGATTCTATGGCCATGAACTTCAATTCCAGCCATTCATTCTGCATTTCATTCTGAAAATGCAGAGTCCACATGGATTTACCTCTGTGGCCCCCTCTATAAGGCCTCCAGTCATAGGATTAACACAGGGAAAATTGAGGGCAGTGAAATTGTTCTGTATGATACTGTGATGATGGACCCATGGTCTTATACATTTGTCAAACCCTATAAAACTGTACAGCACAACATGAAATAATAATGTAAACTATAGACTTTGGTTAGCAGCAATGTTTGAATATTGGTTCATCAATTGTAACAAATATTCCACACGACTATAAGATGTTAATAATAAGGCAAACTATGTGTGTGGGTGTGTATGGAGGGCTATACAGAAATTCTGTATATATTTGGTATAATTTTTCAGTAATTCTAAAACTTCTCTAAAAAATAAGTTACATTTAAAAACAAAACAAAAGAACAGTCTAGATTCATTTGGCCACACCTTAACTAAAATTAACCTCAACAAAATGTCCTATTTATAATTGGTTCACACCCACAGGAATGGATTAAGATTAAGAAAATATATTTTATGGGTGCATAATTCAATCTCTCATACTCAAGAAATATAAGATATTCCACCTCTAGTAGTCAGGTATAGAATATGTGGATTATATAGAGTAGCACAGTAAAATATGTAGAGTATCACAGTAAGCAATTCAACCCTGTGATTTTTTCCCCTGCTATGGGATCAGGATATAATGGCACAGTCTTTCAAAACTTTATATAGCTAAGGGGATCTGATATGGTTAATAAGTCCATACAAATATGTTAGATTCTTAACCTTATACTTAGGAACACATAGAGAATTTGACATTTTAAAAGCATTTCTTTAAACTAAGATTTACTTGAAAGGAGAACCTCAAGGCCAGGGTAAAGGAAAACAGAATTTAGCTTATTCTCAAACTCAGTATTAGAAAGCATAATTATAATTAATGATTAATAGTCACTGCAAAAAAAAAAAAAAAAGGAAGTATATGTAACTACAACCCTCTTATTAATATAATTAGATTTGAAAAAGATAAAACCTCTCAGGGCAGAAAATGAAAACATGTTAGAAGAGCTGCCTAGAGGTTGTTTAATAGCAGAGTTTGAGGGTGAAATAGAGGGAAAATCTTATGAGTAACGAGTACTATTGTATAGACAGAGAAATTTAATCAGGATTCTCTTTATTCTTTTGCAGATGAGGATCAAAGCAATCCATAAATCTCTTCTCACTGCACACTTTTTCTGAGGAGGCCACATCCACAGACATTTGCAGGTGACATTAGCCAAGAGCGTTTACATGTGAAAGAAGTACACAGAGCACAGACTGAGCACCACAGGATTATCCAGAAGTGTTTAGAAATAAATCACAATAGAACAATTTAAGTCTAATAAAGATGCATTTGATGATGCATCTCCACAGCTGAACTGCTCTATATTTTAAAGCTAACTTTACCATCGGCACAGTATGAGACTTAGATCAATATGGAACACAGAATCCTTTACTGAGCATCAGAGTAAAGTACTGTGAAGAAACTTACAGTTAAGTTGCTCAGTGAAGATTCAAAGTCAAATTTAACAGGAATTCACCAGTCAAGGCAATGAATATAAAAAGTAGATCAGACTTCCAGGGAATAAGACATTAAGATCTTTGGGTAGAAGGAATTAAAAATATAAGTTGTGAAAGATGCTTCAAGGGTAAATTTCTCACCCAGTCAGGCTATATCTTTCTTTGGTTGGAACAGGAACCAACTCGAGCTGCCGCAGAATCCATGCAAGTGGAAACAGAGTGTGGTTGAGTAGGTAGAGCCTTATTTCTCTGATGGGGGATAGTAGGTGAGGAATGGGAAACATAAGAAAAAATCCAGAACTTGACCAAAAAGAGACCGTGTTTTAATGGCATATCTGTATTTTAGAGCCAGATAAACCTTGATTCAAATCTAGTCTCTGCTCGTTAGCATTTAGGTAAACTTAGGCATGCTAAATTCTCTCAGCTTCTTTAGATTTTTCTATAAATTATAAATTAAAACATGTACCTTACTGGGATGCTATAATGATAAGAGGTAATATATGAAAAATACCTAATATATAGTAGGTGCCTAATAAACGGTGCTACTTGTAGTTTTGTGATATTATTATTAGCCTGACTTTAAAATTGAAGTGCGAGAATGGTAGAACACAAAATGTAATAATTTTTCTATGCAGAAAAGATGACTGAATGATTTTAAAATGGAAGATTCTATTTCGAAGCATTTAAATAATGAGAGATTAAGAAGAATCTGATATCTATTTAGATTGAACAAAAAGACACTCACTTGAAGTGTCTTGAGTGTTAAGAGAAAATGTGTGATATTTACAATTTCAAAGATTCTGTTCACTTAACTTTGTTGTTTTCACTGTTTAAAATTTGGATCACAGAAGGGTGTAGCCTCTAAGTTTCTGCTTAATGTTTCCAGTAATTGCATGTATCTTTAAATAACAGGACTACAATTTGGAAAGGCGAAAATTCATAGATCTTGCTCTTTTTCCTGTAAAAGAAAATTACCAGGAAGTTCTTTACTTAAAATAAAATAAAACTCCAGAATAAAACTCCAACTTTCTGCTCTGCCGTGTGGTTTTCTCTGTGAGTCCCCACCCACCAAGGGGATAGGGACTCGAAATCCTATTGACATGGTCCAATCAAAGCCCTAATCATAATTTAATCAAATAAAAATGAAACCTCTGAATCAAATACAATCTAACATGCCCAGAGTAACAGACCAGTTCACAAACATAATCTAATATCTCTTTTTGGAATTCATTAATAATGCCAAACTGCTACAAATATGAAAGTATTCATTTCATTATAGGGTATTATCTCAGTGGGTGGAGACCCACAGAATAAACAGAATATTACATTCCTATTCTGGGAAGTCTTGCTATGTTCTCAATTAGAGGGGCAAGAATCTCTTGAGAACATAGGCAGTGCCTAATTAAAGATAACAGACCAAAATGTCAAGCCATCAATATTAATGCATGTAGCTATGCACCTTATTCATCAAAAATTAAAACTTAATGGTTACCATAGATTCCACGGGGTGGGCTTGGGGAGGGAAGAATATATGGAACATAAGGCATTTTTCGGGCATTGGAATTGTTCTGCATGATTTTGCAATGACGGATATAGGTCATTATATATATTGTCAAAACCTAAAAAAGTTCATGGTGCAAAGTGTAGACTATAATGTAAACCACTGACCATGGCTAGTAGCAATGCTTCAATATTTGTTCATCAATTGTAATAAATGTACCATACTTATGTAAGATGTTATTAATAGTGGCAAATGTGAGAGAGGGAGGGGGTGTGGCATATGGGAATCCTCTATACTTCCTATGTGACTTTTCTGTAGCCTAAAGCTTCTTTCAAAATAAAGTGAAAAAAAAAAAAAGATGCTGGGAGAACATACAGAAAAAAATAGAATTGGAGATTGATTTAGAGATACTGAATAAATAAATTTAACTTCTTATTTTCATCTCTTCATTTTACTTGTACTTTTTGCATAATGGAAAGTGCTTTAAATGGTTTTAAAACTTAATTAAACTTTCTTTTAAAATTTTCCATCCAAACTTTGATCACTGGCATATATAATAATAATAATGTTAATGCTTAATAGTAATTATTATATTATAAATAACATAATAATGTTTTTAATAATTATAATAATTATGTTAATGCTTTAGGTACAACACAGTCAAGTGTGTTGGACTGAGGACCTAATTTTGGAAGCTGGAAGGACAAGTACGGAATACAAAACCTGACTTCTCTGCTGTTTTTAACAAACCAAAATAAATAAATAAATGTAGGGAAAGGGAAGATCCTGCAAAGAAAATAAATGGAGGAGGGTAGAGGTAGATTCATGAAAACCGTCACTAACCAGAAACAAATAAATTAGAAACATCATTTGAGAGCTTCCTTCCACAGTCCTATCACCACTGACACTGATTCTTTTAACAGATATAAATACATAAATACAAAACCACCTGACAACAGGATATCATGTTACCATTTTGCTATTAAGTAACAATGATAGCATTTATGGTGGCTATAGCTAAAATTATTGGGATGTTGACTGTGTGATAGGAACTATTCTAAGCACTATCCATACATTCAGGTCTCACAATCTGTAAGATAGGGAGTGGGTGTAGCTCAGCGGTTGATCCCCTGCTTCACATCTACGGGGTCCCGAGTTCAATCCGTGGTACCCTCTAAAAAAATTTTATAAGGTACATGTTATGGTTATCTCTACTTTATATTTGAAGAAAACAAGACAAGAATGCCCCCAGAAAGAGCTGAATTTATAGACTCAATATTCATTCAGCTCATTCTCTTTTAACTTCAACATCTTGAGCAATGGAAAAACACAACTAATAATTAAATGATAAGCTGTGGTTCTAGAAGATTCTAAATAGCCAACGTTTAATTTTCAAAGATAGTTATTGGTCACAGTTTCAGAAGGATGCCCAATTATAGCTGTTGAAATACAGAGGTCTTTTCTTAATTATTTGAGGGGATCAAGTAGCATGCGTTTGAACCTGCGTTACTTGAGTTAACAGGAATGTTCAATTGCCCCAAACACTTATTCCACATTTGCTTTGATTGATCGGGTGTGAGTTGGGTAAGGAAGGCTGTTAATTCTGCAATGTTTTAGTGGCAGTCATTAATTTCCAAGTGTACAAATCCTACAAATAATGTACAGAGAGCATCATTTTATTTATTGATACAGTATTTTCTTATTGAAAATTTGGTTTACCATAAAAATATAAAGATTTTAAAAACTAGAAGGAAACGTAGGTAGATATTTAATTCATTCCAGATTAGACCTTCTAATTTTCAGAGCAGAACCGAGTGAGGGCTGGGGCATAAAACAGTTATGTTTAATCTTTTGTGTTGATGGAAATTTTTGACAAGTGATGAAAGAGTGAAAGATTTATACCTACTATATATATATACATATATATAGTAGGTATTTTATATATATATATATATATATATGCATTTATATGTGTGTGGAAGATTTTTCAGGGTAGGGGTCCAGGTGCTAAAAATAAGCTGCCATTCATAGTATTTTTACAAATTTTGTGAGAATTTTTCTTACTATGAGAAAATCTGCATGTATACTAAGTGGAAACAAAACACAGAATATATTCTATCTAGGAAGGTGTCACAACTATATTTTAAACATATTTATTAGATACACTCTATATTCTAACTGTATTTTATTGCATGATAAGATAATAGAAAATATTTTTTTGTTTTTTTCTCTGTTCCTGGTTTTGTGTTTCTATTATGAACATGGGCTAGGATTAAAATTGGGAAACAAGGCACCCTTTAAAAGGCCTTAATAAATTTACATATATAAACTGCATATATATATATATATGTATGTATAAATTATGAAATACATAGTATACTTCTTTCTTTATAAGGTTTCCCTGAGATATACATTGTAATCTACTCACAACACTGAGGGTTTTGAGAGAGCCTAGATTTAAAATGTATTCATTTCCAAGTGCTAGTGGATGTCAAATGCTCCCGTCAAGCAAACATAAACGATTAATACAATCGTGTTCTTAGGGCCACAACTCTCAGCACTACCTGCAGGATAAAAACTTAAAATGTGTAAGCCCAGAATCAAATAATTACATTTGAAAAGTACTTGCAGAAAGTCATGAATATAGTTTCTGTGAGTTATAACTACTGCCAATTTGAAATAAAGTGTTTACAAGGAGAAACAGAACAGTCACACAGAGTCAGCCTAGCATTTTCAAGCCTCGAACTTTTCAATTGTAAAATGAAAAAGGTGGGCTAGATATTGTCTGATGTCTTCCTGGCTCTAGAGGTTTATATAATTATAATATCACCTAAGTAGAACATACGAATCATAGCCATAGTTTTATTGTCAGATGTAATGGTTTATATGTCTTTTTTTTTCTTTTTTTTTTTTACAGGAAAGAGAGTGAACGAAGTCCCCCGCTACCACAAATTATGCAGTCGAGTTTCCCACATTTGGGGAAATCGCAGGGGTCAGCACATCCAGAGTACAATGAATAAGCCTCCCCCTGGGAAAACCACCTTTGTGATCATGATATCTCCCCTGCCAGGTAAGTATGGTTTATATGTCTTAACTGACTTTTTCTTTCACCTTCATTCCAATCAAATTACAATAACATGTTAAGATTTGAATTGACCACCAAGATCATCTTGTCAAGCTCATTAAACTTCCTAATGAAATGATATGAGATATATCATTAATACTCCTATGTACATAGCAACATCATAGCAAGTCACAGGCTGATTAAATTATTTCGTTAAACATTTCCAAGCAAGGCCAATAATTTATTTAATAATTCACACATTGACACAATCAAAATTCGCACACCCATATCATCAATCATAAACTTACCTACTCATTCTGTTATTCAAGCCTAATATTGTTAATTCCTCCCTCCCTCCCTTCCTCCCTCCTTCCTTTCTTCCTTCCATCCTCCTTTCTTTCCTTCTTCCCTTCACTGAGGAATGAAGAGTACAGCAGATAAAATTCACATGTAAAGAAACTATAGAGCAATGTGGTTTGAGCCATAAAAGAGCTATATAAAAAATGGGAGTGGAACTAATGTAAATCAGTTTACATGTTCAACAAAGGCATCACAGAAGAGGTGGTTTTCAAAGGGGACTTGGTCTACATGGTGAGTTCAGGAAAGGAGGTCTGTATAAGGCAGTGCATATGAGGCATGAAACCCACAGACATTTAGAATGGGCTCTACACTTTCACAAAGCTGCAGAATTAAGATTTTGATCGTTTAATCAGATATCCACAAAGCAAGTTCTGATATTTGGATACTTACAAATGTAATGTATGTATGTATGTATATATATGTACAAATCTACTTATACATATACATTATATACTAAATCATATGTTTCTAAAATGATAATATATTAGAAGATGGGCATTACAAAAAAGTTGAACATTTGCACAGATTCTACCTTTCTATGTTTAGCAATAGGTGGTGTAAGAAGAAGCTCTCTTTCTATATTTTCACCAATTCACTATTACCCTGTTTTGGTGAGGGGTTCAGACTATCATTGAATAAATACAGATTTGTTAAATCCATAATGTTTATAAGAGAATGCGCTTCTGATACAACAAGCACATTAGAGATTCTGCTTTACTTTGCCTTGGAAAGAAACAGAAGATAATAAGCAATTTGCTTTTTATGGCAGAATCAAAGAGCAATTTCCAAAAACAGAAGAAAATGATGTTTATAAGAAATATTTTAATAAAACCAATACCACTAACTAAATTTGCTGAGGACAATGTAAACTTGGAATTTATTATTGTCATCAAATTTGTTCAAAGAAATGTCCAAAGACTATTATTTTATATGTAAGAAGTTTTGGCAGATATTTCCAACATTAATGATGGGGAAAATGATAAGGACTCTAAACTTGTAATGAGCTAAATAAAAAAGAAAAATACCCCATAAATTGTAATAAAGAGATCAAGATAGATTTTGTACCCATTTAAGGAAATTTCACTGTCTTAAAAATTGCCCTTCACGTTGTTGAAAAAATGAAGTTCTGTCTGTATTTCCATAAAGGTTGTGCTCGGTTTTGGAGAGTCACATGACATTGAACAAGAAGTGAGTCTGCAATATTCTCAAGCTCTATGCCTGGGGAGTAGTTAATAGTGTGGCATAGGAAACGGCACTATTTTTAATATAAATCCCAAGTGGTAGAAGTCTCCTTCCCAGCCAAGGGGGTTTCATAACCCCTCTCCCAGAATGTTTACCCTGAAGAGAGAATAACAATCATAAAAAGCATAAAGGTAGACCTCTAAGACTGATTTAAACACTTAAACATTTATTATTTACTTAAGAACTTATTAGGATAAGATAGGTGTAGTGACAATTAAATAAACATAAGCGTTAGCACCATAGGAATAAGCAGAGTAGTAGTCTAGTTCTGACAAAGAGTTGCAGAAGCTATCCAGATGAAGCAGAGCCTTCCACAAAATCCAAAGAATAAAAGACTCTGGTCTGGGGGACGGATGTGGCTCAAATGGTTGGGCGTCCCTCTCCCATATGGAGAGACGCAGGTTCGATCTCTGGGAACTCCCAGTAAAAAAAAAAAAAAAGGCTCTGGTCTTATAGATAATACTTCGCTTTATTTGAGCAAGAGCATAAGAAAATACAAAGATTAGACTCTCAAGCAAAACATAAAGCCAGATCTTATCAGAAAAAAACACTTTGGGACATAAAAAGAGTTTCCAGTCTAAGCAAAAACGTAGCCTTTAGTCAAAAGGAATATAGGTTATCACAGACTTTTACTGAAAAAGAATCAACTACCTGTAGCAACCACACTTTTCTCTGTTTTTTATGAAATATATGAAAATTTATACAGTTTTGCTCATATCTATTGGTTCATGACCCTTCCTAACTGCAAGAAATGCTAGAAAGCTAGTAAATGTAGTCTTTGGATAAATAGGTATAGATTGCCAGCTAGAGCACTGTTATTCTATTAGGAAAGGGAAAACTAGGAAAAATAAATTGGCTGTCTCTGCCACATTACCTTATTTTAAAGTCATCTGGTGACCAGGGGAGGCAATGAGTGGCAGAAAATAAATATGTAGGAAAATGAGAAAATAAGCACCTTCTTAAACTAGAAAATGTACAAAAATGTATGAAATATATGACACTTTACTTAAAGGCCCCAGTCTGAGAAATGTATTTTAAAAAATAGAAATCAACGTTGTTCTAAACAAATTTTCATTTGCCAATTATCTAATTATTTCTGAACAAGAGAAGTTTTCTCCCTGCTTTTTTATAGTAAAATAATTCAAAACACATACCAGGGTAGTAATTTTTATATGGAACTTTTTCCCCCAAAATTCAAAAAATTTTTGGATCTTAATTGGAAATTGAACATTAAAAGCTATCTGAGATTTTTTTTAAATCCCATTTTAACTATTAAAAATCAAAATAGTGAATGGATTGTACAAAGCATGGGACTGTATGACACAGGGAATCCGATGGTGGAAGATGGACTGTGGTCAACAGGACAAATATGAGAACATTCTCTCATTAACTATAACAAATATATAATAATAATACAGGGTATTAATAATTGGGTGGGTTGGGGGAAATTATACCAAATATAAGATATAGGCTATGCTTAGTAATAATATCTTGATGATGTTCTTTCATAGTTTGTAACAAATGTCTCACAGCAATGCAAAGTGTGGGTAATGGAGTGATGTCAGGGAGCCCTGTATGATGATATGCATGCTTGTTTTATAAGTGCACAACTTGTATGGTACAATTGTTCTTTATGTATGTTCAGATATGAATGATATACTTCAATAAAATTTTATAAAAAGTCAAAATAGGTTTGATTTTCAACTATATCTAAGCAGCTAGGTTTCTCAGGTAAGCTTGAATTGTGTGAAAAGTTATAAAATTGTGTTAGTCTTGTTTAGAAGAAAAGGGTTAGTATAATTTTATTGAAAGCCCCGAGTTGCAGTTCTCTACTCTGTCAATAAGGTGAAATTTAATCTGATCTAGAAAAGGAGAAATCCATGGAAGTATGAAAGTTGTAACATTTAACATGACAGGTAATACTTTATAAAGAACAAAAAGAGAGGTTTATTTTCTCACAATTGTGACAAGATTAGTGGGCTTAGAAAACGGACACCTGCAAGTGATATTTAGAATGATTCAAAGAAGCAGCTCTTTAGTTTCACATTTACTTCTAAGTCTATAGTCTTGGGGATGGAGAAACAGTAGGTTTAGGGAGAAGAACACCTGAAAAGGAGGAGGAAAATTCAGCACCTAATTTTTTCACACCCTTTTCTAGCTCTGTGAAACTATGCAACTTGGAGACTCTCTGAAATTTAGTTTTACTTATCTCTTTTTTCCATTTTCCTTTCATTTCAGGACGTGCTCCACCTGGATTACTGAACAATGCAAAGACAAAGTGAAATCATGTATATAAAAGGGCTTGCCAACAAGAAGTGCAGATACACATGTGCCATGTTAGGCACAGGAGTGGTGGTGGCAGTGACAGAGGTTTTATCATTTGGGGGGAGCTATTTTTATTGTAAAACTATATCAAGCTACAATTCCATAGTCAACTATTCTTTATCGAGTGTCTACTAGGTGATAGGCATTGGGTACCTCAACTGTAGTCATAGTGGTGATACAAGAGGAAGAACAGAAAAAAAAAGGAGGAGGAAGAAGAGCAGGGAGAGAGGGAGGAAGAGGATGGGAAAGTGAGGGAATATTAAAGAAAGGCAGTTATATTGCAAGGGACCAGGAGTATCTATGCCCCAGAGCAGTGGCTCACAAATATGAATCTGGTTTCTTAGCACTTCAGATGCCCTGTTCTCTATTATCATAAAATTATTCAAAATTATCCATGTAATATACTACATCTCTTGGTGGTTATGGCTACTTAGCATTTGGTGTTAATAGCATCCCAAATTTAGTACTGGGGAATTATCTCTTGCTCACTGCACAGATTTTGGGTGTACCATTTAATCACTTGTGCTGCTCTTCCTTGGACAATAAGAGTTCATCAGACCTACTACATTTTATGACCACACTTTAATGCTACAAAGGTTACTCATGAAGCTTTTCCTTCCCAGGCCTTCAGAGTTACTGAGTGAGCAGCCTTCCAGTCATTTCTGTGAATTCTTCATCTTTACAATGGAAGCCTTCTTACTAAATTTAAGAAATGCAGATAGCCAAGCCTCTAGTCAGCCCTACTGATTCTGAATCTCCAAAGAGCTTTCAAGAATCTATATATTAAATAAGCTCTCCATATGATCGTTTTTAGCAAATTAGCACTTATCCTTGGAGCAGCATTTGTCAATCACTTGTTTAGGACCTTGCTATTCAAAGTGCGTTTCCAGCACTGGCTGCTTCTGCATCACTTGGGAGCTTATTATAAATACAGAATGTTAGGCTTCACATTTAATAAATCAGAATCTGTATTTTTCCTACATAACCAGGTGGTTCTCATATATATTAAAGTTTCAGAAGTGCAGTGGCAGATACCTAGTTTTAAAAAAAATGTATTGGGTAAGAAGTTGGTCATAAGTCAATGCAAAATGCTAAATTTATAGTGTGGAATACCCGGATTTAGAGGCAGAATGGTTCTAAATGTTATTAAATTTCATTTTTTTTTCTTTATTTTTAAAGAAGTTTTAGATTACATGAAAGTTACATCAAGGGGAGCAGATGTAGCTCAAGTGGTTGAGCACCTGCTTCCCCAGATTAGATCCCCAGTAACTCCTAAAAACAAAACAAAACAAAACAAAACATAAAAACACTTTCATTGGGACTGGATGTAACAGTGGTTGAGCACCTGCTTCCCATGTACAAGGTCCTGAGTTCATTCTCCGGTACCACCTAAGAAATATGTATGTGTGTGTGTGTATGTGTGTTTATATATGATTCCCATATACCCCACCTCCTCCCCCCTCACACTTTCCCCCATTAAAAACATCTTTCATTAGTGTGGTACCTTTGCTACAATTGATGAAAAAATATTGTAGCATTGCTACTAACCATGTCTATAGTTTACATTATGGTTAACACTTTGTACCACACAACTTTATAGGTTTTGACAAAATGTATAATGGCCTGTATCTGTCATTGCAATGTCATGCAGAACAATTCCAATGTCCTCAAAATGCCCAAAGTTACACCTATTCTTCCCTCTCCCTCCCCTCAGAACCTCTGGTGACCACTGTCTTTATATCAACACAACATTGCAATATCAATCTTGCATTGATATAGACAGTTACCTTCCATTACTAGAAAAATAATAAGTCTGCTTTGGTCCATAGTTGCACTCCATACCTCCCCCTTCTGTGCTCACTCTGCCTCCATTTAAGAGAGGGCTTCGATCTCATGGGGCAGATTAATAGAGCTGTCTTGCTTGCAGTTGCAGATACTCTAGTTTTTGGAATGGGCATTTCCTTTCTCTAAAATAGCAGCTCATTTGTAATTCCCTGATATAGGTTTTAGGTTATTAATATTCACTATGATGTGTTCTTAACAGGTCTACTTTTTTTAAAAAAATAGAAAATTATCAAATTTCTTTTACCTGCAACTATAAATATAATTGGAGCATAGGTTCTCAGTGGGTGGTAGAGAAAATTGCTCCATTTAGTTTCAGAAATAATGTGAGAGAGGTCTTGATATGGTTTTGAGGGGCCACATAGGGTAAGTTCAAGCTATTTCAACAATGGTAAATTTTTTGCTTTAGTGCAGAGTTCAAAATATCACTCAAGATTCTCTGAGGTTGAAATAAACCTCTGATTTAAACTATATCAACACAAACAGTACATTCACAGGAGGAAGGAGAAGAGGAAAAGAAAGAAGGAGAAAAAGTAGGGGTGTTGTTTCAGCTGATGGTTGAAATTACATTTAAAAGAGGTAGATATTTTTTCAAACTTGAATTAGGCTTAATGCAAAATTTGTGAGAGAGCTAACACAGTAACAAATCCACAGCATGATTTTTTAGTAAAGAGCATAGCGTATTAGCTCTTGTGGCAGAAAGCCTGGTTTCAAACCGCAGCTGCACTACTGTCTGTGTGACTTTTGTCTCTCTATCCCTCAATCCCTCCATTTATAAACTCTGGATGATAACAAAAGGGATTTTTTGCAAGGTCTAGCTCACATATGGGTTGGCTCCTTCAATAGTGTTTATAAAAATAATCTTGGCTCTGACCTGATACCTGTCCATGGTATATGTATTTATGACCTGCAGTAGAGAACTGCATACTATGATAGTCATTGAAAATAAAGACACTCTATAACACTTAGAAAAACTCTAGGCAAAACCAAACACATTTTTTATTTACTTAGGCTTTTGTTTGACATTCTAATGGCCATCAGCTTGAAATGTATACAAATTGAGTTTAGTACTTAGATATTAACTCACAGTTGATGTGCTGTTGTCTCCAGAAACAAGAATATAAAGTCTTTGAATTTTGAAGTTTGAGTTTAGGGAATCATGGGGAACACTTCATCCAAATCTCTTATTTCACCAGTGACACTCAAAAAGTTGTAACTTTTCCGAGGTGACAAAGTCAATAATCGTGGTTGCTGGCCAAAATTCCACCCTCCTGATTCTCAGGCCAAGTTAAGTTTCTTTTCTCACATTTACTTCCTCTCTCCTTCCCTCCCTTCCTTTTTCCTTTTTCTTTTTAATTTGTGTGTGTGTGTCATTCTTTATATATATTTTTAATGCTTTTGTTTCCTCTTTCAGTACAGCACTTAGGAACTAAAGTTATAATATCCAATCCCATATATAAAAGACTTGGAATAACAAGTTTAAGCAAGTTCTAATCAACAGGATGTTTTTGATTCTCTATGAATTCCAAAGTCGTTATAAATTTGATTTGAAAATTACCACCTATAATTTTAAAGACTCTAATTCTTATGGGTTATAGAAAGTAGCCCATGCCATGCAAATATACATATACATATATATATATATATAAATCCATTTAAACAATATTTATTATTCACTCAAAAGTATTTATCAAGTACCTACTATGTGCCAGAAAGGGTACAGTTTATATGACTGCCCTTAGTGCTTTAAAAACCGGGGGAGAAGAATGAAAATGAACAAATAAATCAATGAATTATGTAATATAATTTCAAGAGGTGTTAACTGCTTTGAAGAAAAAAAAAAGTAAGCTGAAGTATTAGAATTTTTTCCATTACACATGGATTTTATCATAAAACAATAAATTGACTAAAATGGGCTTTTATATATTTGTAGATTTGTACTTGGGTATGTGATGATTAGGCTAATGTGTCAACTTGGCCAGGTAATGGTGCCCAGTTGTTTGGTCAAGCAAGCACTGCACTAATTATAATACAAGGACACTTCATGGACTTGAATCATCAATGAGTTGATTGCATAAATGGCTGATTACATCTATAATCAACCGAGGAGATTGCCTTCAGCAATGAGTGAAATCTTATTCAATCCAATCAGTTGAATGCCTTAAAAGGGGAAGCGATTTCAGCATTCAGGGAGAGAATTTCCAGTGCTACTTTGGACATCCAACATCTCCTGTAATTATAAAAAACCATAGAACTTCTGTCTTGTGGGTTTCCATTATGGAGAAACTTTGATAAAATGTATGTATTTATAATTTTTATAACTTTTAAAAACATATTATTTGTATTGATTCTTTCTCTCCTAACATTGTCCATCATGTAATTTGTACTCATTTCCATCCTCTCAGGCTTGCTTATGTAGATCCTGTTCATGTATTCCTTCCTCTCACACGTCTACTAAGTTGTAGCTCCACTACCTTCCCATTACCAGTCTGTTCTTTTGAGTCAATTCTATTTAAGATGTTTTTGAAGGGATGAGACCCATGTCAAGTTAGGACATGAAGACTAGATACTTAATAATGTTGAATCCATGATACATAATGGAAGAAATAATGGAATGAGAGAGGGGCTGAGAAACAAATAGAACAGACTAATGAATTTCTGAGGACTGAAAAGGAATCAATTCTCCCATTTCCTTCTAGCCACAGAGATGGAGATAACAGTGCTATATGTCTAGAGCTTTCCTAGTACCATTTTTATTGAGAATCTGAATGCAACAAGTAATTAGAAAATTTGAATATGTTTGGAATACAAGAAGAATTATAGACAAGAGAACAATGTTAACAAACATGGTGATGCAAATGCATCTTGCATGATTTGGGGGACCTGAAATGAGTAAAATATTCCTTACGTGCTTTGATTTTGGAGACAGTAAGGAAACGAGTGAGGATGGGGTGAGTAATAGGACAGTTTGATGGTTTTCTGGATATATTTTATTTTAGCATTCAATATCTAGTCACTCTTCCATAATGAATCCTTCTTATCTGTGTGATATCTAGTCTCTGTGTTTTCAGTAGCGTTAACTGTATTAATCAAAAGGGTAGATATATGACTCAGACTTGGCCAATCAGAATGCCCCACCTCCCTGGCCACAGTGATTGGCTCAGGCATAGGATCAACTCAGAATCTTCCCTGGAATTTTCCTGTTGGTGCAATCTGCAAAGGCTGTCTCATTTTGTTATTGTTTTGAAGGTGGTTGGGTATGAAAACAGAGCTGTTGTTCTTGTCTACCATGCAGAAAGAAACACTTTGAGAGACTGAATAAAACTTTCTAAAAGTTAGAGAGATAAGAGTCCCTTTTACCTTGACATTTTCATTTTTTGTTCATTTGTTTGCTTGCTTACTTAGAACCCCATTCTTATGCACATACTTATTTGTACATAAATACTGCTTACTGATGAACTAATTTTACCTCAGAATCACAAAACAATCATAATCATAATGATAATAGTTTGCATTTGTTGAGAGCTTAATATATGGTAAATGTCTTAGGTGCATTGTTTTCTCCTTTACTGAACTAACAACACTTCATGGTATATAAAAATATAAAATATATAGAATACTATTTTCAAAATAAATAGAACAAGGAATCAAACTTTCTCATTCACTGAAGCATGGTCAGGAACACTGTCATAGCCCTCTGTCAGAGAACAGAAATAGTGACCCAGAGGCAGCCAAGGGAACAGGGAGTACAGTTTCAACTGAGTGTCATTTCCAAGATTATATATAATGTAAGCAGCAAGCCAACATTCTGAAATAATAAATTAGAACTCAGGGAACTGATTGATAACAACAGTAAATAAAACGAAATTTGATACACTGTAATCGCCCTTAAACCAGCAGCCCGGACTTACCTCTGATACGCTGCATAGCACTTCCCTGACCTTAGAAAGTACAAAGTTTAGTGACGTGCTTGTATCTGATAGATGAACTTTTCGGATTTATTTTTCTGGATATTATCCTTTGGCTATATTAATAAGATTGCTACCACAATGCTTTCTTACAGCAGATACTTACAACATTGATTGAGGACTGGAAACACATCCTTTGCAAGTAGGCTGACCTTAAATTGTATACAGCTACAACAAACTATCAAAATAGCTGCCTTATTCCTGTTGATAAACAAGTAACAATCTGCTCATCAGTGGAGGAGCTTTTGAGACATCAATCTTTTTCATACTGGCTTTGCTGGTTGTGAGTGAATAGCCATATATTTTAATCCTTTTATTCCTTTCAAAGGCCACCTCAGTGGCCATCATAACTGGATAGGCTTTTGTTCCTTACAACATTTTCTTATACCACACATCCCATTCTGTACTATACTATAGTTATTTTATACAATATTTGTAAATATTGTTGTATCATTATATATTATATGGTATAATGTGTTCTCTATTATATAACACTATATGCTGTTCCTTATGTCCCTCATGGTTTTGGATTTTTTTGATGAAATTTAATCACATTTTTATGACTCCAGAATATGGCACAATGTTAGAACAATATCGTGAATTAAATATATGCTTATTCTATTAATGAATATATGAATAAATAATCTATATTCCTTCAATTCCTGTTAAAAATTTGGCTCAACTGTTAATCCACAAAAGTGAGAATGGTTTATAGTACATTTTAAATACGGATACACCCCTAGAATCATCTGTTAACCAAAATCTCTCAAGAATCACCACCTGAGAGACCAATCACCAGAAATAAAGTGAAAAGCTATGATAAAACCATTTAAAAGCATATTGGGCATATCCTGGACTCAGAATATATCTGAATCAAACTCCTACAACTATTTGTCTGCATACAGACATGAGAATCCATTTTCAAACTGAAGACCTTGAAGCACTCTATCACATTATGAATTATTCCATCATCTTCAGTTCAGTGTGCTTATTGAGGCAAGAATATTCAATAATTTTCTTTAGAAAGATTTACAGCATAAAAGTTGGACAAAAATGGGTTTCCATCTTAAAATTCAATAGAATGTCCTCTAAATCAGTTGTTATTGAACTTTTTCTATTATTTGATGTTTCAATTATGGACTCTCTCTGCAAATCTGGACTCTGAAAAAATGCACATGTGAACGAATAATTTTTTTTTTCTTTATCATTTTAGGATGGTGAGAGATTCCCTGATATCAATTTTTCTGTCTTATAGGATCACTAAGCATCTCAATTCTATAAAATACCAAAAATGGAATTCTGTCACAATCTCTAAATTTGGAGGTAGAGTTTAATGTTTCCTTAATTCATTTAAGCATACAGTGTTAAAGAATGTGTTTCTACCATTTGGTGCTAAAAACAGACTTAAATGTGATCTTTATTTATTTTCTCTGTGCACAGAGCCTAGCCCTGTGTAGTTTCTCTTAGGAATGTGAGTTACAAGTTTCTAGGGAAGGTAAAATTTCTAACCTCAAGAGATCTGCCTCCAGTTGAAGAAATAATTCAAACAAAAGCAAAGTTAAAATCACAATGTAACAATAAACAAGTTGGTGTATGCACACACATGATGCTTTAACATACACACATGGACAACTGAATGCTTTCTCAGTGGTAGTCAGAACATGTTTCTCAACTACTAAGAATCTTCCCTTGATGGCCTACTGCATGCTAAGGCTGGTTGCCTTGGCCTATAACCCTTCACTATAACCCTTCACTATGAACAGCTGCCTTTCACACAGGCTACCCATTTTTAGAACATCGTTTCCATGTTGTGAATGTTTTACACAGTGTTAAACTCATATTTATAATGAAAATGTAAAACAAACAAAGAAACACCTCTATTTCCAAAGTTCATTACAGAGCTAGGTCAGTCGTGACTGATGTTCTGCTAATCAGTCAGGATCCTTGCAAAACGTAGGTACAGAAATTAGTTACATGAGAAAACAGGCACGATGGTATTCGTCTTGCTGATGCAAAAGCATATGCATGTGTGGTTCTGGAGCCTGCAATGCTGGGGGCAACGTAGAGGTTGGCAGCTTCCCAATCCTGGCCAAGATAGCTCTTCCTTCAGACAGCCAGCCCTGGGGTTTCTTTGAGAAGTTGGTCCTAAAACTCCACATGCAAGTTGTATTTCAGTTATCCTAACTATTTTTGTGAAGTCTCTATATGCCTTAATAAATCCCTTTCTGTGATTAAAGCAATCTTTTTGTCAACAACTAAGAACAGCAACTGCTGCGAAGCCCATTAAATATCATGTCGTTTTCCTCAGGTCCCCAGACATTTGTCAATGGCTATTTGAAAATCCACAGATTGGCCTGAGACAAGTCCTTTGGCAGGATTTCTCTAAAAGGGACTTTAAACAATAATAATAAAACAAAACAAAAAAGGAAATTAAACCAGTTCATAGTAGAAGCTAGAGAAGGCAGATCAGTGAAATAGAGTTGGGCTGAACTATATGGGCCACACAAAAAATAGGTGAGCAAAAGCAATGAAATAGTGGAAAGAGAGGAAAAGAGAGCCATGAGGTACTGAGAGGAAAATGTTCCCACCAAAAGAGAAGTTTTGATGAGTTTCTGATTTTCCACCACTTAGCACAAGTAGGTTCATTTTTATGATTCTTGATGTAATTATTTTTTAGTGTGATTCCCAATTTCATCTTTACCTTAAATGGTCTTGAATATATCTCAGTAAAAATAATCCATCATACATATCCATACTAAAACACACCATCAAAGATGAGATAGGGGGAAAAATTTACTGCCCTGGAGTTTTCCTTCTTCCCTCCCTCCCTTCCTTTCTTCCTTCTTCACCCTTTCCTCCCTCCCTCCCTTCATTTCCCTTTTATTTCTATTCACTCAAATTAATATAGACTTTCTTCTGAAGCTAAATTTCCATCAAGTATTGCAACCTATCTATTCCTTTAAAAAAAGAACTGATTTAATATGTTCCAGAAGCTTCCTCAGCATACTAGTCACTCAATCGTTGACAGCCTTACATCCAGGACTTAATGGTTCTACATTCAAGTTGTAGATCCTGGAGGGAATTGACTACATTACCATGAATTAGAAATTCGATGTAGTGTTTTAACTAACCTCTTGTTTTAATACAGGTGAAATGTCTTAGTAGCCTCTTCTGTGCTCACAGCTTGGAGCAGTGAAAAATCACAGAGGTTTTTGAAAGCACTAAACCACCACTAAAAGAACTAAAGAGAGGCACTTCTGTATATTTTTAACATTTTTTATTACCTCCTTATAAGATTTTCTCTAAAATTTGACAAGGCCTTCTCCTAATTGCTTCAAACATTAACATACTAGGGTAAATTCACATGTAAACAAAGATGATTTATTTATTTATTTTTTGATTTATGTTTTCACTGACATTTTTCTGCCACACTTTAATTGTTAATATGGGGATTTGGTATGAAGACATGTGCACTGAGGAAGAATAGATTGGATTTTAATGCTCTGTGGAAGAGAATGTAAACAGAAAAGCAGAAGTCCATGGTCTGGAACTTAGAGACTACTTAAATCTCAATGTAGCTCCTGTAAACAACAATCCAAGGCACAGGTTAAAACTGGTGCCCTAGAAAAGATAAAGATGATAGAAATGAATAGATGAAATAAAGATGCTTGAAATGAGCTAACGCAGATTTGGCACCCTTTGCACTCTCCATTCTCTTTATTAAAAATTCCTTCACTATTTCTTTTCTCTTTCATACTAACTTTCTCTGTATACTTTCCGGTGTACTTTCCCTATTAAGATTTTAGGTTCTGAGGGTTCTGCCTTACAATCCTTCAGTCACAGGCCTGCCTACATGCAAAAAACAAAATACTTTCTGCTCTACATGGAATTTGTTTTGCTAAAAAGAATGACTTTTTCTTTTCCCTCCATGAGACATTTTAAATCTTAAATTAAAAATTAAATCACTAGGTGCTAATGTAAAAGTTTTAAGGTACTTGACTTCACTTTTCAAACAAACCTTAACCATTCTTCAACAAACTTTTCAAAAGTTCTTCTACCAGAACTTCTCCAATACCTCACTTAGAAGTAATCACTCAGGGAATCTCAAGCTTCTCCCAGAAGTTTATTTCTACCTGTATTTTCTCCCTCACATCATTTATTCGTTTAATCAAATTACCTGTTTTTCTTTATTTCTAAACTATGTATCTTCCAGGCAATGCCCGTATAACTTTACTGTAACAGAGTAGGTGTCAATAATTTTTTGTTCATTAAATCCACCTGGATCAATAGCTAGTGGTCATTTCAAAAAATAATAAAGTTAATCAATAACAGATATTGTCACATCATTCACTGTCAGTTTTTGTAAAGCAGTCTAAATATTTTTTTGCTTTCAATTTTCTTCCCACAGATTTTCAATATGATAAAAATGAGTAGTAGTAAATTGAGTTACAAAACTGTTACATATAATAGTACTAGAGTGGTATTTCTTTGGTAATTACTTTATCCTACACAGTTGGAAAAATAATATTATACTATATAAGTATCCCACTCATAACACTCGAAATATTCTTACTCTTATTTACTTGTTATATTTACTTGTTTTGAATAATCTATATTTGATTTTGAAACAGCGTCCTCCTTGGTTAAATAGTATATTGAGAAAAAATATCTGAGATTAAAAATTATGTGATATTATTTATATAGAGATATAAATTAACCCAAAATATTCCCATTGTCATACAATTGGGTTCATGTTGTACTTTGTGTGTGTGTGTGTGTGTGTGCACGAGTACATTTTATCCTGCTTTAATATTGGATTTAACATCATTTTTACCAAATTCCCTTTGCTTTAAATGGTCAGTTGGTAGTTTTTGGCTTGGGTAATAGTGCCTTCTCACTGAGCCCTCACTAAACCCCAGTAAACAAGAAATTATTCAATATGTCCAGGATTCTGATAATTCTGGTCCACTGCTATTTTCCACCATAATAAGGTAATCTGGAGTATTTAGGCATCAAGGGAAATATTATCAAGTCCATCCCATCACACATTCTTAATAGGTGTTAAGAAAAAAAATGAAAAATTAGAAAGAAATGAAAATACATAATATCATCAAAATGCCATTTGAAAATTTCCTTGCTCTCCCTTCTGTATTTTCTCTCTACATTGGAGAAACCATTTTAATACCATATTCAGGAGTACTGGTGCTAAATATTGATACCAACACTTTTGTAAATTTGCTTTTCTGACCTTGAAACCAGACAGAAATCATATAGGAATACTGCAGCACATCTGTTATTTAAATGCCTAATAAAAAAATTAAAAAGGAAGGAAAGAAAGAGGAACATTAGTGAAGGCTAAAGAGGTTGATTTGTTATTTCAAAATAAACCATAAGTAGTGGGACTGATCAGGGAAGATTTATCATTAAATAGCCATGGCGTAACGATCTTAATTAACTAGTTACATTCAAGAATAAAGGGAATAAAAAGGTAGAACTAGAAAAGGGATGGAGAAATTGTAGAAAATAAAGAAGTTGTATAACAAGTTAGACAAAGAATCAAAAGAGAAAAACAAAACAATATTTTATCCTCACATTTGAAAGGCTATAGTGAAAGTGGTTTCACTTTATATATGCGATCTAATCTACATTACTCTGAGAGTATCCTAAATAAAAATTTCATTCTAGATTGTTTCTCCTGTATTATGCAGCCAATGTATAGCTAGTTTTTTTCTTCAGTGTGGTGACACCATTTTATAGACAAATTCATAAAATGAAAATTAATTTTAATATTGGACCAAACAAAATATAAATACAAAGTAAAATTAACTAGAAAGGTTTCATGACATTAAATGTAAGAATTATCCACACACTTTGAAATTCTTAGCCTTATAGTTCCTCTCCACTAGCACATAAGGACATAATTGAGAGCCAAGTTTGCATGGGATCAATATTTCAAACTTGCGGTAAATTTATATATGTTTGTGTGTATTCTTTGATTTACATAAAATTTGCTTGAAATATAAATCTTACCTCATTCTGGAGATCTCGGATCATTTTGCTCTTTCTTTCCACTTCAGTCTTTAAAAAATTAATCTGAAAATGAAAAGAATATTATATAAGTAATTACATATTAATATCCATAGCTTTGTGAAATATATTTGCATAATTTTGGGGGTACAGCAAAACAGTGACTTCTTTCTCAACCAATATTGACAAAAACAAAGGATTAAATTGTTCATTAAACAAAATATTCATTACTCAAGTCATACATGTGTTCACTGATTATATAAAAATACCTTTTTCTCGTGTAGTAAAAGTTAATAAACTTTTTCGTTTGAGAGACCATGCACATTATGACAATGATTCTCTTACCTCGTTAAACCTCAATAACAAATGTGGTTCTTCTAAAATAATAGATTATAGATTGGGGAGTAGATTTTGCTTTTAAAATATTCTCCAGCAAATTTTGACTTGTAATCAGGTTTGAGATCAATTGCATCATGATTTTCCTTACCCTAAAAGGGTAGAACAATAGGAACACTGTCCGCAAAGGACCACGATGTCTCTTCCTGGATATGGAATGCTAGGATCTATAATTTAGGCCAGTTATTGCAATTGTACTTACATAAAGGCAGCAGCTTTATCTGCCCTGAGTACTTTGATATAAAGGCATTATGCACAGTGATTAAGATTTGAGAATTTATTGTCACAGCAGCATCACTGTGATAAAAGCTGGCTTATGAGAGTTGATGTAACATTTTATTTCTTCACTACTCAGGTGTGAAGCTATTGTTGAAATCTGCATCTATAAAACACTAATACCAAAGGCTTATCATCACTGATAGTGGGAATATATTCACTAATCAAAAATTGATTTACTTTCTAAGTATTTATTTTTTGCTTTATTTCACTGTGTTCTTTTTCCTCTAATTTTAATAACTGTGGTGAATTTTAGAAGTGCTTCAGAAGTGTTGAGAGAGAAAAAAAGATGATCATTGGTAAATGTAACTAAACACTTCCTGCAGGTGTAAATTTATATAAAATTCATGAGATGAAGGCAGAGTATTCCAGGCAAAGAAGTATTACAAAACATCCCTTGCAAAAAGATCTCCACAAAAATCAGCATCCAGGAAAATATTATAAAGAGCCCAAATATATAGCAATAAGGGATTACTGAAATAAATTATGGTGCTTCTCATTAATAGAATATTATGTAATTACAATAAGAATAAGTTTGATCTGTGAATACTCATGTGGAAAAATCTAAGATGTATTTTTAAATGAGAAGGTGCAAAACAGTATAAAAGTTGCTATCATCTGTGTAAAAAAGTAATTCACACATAAATACAAATGCTCAATAAAGCCACATACACACCCATACACACTCACATGTAGTTGTTTAGAAGAGTGCTTTAGATCCACTGGTGCACAGGGATACGTATATTATCATACCACATTCCCTATCAATTAAATGAAAATCTCTAGAGATGGTTTACGGTTATGAGGATTTTTAAAAATGCCCCAAGTGTTCCCAGTGCACAGCCAAGTCTGTAAAACAGTGGATTAGACCAGTGCTTTTCAGACTTTAACATGAATTTGAACTACTTCTAGATACACTGAATAATGAACATTCTGATTCAACAGATCTGGAGAGGAGTGTTTTTTACATGTTCTAGGTAATGCACTTAGTGCTCTTGAACTTCTGGCCACAGTTTGAGTAGAAATGGCTCATACCAGCGCTGACCAATACAAATATAATGCAAGCTACATGCACAGTAGCTTTAAATTTTCTGATAGATACGTTAAAGAAGTAAAACCAAAACAAGTAAACAAAACAAACAAAGGTCAAATTAATTTCACTAGTGTATTTTATTTAATTCAGTAAATTTAAAATGTTATCATTTTGATATATAATTAATTAATTGTTAATGACATAATTGACATCCTATATTTGTAATATGTCTTTGAAATCCAATGTGCACATCCCAGTTTGGACAAGCTGCAATTCTGATGCTCAGAAACTTCATGTGTCTGTCTAGTGCTATGTACTGCACAGCAAAGTCTTAAAGAGGAGCCCAGGAATGATACAAAAGTGAATGGTAATATGAGTTCTCTCTGGGAAGAGACTGAACCAGTGTGCTGGGAATCCTGTTTAGGAGGAAGATAAGTTTTCACTGTTTATTCAGCTCTTTATTTTTTATTTATTTTTAGTTCTGAAACATTTCAAGCATAAAGAAAAGAACAAGAAGTAATACGTAAAACGCCTCTGGGCCAACCCTAAGATTAAACAGATGCAAACATTTTGTCCAATTTTCTTCAGATAATTTTGTAAAGAAAATGTGACAGACACTATGAAGGTCTCGCCTATTTTCCTTTCCCTCTCCTCAGAGGAAACCCATATTACCTCTGATGTGTATTAATCCTGTGCACATTTTTGTTATTGTGAAAGTTCCCATGAAAAATAAATACAATTGCTTTGTGTTGCAATTTGTATGAATTATATGCTGAAATCTTCAGCAACTTCCTTCTTTTATAAAGTCAACTTTATGTTTGTGAGGTTTATCCATGTGTATTTTATATAAAACCCGATAATTCATTGTAACTAATGAATTTTGTTATGGTAGTTATCCCAATTCTAGGTGAAAATTACTAAATTATTCATGGTAAAGGCTAGCTACTGTAACCAAGAGACCCCTAAATGCAGTGGCTTAAATAAGATGTATGTTTGTACTTCTCTCATGGAATAGTACAGAGATAAGTAATTCAGGCCCAGGGTACACAGTTGAGCAGCCGGGTTCTGGGATCCAGATGTCAGTAGTACACAGCTGTACCCACTTCATTCCTTTCACAGTTTCTTCCATCTCAGCCATTTACCAGCCACTACATATGGAGAGAAAGTCTAGGGCCAAGAATAAAATATAACCCGGGAATTCTGGCTCCAAAATACAGTCTGGACCTATTTGATTTTCTGTGGAAGACTTGAACTAAGACCCTCAGAAAGAACTGGCTAGTTAGCAGCTGTGGTAGGTAAAGGATGCCATGGGGTAATGTTGAGGCAGTGGAAAGTCAAGTGTGGCACAAATAATGAATTAGAATAGGAAGGCAGCCTCATTACTCCTTACTCCTGGGCTTACCTTTCCATAAAGGTCTGTTAGAAGCCTGACAACACCTGTTAACATCCCCTCATTTCTGGCTTTTATAGGTTTCCATACATTACCACTCCTTGAAATGGTAAGGAATTCCCAAACAAAAACATTTGTGATGGTCACAGTACACTCTAAACCGAAGCAGTAACACACTCTCCAAAACAATATTGTGTCCGTTGTTCAGCCATATTAGTTTTCAAGGCAAATTTGAACTATAAACGTAATGATAGCAACCAAAAAATGATTGTCACACTAATGGTGTCATCAAGTAGATAGTTCCAGTTGACTGATAAACAAAAGGTACCACCAGGAAGTGCCTGCACCATTCAACAACTGGACATGTATGCAGAGCAATATTGTCTCCCAATGTACAGCTTTTACACCCATTTCTATGCTAGCACTTAATTAGCACCAGAAGTTTTTGATATGTTACAGATTTGTCTATAGTTGAAGTCATGAACTATTTAAAGCTATCTCACTTACATTAAAAACCTCGTTTTATCACTGACGCTATTATTTTCCCTGATTCCTCACACTTTGGTTCTATAAAGTAACTGTTACCCTCAATTAGCAACTAATTGTAATTAAAAGTATAATGAAAATATATTGGGTTGTCAAGACTCTAATCATTTAATATTTAAACATGAACAGAAAAACTATGAGAAGGCAATACTTAATTATTCAAGACCTAAGAAATATTCAGTACATTTCAGAAGCATGAGCATTTTCAGACCATTGATTTAGAATCCTGACAGATTTTAACATACCTGGAAAAATAAGCATCTTTGAACAAGGTTATGAAATAAATATCAGAGACAGAAAATATCATTTATTTGCTTTGAATAAAGAATGGAGCAACATAGCAATTTGTTGTACTTAATGGGCTTGAAAGCTCTAAGCTAACTCTTACCTTTAGACTAATTATGTCTCACTGAGGGCAAGTTAAGTCGTAAAATTTAACAAGAGTAGTGAAATGCACCGAATGAGCATTAATATCTTTAATTACTCTGGCTATAGCTAAGAGATCATTATTCCTTGCTGTCTGTTAGAGTTTTCCATGAGGAACACAGATTTTAAAGATTTGCTACTCCATCGTTTGCTTAGGAATAAAAACACATGTGAAAATATTTATAAGACGTATTTAGAACAGAATAAAACCAAGACAGTCTCATTTCATTTTCAATTAATATTCATTCTAAAACTGTATTATCTTTTATAAATTTGTGATACAATAAGCACAGTCACCATCATGTTTCATAGTACTTTACTATGATTTTAGCAAAACCCAGGGCATTTGCAACATCTTTTGGATAAAATGTACAATATTTTATTTCTAAGAAAAAATGGCAAAGTAAATGGGTATGTAATCAAGAGCAACACATTGAGATTACCTGCTCTAAATCTATAATATTGTAACAAGATTTAGAAAATAAATTCAAAGTTTTTCCTTCCATTTGAGAGAGCAACTACAATTATCTAAATTTACCTTTTATATCCAACCTTCAATTACATAAAATATAGTCTTCCTAGCAGAGAAAATAATTTTAGAATTATTTACAATAAAATGTTTAAAAAATATGTAGTTTAATCCTTAGTTAATTTAGCATCTTCAAATAAGGAGACAAAAGTACAAAGCATTCTGTTTGAGTCTTTACCAAAATTTGGAAAAATTTTGGAGATTCCAGTGATATGAAACCTATCTTCTCCTAGGTTCCATTAGAAATATATTAAAAGTAGAAAATTAATAATTATAATATAATATGCTATTCTCATATTTGCTATGGTTTCTGACAGCTGTTTCTCGACTTTGTGTTAAAATATATCAATCAATTCAAAACATACAGCATATTCATGCAGAGATAAATATGTATATATGTATGTATGTGTGTGTGTTTGTATGTATGTATTAACTTCTTTTTGCTGCAGATGTTTGCAATTATGGATAATGATATACATTTTATTAATATCCTTGGGTTTATTTGCATAATACTTTGGGACTTTTAGATCTTTATTCATTAGTAAACTATATATGACTTTATTTTTATATATATTGTCATTAATAGATTTTTGGAGTCATAAATACACTAACTCATAAAAAGACATGAATATTTTGGCTCATTTTTTATTTTCCAGAAAATACTTGTTACTGTTCTTTTAAAGTTAGATAGTAGTCACCACTGAAACTACCTTTCCCTAGAATTTTGGGGAAAGGAGGTCTTTTACTTCAATAAAATATAAACATTCTTTATTGGTCTAGTTAAGTTATTTGTTCCTTCTTTCAGAAATTTTGGAATAGTATATTTATTTTATAAGAATTTACCTATACATTTTCAAATTTATCATTGGACATTTGCACATAATACTTTTGTCTGAAATCCTATTGTGAATATGGATATTTCCCCTTTTTATTAAATATTTTAAATTTTTTATCTTCTTTCTCTTATTGTTCAATCTTTCCAAATGTTTATCATAATAATCTTTGAAAGAACTAGCCTTGATTTTCTTGTTGTTTGTTTTCTATTTCATCATTTTCTTTCCTAATCATTATAATTCTTGCCTTTCTCTTACATTGTATGACCTTTTGTTCATTTATCAGCTTTTTGAATTAATGTGGTCATCTTTTCAACTCTTCTGATAAATGCATTTAAACGTATCAATTCTTTTTTTAAGTATTATTTTGGAAGATAGTGTTTTCATTAGTATTAAGAACTATTTCTTAATTTATTTTATGATTTCTTTACAACCTAAAGCTAATAGGAAATCTTATATATTATCCTAAACTAATGAATAGTCTGGCCATTTCTAAAATATTATTTTAATTGTATCACAATAAGTTTAAAGAACATAATAGTATGTTATCAAAATTTTAATTAATTTTTAGAACTTTATAGATCAATATATATTTTATTTCTATAAATGTTGTGTGTATGCTCAAAAAGAATATATGTATTTTGGGGGGGTTTCTATATATCTTATAGCTCAGAACTATCAATTGTATTTTATGGTCTTCTATGTATCTGCTTACCTCTTTCTCTTGGGAACCCTGTGAATTATAGATTGGTGGATGTTGAAGCTGCATTGTTTAGTGCATATATACTTATGATGGTTTTAGCCATAATCATCTCATTCTAATTTGGGGGGGGAGGCTGGTATATAATGTCTTCCCATATAATAGCTTTGTTTCAAAATCTATTTGTCAGGCATTAATATTGCTGTGGTTTCTTTCTTTCATGTTGTTTTCTGAAGGTATTATTATAAGCTACCAACTTGTAAAAAACTAATGAGCAGCTAATGATCACTACATTTCTGTTTCTTTAACATCAGTTCTGTCTTATGGTATGAGGCTACATTACTGTCAAAAATTTTTGCTTTTAACAACAGAATTTAAAAACTACTTATTTTTCTTTCTTTCTCCTAGTAAAAGACATAAAGAGGCAATCATGACACAAATGATTTGGTAATAACAGGTGTGCATAGGTTACTATATGAGCATATAGGAAGGTTCCACATGAGAGGGCACCGAGTCTATGGAAGTAAGGAAATGAGTCATCTGCTCTGTGGAGTCTTTTAGAAATTTCCCACTTAATTGCCCAAAAGGTGATGAAGTGAGCATTCATCTGGGTAAGGAAGGAAGAGCAGTAAATTTTCTCCTTCTGATGTTCACTTCCCTGGAGCATGTTTAAGTGTCTACAGTGTTCTCAACATAGGTGGTATAAAGCTCTTATCAGTTATCTCCCCAGAATGCCACATGTGCTTAATTCTCTTAGGGGTCCTACAGCTTTATAAAGAGAGGCTCCCACTGGAGAAAGCATTTATGGTTTTACATTTAAGCTGCCTGAACTTCACTCTCTTTTACTCTCCATTCTTCATTTTCTCATCACATTTACATATTCTCATAACAAAGACCACCAACCTAGCCCCTTTCCATTGTAACTTGGGACACCTCAGATATTACTCTCTTTAAATTTGATCATTTAGAATTTTTATCTCAATTGTGAATTGTTACTATAGTAATCGACATATTTTCTCTAATGTATTCATCAGATGGAGGAAATAATACATTGGTCATATTGGTCATATTAAAGTGATATTTTCAGGTATTACTTCACATCATCTAGATAGAAAGAGTTCCACTTCTACTTGACAAGTTGTAAATTATATACCAATTTTAATTTATTTACGTTTTCGTTTTCTAGATAATATGATGGAAAAAAAGGAAAAAATCTGTGCTGAAATATATCCTGCTTCTCTCTCAAAACACACAAATACACACAAGTACTGTCAAATATGTACATATGCATTCAGAGAGATATAAGCTTTTTAAATTGTTTAAAAAACAAAATTGAAAACTATTGAAAATATAAAAGAAGAAATAATCAGTTAATCTGCAATTATAAAAATGCAAACCAAAGGTAAAGCAGTCACTTTAAATATCTAGTATTTTCAATAACAGTAAAAATTAAACCATGACTAACTAATACCTATAACTAATAGACAAAATGTCTATTCCCAGAAAGATGGAGAGCTTTTAACTCTGTAGGAATTAGAGGTCAGTCTCAGATGTTTCAACCCAGATATTGGCAACCCATGGCATAGAATCCAAAATGGCCTAACAAGATGACTTCAAACAGCAATATAAGTAAAGTTGAGGAAATAGAGCATTCTAAATTATGAACACTGGAATAATAATAGCTACAATATTGAGGTTGCTTACAATATACTATGTACTCTGCTCAACAATTTGTATGACTCATTTCATATAATCATCAAAATTAACTGTGATAAAAGTAGTATCAGCATGCTCCATACATTGAAAGTCTCAAAGTAATAAAATAACTTCCTTATATTCACCCAGCTGAGAAGTGGTAGAGATAAAATTAAAATGGAAAAGGGAGAGAGAAGGGTTAGTTTAGTGTAAACTATATGCCAGACATGATTCTAGGAAATTTATGCATGTTTCTATAATTCAACCAACCCAAAATTGTACAAATAAGGAAACGTGTGGAAATTAAAGTGCTTGCTCTAGTACCCAGAATTAGTAAATGCCCCACTAGGAATTTAAACCCAGGAATATCTTATTCTGATATACATGCTAAGGTATGAATGCTTTAGGAAATCTCTGGTTTAGTGGAACATTTTAAGGGGGTGAGGAGAACAGCCTTTTTGAAGATGAAAGTTGAGCCAAAGGAAGGCACTGCCAGCACACTGAGATGCAGTCAAAGGTAAAGTAGCTCATCCTGCATTCTTCCTTTTCCCAACTACACACTCTTGTTCATATTTCCCTCACTTGAATATTCTAAATTTGCCTTTTGCACTTTCAAAAGTTATAACTTTCTTCTTTGTATTTTAGGTAAAAGTTTGCTTAAACTATTAGAACGATAATGAGTTCATTCCTTGGTTCCTTTTCTGGGTAAATACAAGCTAGAAACTTTCCTTTTCTGTGTTATTCCTTTCCAATAACGGAAAAAAAAAATACTGTGTAGTTTTATTATTAGGCCCTGAGGAAACAGTATGTGTGAGCACTTTTTTCTGCTCTAACTGCCACCATTTGTGATCAGGCTAGGAAAAAATCCAGATTAAATGTGACGGGTCAAGGCAGCAATGGAATTGCAATTAAGAGCACGCAGGAGGCTGGGTCAAGTGCTGAGGGTAAAAATCAACACGATGGTGCTGCAAATAGGTGCATTCTACTTTGTCATATCTTGTCTCCAGAGAGCCAGCCATTAGGCCTCATTACAGGTGAGCAGTTCGTGTTGGCACAGCAGTGCAACACAGGTCTGCCCTCACAGGTGGCAGGACAGGTAACAATGAATCTATTCACAGGAAACAATCTTGGACCTAGGAGAGTCAGCAATCATCATTAGAAAGCCTGTCCCCAGGAAGCAAGTATCCCAAATGAAAGATGGGCTGAGTTTCAGAAACAAAACTCCACATCTTAATTAAGATCTTTAAAAAGAGAGGCAGGATGTGAGTTTGTAGAGGGACTGGGTCCCAAATAATTAGACAGAGACTTAGGTCCTAGAAACCAGACAAAACGCCCAATCTCTGGAAAGAGTGCATAAGGTAAGCATTGGGTCTGGGGAATAAGGTGGAAATCTCGTTTTCAAAATGGTTTCGAAACCACGGTCCCTCCTGTTTACGGGTCAATGCCAGTCATAAGAACTGAAGTGTGGGAGAGAGAGTGCATGTCAACTTGGAGAGAGAAAATCTGTAGAAGTTGGATTCTTAAACCTTGGCATGCATCAGAACCACCTGTGGAGCTGGTTGAAAATGCAGATGCTGTGCTGTGGCCTTGCCCCTGGGAGACTCCTCCTCAGTGGATGTGAGGTGTAGCTTAGGGATCTGCATAGCTTAATTTACTTCGTAGTCAGTTCTGATATACCCCACAATCCGAGAGCCATTAATGCAGGGGCTGACACCAGCACTAATCTCCATTTCTCATCCATAAAAGGAAGGGTGGGAAGGACTGGGAAGAGTCTTAGATGACCCCTAAGAATCAAATACAGCATTAATCTTTTCTTGGAATGAATGCTGATTGAGCATTATTCTGATCATGGTGTCAGAAATTTTTTTTTTTTTTTCATTTTTGTTTTTTGGTGGTGTATTTGTTACATGGTGGGTTTAGAAAAATAAAATAACAATTTCCTAGTCCCAAAGCAAATGGCACAAAAGAGAAACACTTACAGTAGCCTGGTGTTTTTCTGCTTTCTCAGATGTCTCTTTAAGTTGATTTTGAAGGGCCTCCTGGAGAGACTTCATTTCTTCTCTAGTTTAATAGAAAACCAAGAGCACAAAGAAACATAATGTAATTCTGTTATTTCCTCTGTACATTATAAAAAGAGTATTTTTTAAAAATACCTTTATTTAGGAAACAACTAGAATTGCATAAACCACAGTTAAGTATACAGGACGTTTCTAAGGATTCTGTTAATAAATGGCCTTCTCTCCCACGAAAACACTAACATTAAGTTGCATTTAAAGAAAATCATCTTACTTTTGTTAGGTCTTATAAAAATCCCCCTGTATGAATCACCTGTGAGATGCATAATGTGTTAAATCAAATCCATACAATAATTTGAGTAGAAAAACAAATTGCATTTTAGTGCCAGGTGATGTTTTTCTAACATGCCAGTTAGAAAAAGTTACCTGAGACTTGCTAATAGAACACAATTATTGTTCCCCTCTGACACTTCTAATGCAGGGGTTCTTAACCAGGGGTCCACAGACCCCTTTCAGGGAGTCCATGAGTTTGAAGTGAAGAAAATAAACTTATTTTTATTTTCTTTGACCGCCGATGTTGAGTGTCAAAAATCTATCTGCCGCAACATTCTGAGAAGGGGTCCATGGTTTTCACCTGACTGGCAAAGGGGTCCGTGGAACAAAAAAGTTTAAGAACCCCTGTTCTAATTGATTAATTCTAAAGCATTGTGTTTTGGACATCCTTTATGAGGCCTGGTTTTGGTGCGGGGGGCGGGGGGGAGAGAATTATTTCTAACTGGAAAGCTGCCTCATTTATTGAGGACAAAAAAGGAATCACATTTGACACACATATACACATAGTGTTTCAAGCTCATTAATAAATATGGACACTGTCCATAGAAATGTTAGAGTAGAAATGTTTCTCCATATATACATCACTCCAAAGTATTTAGGATTTACTCATATATGACAAATATTATCTTTCTGTGTTTTGATGCTATCATCCAAGCTATCAGATATTGGATGAGAATTAGTGTACATGTCTGTGTATGTGTGTTTATGTGTGTGCATGTGTGTGTAGGGGGTGTTAATTCTGGCTAAAGGAGCAAGCTACCTCAAAGCAACAGCAACAATATAATAGCAACCTGTTTTAGTTTTACCAGTGCTCTAACTAGTTTAAAATTCCCAGCATAATGCCAAAAGACTAGTTCTGGAAACTTAGACAATAAGGCAAAAGATCTCAGATTCAGTTTCTTCATCTGTACACAATGGGCTCAATGATGGAATTAGCTCACAGTTTTATGGTGAGATTTTAATGGTATAATGTAGGCATTGTGCCAAGTATTGTGCTTATATAATGTAGATTATAATCACATCCACCAATACCTCTCTGGGCTCCTGTATTTATTATTTGACTGCCACATCCTACACCCATGCAAGTTGCTTTCATCCTGAGAGGATTAATGATTCTCCCAGATTTCTGACTCTAGAAATTCTTACCAACATCCAGTCTCAATTCCAGGAATATGAGTGAGAGCCTATCTACTTGTTGAAATCAATTTAACCTTTGTTTGGCAAAGAAAAATATAATGGGAACAAGTTATGGAATAATTACAATAATTTTGGGTCTTGGGTGATTTATGCTAGCTTGGGTGAAGCATAATATAACATGCTCTCTTGCTTAAAGTGAATTTTACATCTCGGCTCCCATTACAGTCTCAAAAAGTTTTACAGAGTTGTATTATATATGGACACAAAATCTGGACTTTGATTATTACTTCAGATATATTCTACAAAAAGCATCTCTAGTATACTATTACTATACTATATTATACTATACTATACTATACTATACTATACTATACTATACTATACTATGCTAATGGAGCATAAAAAATAGGAATCTACATATATTGTAAACTTATAAGGTGCTAGGCTCTCTTCTAGACTTCATATCCACCTACAGTATCATATTACAGATAGAAAACTGATGCTTATACAGGTGGAGAGTTGTGATCAAACCCAGAAAGTCTGGGTTCCAGAGCCTATGCTCTCAAACTATAGATAGAGAAAGAGAGAGGAAAGGGAGGGAGTGAGGGAAGAAATGCCAAGTAAGTTTTAGCATAGAAATTCAGGATTAGTTTTAATTTCTTCCATTCTGAATTACAAATATAAAAATATACTCAACTCAAGTCACTCTACAGAATGAGAGTTCTTTCAAGTGGTCACCAGCTTTTATTTTAACCACATCATTGATGGAAAACTTACCATTTTTCCAGGCATTCCTTCAGTTTTTAGAGAATGTTATTTTAAGTCCTTTAGAATACTGAGGCCAAAATTGCCTTCTTGGAACCTCCACCCAGCAAACACCACAGAGGACAAAAACATTTTACTCTTTTTTTTTCCCCCGCAAGTCAAACTTTCAGACATTTCAGAGTACTATCCTATTCTGCAGAATCTCCTTTTTATGGTTATACACCCTCATTCTTCATATGGTCTTTCCACCTACCTGGGGACTCTTCTGTTTATATTATCCAGGTTGTCTAATATTTCTGAAAATATTACACTCAAGAGTCAACACAACTCTCCCCCTACACCTTTGGCAGAAAAGCACGTTTTGGTTCTTTTCTCTCCTCATGATTGTATATGGCCACCCTATATTTCCCAATTTCACTTTCTGTTCTAGTTGCAGATATAGAGAGAGACTGATTAGCTACCTCTTGGTTAGTTACTATTCCAAGAGGAACATTTCAATTGACTCCGTTATTTTTTTTTTTTAAAGGCAGAAAATTCAAATTTTTATAAATGATTTCTATGATTAATTTTGTTTATCTATTGTCACTGGAGTGTTACTTGTCTTATTTATTTTGAAAAAATGTGTCATTGGTATGTTCGTATAAGAAATACTTATTAAATAACAGGCTTCGCTATTATGGGCGATTTTAAACTTACACGAAGGGTCTTGGAACTTATCGATTTACTGTGTAAAACGAGGTCCTACTGTACTTATTTTTAACTGCAAGCAGCATCCAAAGAACTGTGAGATCTGAGCTATCACCTCATCAGTGGAGCACGCAGGAGACCAGGCCTTGTGTCCCGACCCTGACTACCCGCCGACCGCACGGTCACCACCACACCACCGGTGGGACCAGCACAGGGGGTGCTCAGTGAGTTGGATGGCCAGTCGTACCCTTGGGGGCTTCTTTTTATTTAGTAGTACAGACTGAAACAAACTAATCCTTCCAGTTAGGTTTAGGTTTGAGGGAAGAGGAAGGGAAACGGGAAATGACAATAATGGTTATGGTCAGAGAAAATGGCAGAACTCGAAGGAGAGCAGAGGGTCAGAGAGGGCCCCTGGAGATGTCATGTCCTGAGGCTTCATCCTCATTAACTTTAGCAACCCTTGGCAAACTTCACATCCCACATCAATCCCGATTCAGTGACAACCAGGACTTTCTACTGAAGAAGCTGTGCTTTTTTGGATGTAGGCTCAAAAAAGATGGGTGGCCATCTCTGAAACAATCAACTGTTGGGTTCTATAAAGGAGCTAAAGATAGCTCTGTGTAGTGGCCTACATATTGTTTACTTTGCCACAGCAGCGTGGGTCTGTTAGAAAAACCCACTGGTGCCAAACTAAAATTTTTGAACATCTAATTGTTTTAAAAATAGCCCAAATAAGCAACGTTTAGCCATTTGGAGTTAAACTGCTTTGCATACCTCACACATTTTTTTTCCAGTATCTGTCCTTAGTTGATCAGTTAAGACCTACACTTATAAGATTCCAACCTACTTTGGCATCTCAGAGCTTTCTTGCGGAGAGGATTCCTGCAGTGCCAACTCTGTGACACCTGGACACAAGCCCTGTCCCCCTTCCTTTCTCCTCACCTAAGAGTATGGGTGTTTCCCCTTACCCTGCTTCCCCTCTAGTGGCTCCCTCTTGCAGCTGGCTAGCCTTTGGAAAGTTTCCCCTCTGTAAGGGACCTCCGCTCCCATGCAAATCTATCAATGAGGCAGGCCCCAGAAAAGAGCCTGTATGTTACTGCCATCTGGCTCTCAAATCTCTTTCATGAACACCGAAATCCTCAAATTCAAGCTCACTGCAAGTAGCCAATGGTTTATTTGTGATGATAGCACAAAATTGTGAATGTAACTAGATGACTGAATTGCACACTTAAAGGTTGTGAAAATGGGAAATTCAGAGTTGTATATATGGAACTACACTCTAAAGTTAGCAGCAGCAGCAGCAGCAGCAACAAAGAAGCATGGCTTCTAGTCCCACCCTTTCAGGTAAAGGCATCCCAGTGGACAGGGGGATTACTGAGAGCTGGGCACGTAACCAAATGACATTTAAGACACATTGCATTCTTTCAACCTCAGGCAAGCCTTCCAAATTTGAAAACAATTCATATTTTTAATATCCTAAAATGATGTTTTTCATCATTTATTATGTACTAATATCTCTAATTTTGGAAATGAGATAGTCAGTCTCCTTCACAAATAACCATGATATTTAAATATCTCTGAGAAACAATTAAAAGCTAATATATTAAATGTTAGATCCTTTTGAGGAATTACTTATTGTTCTAATTTATTCAGTTTTTTATTCTTATATTAATTCCCTACATACTATGTTACATATTTTAAATGTGTTCCTAATTGGGGATAAAACTTTGAAATCACAATAACAAAATAACTGTTCCATTTAGTTCTTGCAATGAAATCATTCCATCATCTAAGAAGTTTGTACATCATACCAGATGTGTAGATAATGGTTTGAAATTTTCATAAACCTAACTTTTTTTGAGTGTTTTTTGTGTCATATAAAACAGCCATTGATAATTTAGGAAAATATCAGCAAACTAAAGAAACAGTCTTTTCTCTCCCCATCATGTATCGTGTCTCCTCATCTGTGTCCCTCGTGGGATGAAGCAAGGCTGCCTATTGTTTTTGCCTTCACCTCCATATTCCTCACTCCGTTCAACTCTCTGTTTGCATCACTAAGCCCTCCTTTCCCGCCCTGGTCTATGTCTTCCTCCTTTCTATCCTGCCAGTGCTGGTGAAATAATTCACCTAAAATGTTCTTTAACTACATCATTCTCCTACAGAGCTAACTAAAATGGGTTCTCTGTTGCTTACTACTTAAGTCCAACCTGGGCCAGTCTGTAAGAGCTTTTACCTCTGGTCCCAGTCTATGCATCCCATTTATTTTCTGATCTTCCCTGATTCTTCATGTCATCTTCATCCCTGCAGCCCTCTCGAGGGTGGTGCTTGTCCAGCCTGCAGAGGTCATTTCTATTTTATACTTTTATTCCCCTTTCCCACACTAAAGTGCTCTTCAGAAAATCATCATTTTCCATGTTGCTTGGTATCCTCTGACTAATTATTTCTATTTAAATGTTGTTTATAATACCCAGTCACTAATTCAGTGAACCACAAAAACTTACTTATCATTGAACAAGTGTTTTAAGAGGTGACATTTCAAACCTATAAAATCCTTTTAAATGAGTCACTTTTGAAAACATATGCTCAGACCTATATTTTCTTCAAGCTCTCTTTAATATTAGACTTTGAAGAGAATTTCATGTTCAATAAATAAATAAACATTCATTGTAAATAGTAAAATAACTGTCAATACAAGATGCTAGGTTTGTTACTAACAGAGGCCATTGAATTAATCCAAAGACCTGTCAATGTGAGGTTCCTAGATCAAGAGGCCAGGTCAGTGGAGAAGCTATAGAACAGCAAGAAGGGACTTGAGGAATACTCCACTCTATATGGCATCTGCGTAGACCTTTTAAGAGCCTTTATTAATTTTTTTTTTAAAGATGCTTTAGATTACATAAATGGTATATCACAAATATAAGGGAGGTAGTGAATGTGGCTAAAGCAGTTGGGTGCCTGCCTCCCACACGGGAGGTCCCGAGTTCGTTTCCTGGTGCCTCCTAAAGAAGATAAACTGATGCAACAAGCTGACACAACAAACAGATGCAATGAGCAGATGCAATGAGCAGGAAGAGGATGAGGCTCAAACGTTTGGGCACCTGCCTCCCACAAGGGTGGTCCCGGGTTTGGTTCCAGGTGCCTCCTAAAAAAAGATGAGTGGATACAACGAGCAGACAATGAGCAGACACAATGAGCAAACACAATGAGAAGACAATGAATGGAAACAACAAGCAGACAGATGAGGGAGCCATCTCGGGGGATGGGACTATAAGGGACTCCCTAGTGGAGTGGATATGGCTCAAGCAGTTAATGCCTGCTTCCTACATGGGAGGTCCCTGGTTAGGTCCCTGGTGCCTCCTAAAAATAAAAACAAACAACAAGCAAATGAAAAAATCAACTCAAGGGAGTCGATGTGGCTCAATGGTTGAGTGCCACCTTCCCACATACAAGGTCCTGGGTTCATTCTCCAGCCCAGTACCATAAAAAAAAATTAAAAATAAAAAAAGGAAATTCCCGTATACCCCACACCCTCCCCCATACTTTCCCACATTAACAACATCTTTCATTAGTGAGGTACATTTGTTATAATTGATGAACACATATGAAGCATTGCTACCAACCATGGACTATAGTTTATATTATACTTAACACTTCGCCCCACACAATTTTATAGGTTTTGACACAATGTATAATGGCCTATATCATGCTTTTTGATCAGAGTGCTCATATGGAAGAATGTGGCTTCTGAGTAGGACAGCAGGATTTACATTTGTGGCAGTTTGAGATTATTTTATGAATCCCAAAAAGAAAAAGATTATGTTTGCAAACTAATCTATTCCTCTGGGTGTGATATCCTTTGTTTGTATAAAATTCAGTTGAGGGGCCTCTGATTAGATTACTTGATAAGATCATTTAAGGGTTTCTGATTGCATGATGTCAGTGAGGTGTAACTCATTTTGAGTGCCTGCCCACTTGTTGCAGCTGATAAAAACAGAGACACAGAGAGACAGACAGGCAGACAGAGGAAAAGGGAGCCACCATGTTTGATGCTGCCATGTAAGACAGATTTTGCCCACAGTTGAGCGGCAAAGAGGGAAGCCTCTGAGAGGCTCAAGGAGCTGAAGCCCAGAGAGAGAGAAAGGAGGCCTGGTAAGAAACAAGCCCTATGCCAAGTTGGCCTACAGCTGCAGAAAGGCGGAGATTTCAGCAGAGATCAGCTGCCATCTTGCTTTGCCCCGTGCCTGGATAACAGAATCAACAGCAGCTGGCTTTTGGTGACAAAGCACCTCTTATGGTACTTCGATTTGGACTTTTCACAGCCTTATAACTGTAAGCTTTTACCCCAAATAAATACCTTTATAAAAGCCAACACATTTCTGGTACTTTGCATTGGCACCCCTTTAGCAAACTAAAATAACATCCAAATTACAGTTAATGTGACAATCAGTAATTCATTTAAGGACTTTGAGCAACAATTTCTTACCTACTAAATGCAAATAATAATATCTACTAAAAAACATAGTTGTGAGGATTTAACAAGATAATTTATATTAAGCATAGGCAGAGCCTGTAGTAAATGTATAAAACTACACTAGCTTGTTTATCCTTCTCCTTATCTTGGCAAGTTTAATTTTTTTTTGAGAAGCAATTTCAAAATCCTGTTGCCTTTGATAATTCATAGAAATCTATCTGAAAATATGCTTCTCTCAGAAATAAACTACTATTATTGTACAAATTCTAACATGTTGTTAATGAGAGTACCACATTACTACTACCACCACCACTACCATTATCATCATGATCAAAGTTTTATATTGTTCAAAATTGTCCACTGAAGTCAATCTTATTGGATCTATCGATAGGCAGACTTAACAGCAAAAAATAGAGGAAACTACCATATAGCTCCTTAACACTCCAACTGTCATCTGCAGACAAGCAGCATCACCAGGGAGCTGGTTGGAAATGCAGAATCTCAAGCCCCACCCTGGATCTACTGTATAAGCATCTGTAGATGAACAAGATCCCCGGTGAATCATATGTACACTCAAGTGTGGGAACCCCTGCTTTAGATATCTAGAGAGTCAAACTACATTCAGAAACTTCATTAGAAGCTGTTCATTCTAAATGAATGAACTTAGTTAGGTTCTTATTTTCCAAATGTTGAGTGAAGGATAGAAAGTATCACATAATACTTTGAGAGTAAAACAATCCAGACTTTTTTCTTTTCTCTCTTATTTAACTGTTGTACTTAAATCTTGCTGAAGGACATTTTACAGGAAAAATGGGAAAAATGATATTTCACAGAAAACACTATGGCAAAAAGAACTATAAAAAATAAATAGGAAACAAGCTTACCTTTGTTTTTGTCCTAATTCCAGAAGTTTCTGAACATCAGTTTTGGCAGATTGCTCATCATTTTTCAAAGACTGATAAGAAAAATTGGGAAAAGGAGGTCATATTTGGGTGATAAATTGAGGCTCGTGTTGCCTGTGGCTCTCTGGCAGATGGTATGTCTGCTCTCATACCCTGGAACAAGACTGTACAGATGAGGCCAAGCTGGTCCTGGTGCTGCTAAGGACATACCCAAGAATTTATGGCCCCAGCTAGTGCATGTGCTACCTGGTGGGTGAAAGGGAATGAGCTGAGCCTCAGCCTTCAGAAGTTTGAGGAGAAACTGCTCTCCAAATATCTAGGTCTCTTTTCAGGTGAATATAAAATATAAGGTCCACTCTTCACAAGTTTTAATGTGTTTGCTACAGGCGTGTTAAACCAGCTCTGGCTTACTTTCTACAAATACAAGAGGACAAAAAAGGTCTCCCCATGAGGAGTCAAGAAATAACAAAATTCAAGATCAAAGCAATCAAAGTACATGCACCTGTTGGTCTTATCATTTATTTGTGGGCAATGCATTGGGATTCACAGGAAAATTAGGACCATGACATATTTCAACTTATCTGTATAGATAAAATATTAAGGGAAAAATATCACACATCAATCATTAATGTTTATTTTATCTGGCAAATTCAGCATTCACAGACCATAAATTAAAGCATAAACACTCATGGAGAATTATCTTAAAAGAGAAACTTTACCATTAAGCCTTCCCTAAAAACGTTCTTATTTATACTCAAACTCTTTAACTGACAGGTAACCTGTATTTCTTGACATAAAATGTTGAAACTCAGAGACAATAATATTGCTTGTAGGAAGAACAGTCGCCATAGGTGGGCAACGGACAATAGCTTCGAAGAAGGGCAAACACTTTGTTTATTCAGCAATATTTAACAAACATTTATCATGATTTATGCAAAGACCTGTACAAATCATGGTGCTTACCCTCACAAATTTTTCAGTCTAATGTTAAAAACAGACCTTTTGAACACAATATGCTAAGCATTATAATAGGGATGAATTGGACAATGGAAATCTTCCTACAATGACTGACGGATGAGTCAGAGGTTATCCCTAGGAAGCAGCCAATAAAAGGTGCTCTCTGCCTGTATGGGAAAGAGTAACTTCACATATAATACAGAGGAAGCAAGAGGAGGGGTTAAAGTGGGAAAGAGTCATCAACCACGGGATTTACCGACAAAAGTACATCAATGGTCATAAGACCTTGGGCAGGTCACAAAATCTGCCCTTAGACCTCCTTATCTGGAAACATGAATGAGAATTCTGAAGAGCCTACTTCAGAAAGTTATTGGAAAATTCAAAGGTAATAATCTATAAAAGCACATGATAAAAAGTGCAATAAAAATAGGTTTATTATTAATAAGCCTCTTGCTATACTTGAGGCATTCTGAGGGAAACCAAGACATAAAAGGGGGGGTGGGGTGCCTGTCCTCAGGAAGTTGAAAACCAAAAACTGAGATGCAGAAATGAAAAGAGCAGGTGTACAGGTGATGGTTAGAAGGAGTATCCAGCTAGAATAGCTGGAGTGTACTTGATTATCATTGATTTCCCCAGCAATGTCCAGGGGAGAAGGTATCCTAGGAAAATGATCTTGATCCCTTTAAGGACACCAAAGGTGGATATATCTACTAATTAACGAAAATAATGCAAATCATTTGACCTATTATATCCATTCAGTTGCTCTGGATACAAAGATGAACGAGACTTTCAAAGCTCTTGCTTTCCTGAAAAGCCCCTGGGGAAAAAAATGTACAAAAAACATGGGATATGGAATCATTCAAATACGAGTTTGAAACAAGAAGTCATCCTTTATTAGATATATGACTGTGTAATTCCTGTGGCCTAGTTCAGTCTTGTCTGATGTTCATCATAATTTTGCAGAGAGGTTGTTAAATGTCAGATAAAAAATGAAAAACAACTTACACAGTGGCTGGCACACAAAAGGCCCTGAAATTTGCAACTAGGATTAGGCAGTAGGATTGTTATCCTTTCAGAAGATGTAATCTTTTACACTCTAATTAGGTGTCTTGAATTAGGCTACTCATAGAAAGACCCAGTGTCTGGGAATGTTGTAAACACTGACCGCTCCTGGGCATTTCACCATGTGCTTACAATGCTCTCCATGTGCCAAGTGCTTCATGCCTCTGATAATATGCAGATGTCGTAAATGCTCTTTCCAGTCTTATTCATCTGGTAAATTTCCACTCAGAAGTAAGGTGCAGTTCAGACATCAGATATCTATGGAAAATTCTTCATACCCCCTTCCTCCAAGCACCTCCTAGGCATTGTTTCCCTAATGCTCTATGCACACCTCTATCATAGCACTCTTATTCCTATACTGCCACCACGCCCTTGCCTGTGTCTCTATCCCACCGGTGTATGGTTGATTTTTCTCTCTTATTTCCATGTTGTCAAGATGCAACACAAATCCTGGAACAAAAGTTGGGGCTTTAGTTTCAAATACCAGCTCTGCCTCTTTTCTCTCTGTTTTTAATGTTTCTGTAACTCAGTTTTCTCATCTATAAAATAAAGACATAGTCTTCTTGTGAATATTAAATAAAAAGTGTAGGGAACCTACTTCATGCAAGACGTTGACCCTGTTCAATAAGCTGACCACATCATCTGACAATATCATCGTCATCGTCATTACCATCATCATTAGAATAGAAAGCTCAGAAGAGTGTGGACAAAAGTGACTCCACATGGATCAAAAATACTAGAAGGCACCATATCCATGGGATATAAGCCCTCTCTCACTTGGAGTTGGAGTGGACATCACCATCCCAGTCCCCTCTGGATTGGGGGAAGAACTATGGACTAGAGTGGACTTGATGGTATTCTCTTGTTCACATACGGTGATTCTAGCAATGCAAGAAATTATAACAATGAGGTAGAGCCAGTGGCCACTTGACACTTTTGGGGTAGGGAGGGGATGAGCAGTTGAAATACAGGGGCTTCTTTGGGAGTTGGAGGTTATCCTGAGTACTGTTGTGGCAACGGATATAGGCCATTTTAAATCAGCACACACCACTCAGAACTGAGTGGGAGAGAGTGTGGTCTACAGTGTAAACTGTGGTCTATGGTTGGTGGCAAGGCTCCAGGATGTGTAAGTTCATTGAGGGTGGTGGGCCACACTGTGGGAGATGTTTGTGTGGGATGTGGTGGGAGGTGTGGGAGGTGGGCAACATGGGAATCCCAGTGGGTTCC